>NMXI01000062.1:0-436279 GCA_002851675.1 Verticillium nubilum
CCCTAACCCTAACCCTAACCCTAACCCTAACCCTAACCCTAACCCTAACCCTAACCCTAACCCTAACCCTAACCCTAACCCTAACCCTAAACCCTAACCCTAACCCTAACCCTAACCCTAACCCTAACCCTAAACCCGGTAACCCCTAGGGTCCCGGCCCCCCCTAGCCCGTAGTCGCCCGTACTTATAATAGAAGTAGAGTGAAATACCTTTCTGCCTGAAGTACTATATAAATATAAAAGCGGAGAATATAATATCGCCTTCTATTATCTACCCTTTCATAGAGAAACTGGGTTACGTGGAAAGGCGGGGTAGAAACACGTCCCTCGAACCGTTAGACGTGTGAGCCGGATAAATACAGGGTCCGTTAATACTAGCTTGCTTCCTTTCTCGTCAAACCCTTACGTAATCTCACATTTCACTGTCCTGTCGCCTCGTCAATCCCTCTAGTCGGAGACTCCGCCGCACCCTTCCCACCCATGAAGGGCAAGTTGTGATCAGATGGCATCTGGCTGTATCGACCTCGATTACTGAGCTTTCACATGCGCTTCCCTCAACGCCAATCATTCTAACTGAAGTGTTCAAAGTCGTACGACTCGTGCATATTTAGACGCGCCTTCTGACTGATTTTCTGCGGAGGGTGTATTGGCAAACGAAGCCATTGGTGGTATACATAACACGGATTAGTAACGCAACTGCAGGGTCTCGGCCCTTCGGAAGAGTCTGCGTCAACTCCGGTCAACTCACCAAGGCGGGAGGAACGGGCTGGCCAACACATCCTTCAATCTTGTCATTTCGTACCCTCTAGGAAGGGTACGATGCTGCACCCAATTCTGTCAATAACAAATCGGACCGAATTTGATGCAGTTCTCGGCACCTCCATAGTTTGGCCTGCTTTACAAACATATTAAACCGCTCGCCTGCCCCAAACCTTCGACATATGGAAATAGAATGCATTTTTGATCTTTGTTAGCCAGTGGCTCGAAATTTCAAAATGCTTTCATGCTTTGTGTGCGAGCAAATGCGGACTTCCCGGCCCGGGAAGCACGGAAACCGGGCAGCGGCTCCGACTAAGAGATGCTCGCTTTGCGACCGCGAGTTTTGCGACGACCACGAAGGATCAGAGGAAGGCGTTTGCGAAATTAATCATATAACCTACTACTCCAATCATTCACATTTGAATGGCATTTATCCGACGAAGGAGGCCAGATTGAAGGCTACCAACGTGAAAAAGGTGAGGGGCCACCATTGTGGGTTGAGATTACTGCTAATTCATGTCTAGCAGTAATTGTTCTGCCGTCGTCGAGGCATCCATTGCAATATGTAGTCGAATTACTTTCATATCAATGAGTACGCTATGCTCAATCCTCCTGAGGACCTAAGGCGGCAGCCACTGCTGAACAACAACGAATACAAAGAATATTTTACCGGCTCATCATCTACTGTCGGTGCGAAACTCCTTTTACATCACAATTCCCCGTACCAGGCGCAAGGAAATCACGACAGTTCTGCGACTTCCAGGACCGCTGCACCAGGAGTCAACGGTCTGGTGGGCGAATATACATCTTCTGACCGATGTCCAACGGGACGAAGTGCTGTTCATGTACAGTAAGCCGCTGTTGGCTGTCCTCTTTCGGGTAGATGGTCGAGATATTTGCGCCCGCTATCTCCGTGATATAGCTTGCTACTCTGGAGACCGCTATCTTTCAGATAAAGCGCAAGCTTCGCATTTACCTGCTGCGTCTTCAGTGGGGACTTTTGGCTCCGAAGTCGTCGCGGGTCGCTATGCAACCCACCTCTGGATTAAGTGCCCAGACCTTATGAGCTATGGCTACTGCCTTGGCGGCGATGTGCCAGTAGCATCCAGTCATGTAGGTTCGCGATCTTCAGCCCCGGGGCTTCTACGCTGTTTGTGCCGGAGAGAGCGGACCGCGTCGACGACGGATAGTAAGGATATATAGGGAAGCTCGATAAGCTAATAGTTACCCCGCACGCCAGACACACTAGCGGTTGCCTCTATACCTTAGCCCTGCCTGTCACCTAGTTAACTCGAGCAATAATGCCCTCTCGCACTAGGTCGTAATATACCTATTCGCCCGAGCCCGCTTAGTACTAGGTGCGCCTAGCCTGTCCTTCTTTTATACTCGGAAAGTCGCGAGTTACGTTCCGCTATATCTTCTCTCTATACTCGAGGGGCTTTCTACGTTAGGACGTATTTAACGCGTTCGGCTAGGATAGGCTATATTACTAGCAGGAAGCAGGCCCGATACGCAAGAGGCTTACGCGGAAGGCTAAGGTCTCGAAGCCGTATAAGGGACTAGTATATAATCCGCGGCGGCCAGGTCCCGCTCTAGGTCAGGCCCCGCTACCGCGCTGCTATTAGCCGTATCCGTATCGCACGTCGCTAATTAGGTGCATCGGGCGGCCGGGTCCTGCTAGCCGCGCGCTTACTAGCTAGGTCTAGCCCCGCCCCTATACTATTAGGCAGGCTAGGTCCCACTACTACGCTATTAGCCGCCTCTACCCCTGTACGACGTTAATTAGGTGCATCGCGCTAATAAGCCCCGCTAGTACTATACTTACTAGTTAGGCCGAATCCCTTATACTTACTATTAGCTAGGTTAGGTCCCGCCCGCTAGCTATTAGCTAGGCTAGGTCCCGCCGAGCTACGATTAGCTAGGCTAGGTCCCGCCCGCTAGCTATTAGCTAGGCTAGGTCCCGCCGAGCTGCGATTAACTAGGCTAGGTCCCGCCTAGTATTATTAGTAAGGCTAGGTCCTGCCTAGCTACTATTAGCTAGGCTAGGTCCCGCCCGCCGAGCTGCGATTAGCTAGGCTAGGTCCCGTATAATAAGGCTCCTAGGTACGGATATACCTAGACTACCCTAGATTACGTATATAGCTATAGTATCGTAGTATTAGTTAGACCTATATTCCTAGGTATAGGCGTACCTAGAAACCCTATTATTAACTAGAATCGCACTCCTAGTTATAAGGATATTCAGACTATATTATTTTAAGTAGACTTCTATACTAGGCTATAGCCGTACCTAGATACTAAGAGTATCCGTCTAGTAATTATAACTAACTTCGGGTATACCTAGATACGTTAAGTATTAGTTAGGCTACTATAGCTAGCTTCGGGTATATCTAGATATATTAAGCGTTAGTCTATTATAGTTATACCTTACTATAGTATAGGTACTACCTATACTATTATAAATATAGCTTAACTAAATAGAAGTATTAATTTAATATTACCCTTTAAGCTTAATTAAATAGCTATACTTACTATAACTTATAGCTATATAAGAGCTACTACTAAGCCCTTCTAGGGCTAGTCCGTAATAGAGTTAGGGTATTATAACTAGCTTTAAGTATACTTAGATATCTGAAATATTAGTTAGAGTACTACTATAAGCATTAGGTAGATATAATACCTAGCTATAGGCGTACCCAGATACTTAGAGTATTATATATAACGTATATAATAAGTAAGTATACTATATAAGTAAGTATACTATACGACTATAACTACGCGACTATATATTCTATATCGCGTCTTTCTCTACCGATAATTATACTATAGCCGTCTAACGAAGGGTAATTACTCCTTACGATCTAGGCTCTCGAAAAAAGTCCTGAACTTAGTATCCGTCGCGTTATAGGAATATACGGTATCTATCGCGTAAAGCTTAGTTAACGACTAAAGGGCATAGCTTTACGATACGATACTATATCTAAATCGAAGAAATTAACTGAGCTAGAGGAATTAACGATTATTTAATACGTACTCGAGCTAGATTCCTGATTATTTCCTCCCCGGCTATCTAAAGTAGAAGATATAGCTAATCGACTACTTACTAACCGCGACGCGCTATATATTAGGAAGCGCTAGGCCTTAAACTTCGTTAAGTAATAACTAGAGCTTAAAGCGCGTTTCTTTCGTAGATATAACTATTAGAGAGCCTTATACGAAGATCCTAATATAATAAACGCATAGTTCGCGCTTATTCGTAATATAATCGCGAAATATAGTATCGTAGAGTCTAATATCTATAACTTCGATAAGATAGGGTTTATAATAGGCATTATCTTAATAGGAATAGTCGTTATAAGCGCTAAAAGACGTTCTAATATAAAGCTAGTCTAGCTAGGAGGTCGGGAATAGGTTATAGTAATCTAAGGCGTTAGCGCGGATAGGTAGTACGTCCTACTATTTATTATCGTAGTAGGGAAAAATTACCTCTCGAGTTAGTATAAAGATAGTCCTCTACCTTATAATTAGGTAATTACTATAACTAATAATAGCTAGATAATAAACGAGAAGGGCCTAGAATAGATTTAGTATTTCGATAAGTATACGAAACTTCGTATTTAGGGCGCTTATCGCCTCCTTATCCTTAACGGCTATAAAAGTTATTACTCTATTAATTTCGAGCTCTACTATAAGGAGAATAATATTATTATACTCTATATACTTCTTTATTCGTTATACTTACTTTAGCTTCTAGATATTAGCTATTTTAGCCCGTTTAAGTAAGCTTATAGTTAGTAAATCGAAAAGAAGATAAGGGCGGGTATAAGCTATATTACTAAGGAGGACTTCTTCCCTGCGTTTTTCGTAGCCTTTATAGAGTCTATAATAGAGAAGAATATTTAAGGAGGATTTAGAGGGGCTAGGCTTATTCTAATAAACCCGGAAAATATAATTTTAAAGCTAGGCATAAAGTTATAGACGCTAACGCCCTCTAGAGAGGATCTAATAATACTAGTACCTTAGGTCTCCTAAACGCCTAATAACCTAATTAAAGCTAGTTCGTAGTCTAATTTTATTAAAGGTCGAATTACTAGATACTAAGGAAGCTCTCTAATATTAATTATTAAGGCTATCGACTACTTTACGAAGGGGGCACGTAGAATTATATATAAAATAGCCCTTATAAAGTTAGAGATCCTTATCCTTCGAGAGGAGAATACGACCCTAAGTAAGCGTTATAGAATAAAGAAAACGCGTCTTAGGTAAGGAGGAAGTCTTACTCTAGGCTAAGGATAGGAGCTATAGGGTAAAATTAAAGTTAATATATAGGTAAAGGAGGAAACGCGTCGGAGTAGTAGTCGTAAACCGAGGGTTAAGACGTAGAAGCGGTGATATAGTATTTATAGTAAGCTAGGGCATAACGCGCGAACCTATTAGATAGAGGTAGAGACATCTGAGTAAGAGGATTCCGAATAGTTTTAATTAATTTAAGTCGTTCTAGTTAACTAGAATAAAGTTCTTATTACGTAGTCGTACTCGCGTAGTATACTTACTTATATAGTATACTTACTTATTATACACGTTAGTATATTATATATATAATCTCTATATTTACTAAAGCCCTCTATATCTATTAGGCTATATTATATTCTCTCTAGTACTCTAGAAGAAGTCTATTACTTTCTAAGCCCTATTAAGGTCCTATTAACGCTAATATCTATATTAGACGTATAGAAGTCCCTATTAACTAGTATATATAGCTTATTTTCTAGCTATAGGAGTATATAGTAGGCAGCTAGTTCGCGCAATTTATCTTAGTCTATAAGCGGACTATATAGAAGGTACCTCCGCTCGTCCTCGACGCTTCGGCTAATATATTAGGAGACGTTTTCGGATACTATATAGCCTAGAGTAAAAGTAAGTAAAGGGGGGGAAGCCTCTAGTAATAGGCGGCCCCTCGCAATAACTCGCGCGGCGTGCATTTACCTGGACGGGACACCCTAAGGAGGTCCACGGCCGTCTGGGCGATAGCCTTGAGGATCTTTTCGCGCTGGCCCCGGGGAGGAGCGTCGGCAGTCCAGGGCAGCTCGTGCCCCTCGACCCAGTCGAGCACCATATAGGGAGTGCGCAGTATGTTGTCCGACGTTGTGTTAAACGCAATGACGTGTTGCAGGTGCCGTACTCGTGCGGCAGTGGCGAGACGGAGGTGGTGAACTTCGCGGTCGATGAGGTGGCGGCGCTTTGCTTCTGCATCGTGGACAGGCCTGCGAACACCGAGCTTGCGGCCATCACCGTCTTGGGCCACGACGACGACGCAGCACTCGCCACCCTTGAAAGGTGAGTAGTCGGTTCCGAGAACAAGGGTGCATTGGACACCGAGGATGCGGTTGAGATATCTGATGATGGCGCTAGATAGCGCGGAGTATGCGTTCTCTTCCATTTGCGGGGGATATCAATCTCAACAGGCCCCGCAGCGGCTAATATAAGAGGGGCTTATAGAAGAACGAGGTAGTAAGATATCTTTCGGTCTATATAATAAGATGAGGCACAGCGTAGATACGCGATCCTTCCAAGTCTATTAGCGAGACTTAGCGAGAACGCGCCTAATATTACCCCTTTACGACGCCGATAGGAAATGGGGCCGAATGGTCGGCGCGATGGTGCATTACGTATTATATGTATGGTCTTCTGTGTTTATATGACGTGTGTTCAGACTGATGATCACGGGCATACATATATGATGAATTAGGAACCTGGCAAGACTGCCTCCGCCAGTTCCTTTGGCAGTACAACTGACGGCGCCCGACCCCAGGTACAGGTTATCTAGAATTCCCTGGGCGCGTTCATATTCCAAGAAATGACTATATGGAAAACAACTCACGCACTGATTCCTATCGGCCTAACATTTATATTTCAAGATACTATCTAAGGATCTTTCCTTTGTGCTTCCGTTTTGGCCTATCCCAAAGGTAGTCAGCTCTATTAGCTTGTCTGCATATTTCTCTTGACCCAATGCCATATATTAACGATATCCTCTCTTGTAAGAGGAGCCACACGTCGCATTGCAGGCAAAGCCTTGTACGACTGAGAAATGTCGAACCTTGGTTTCCCTTCATTGCGTTGGCCGTCTGCGCTTTTGGGTATCAATGTATCCCTCCAAAAGCCCAGAAGCGAGAGTGCCGGATGAGACAGCGAACTTGCTTCCAGCTTATCAAGCCACTCAGACAGCGCCAAAATGGCAAAGTCATCATTGCCGATACTTTGTTCTTCGTCTGCAATCCAATTCAATAAGTCTCCCCACGTAGTCGACCTGCCAGGATTCAAGACGTGATACACCTCCGGGAAAACGTTCGCGGGCGCTGCCTCGGTACCAGCTTTGGACCCCACGATGGCTCCTTGCAATGAAATATCCAGGACCGCCTCTGCAGCCAATTGAACCGGCAGCCAGTCAAGTGCTAGATGTTCCTGCATGTCCGGCAACCCTCCCGTCAGTATCGCGGCGGACAGCAAGAGAGGAAACGCCTCTTTCATGTTCCATGCCCCTTTCTTGTCACCACAAAGCTGCCCTACGCGAACGATTGAGATGGGCGACTGCCCAAGGCCGCCAGCTTGTCGATGCTCATCGTGAGCTGCTGCACACAGTTGCTCGGCCACCCACTTGGACGCAGAATATCCCAGTGGCGAAGCATCCCGAGGGTCACTTGATATTTCTTCAGCGATGGGAGTCGTCTTTGATAATGCCACCGAGGCGGCAGAGCTCACAAGGACAAACTTGGCACCCGCTTTCATTGCTAGCTCAAGCAGGCCCTGTGTTCCCGCCAGCTGTCCTTCAAACGTCTCCAATCGAAGATTGAAGTTGACCGCCCAGGAGGCGTGGATGAAAACAGTCGCATGCCGCGAAATTTCCTCGCTGTTCTCGGACGACAAACCCGCACTGCCAAGGTCCGCATTGTAGGGGAAGCAGTCAATGGGGTCATGGGGACTCAGAGGCTGCCAGCCCCGACTTGACATAGTGTTTGAGACACGCTCTCGTGCTTCATCAGGCGTCGCGGCTCGAACGAGGCAATAAACTTTCTCTACTTCCTCGCGATGACGAAGCAGGTCGAGTATGTAGGCGCCAAGGAACCCAGTTGCGCCTGTGAGCACAACATGGGCCCGTGGTTCCGATTGTCGCCTCCCAAAGCTGCACGAGACTTTATATTTCTGCACCAGCTGTCGCATTTGGTCGTGCTGCTTCTGTGTAATGAGCCCGTCGGAATCGGATGCACTGCCGTTCTCTCGAACACGACGCAAGAAAGACACGAGGCCCGCAATGGTCCTTTGATCATAGACAACGTTCAAGGGGAGGACTTGATCGGACTGGACCAAGGACTGCAAAGCCTTTCGAATTTGGAGACAAGCCATTGAGTCAATGCCTTGGCGGAACAGGTCCGCGCGCGAATCTATATTACCCCCGACAACGCGCGACACACATCGCGTGACGGCCAAGGGCAGATCGACATCTGATACGACATGACAGCGTTCTCGGTCGGGCTCATCCATGTCGTAGGCAGAACTTATCACTTCGGTGTACTTGGACTCGGCTTGCCGTCGTAGCGTCGTTCCCTTGCTACTCTTTTCGAGCGTGGTCTCGTCGTCACCGGCGTGAACAACTGCCATCATGGAGGAGGCAAGCCGAGCGTGGCTTGGAAGATTCGAGTTAAGTTGGTTGACAACAGGCCAGACCTGTGCCAGAACCATCTTGTCTTGAGCCGAAGAGTCGCGGGGGAACAGCAACGCGCCGGGCTGTGGACGCCCGTCACCGAAAATGTACACGTCTCGCAGCAGTGGAAGTGTCGATAGCAATTCGGACTCGACTGGAGACGGGTCGAACTTCTTCCCGTTCGAAAGAGTAATCTGAGCATCTGATCTGCTGTGATACATCCAGGCGTTTGGGAGACAAAGATGCGGTGTGAATAGATCGGATGTGGCGTACGAACCGTCTTTCCGGTTCATCTTGGCCTTTGAAGGCCAAGAAGGCTTGACAACCAGCTCAGAGAGTCCAGCATCGCGGCCTTCAAAGGCCAGGTACTCATCCATGTCGCTGAATCGCAGGTATTGCCACTCTTTGTCAACGGTATAGTCCCGGTGTGAGGAGGCGAGAAATCCGCACTCGGCGCTGCCGAAACGAGATAAAAGATTGACACCATTTTCAACCAGCCCATCACCAACAGCAGACGCAAGAGCGGCGCCACCAACGCCAACGAGGTCCATTTTCTGCAGCATCATTATGCCTTGCTCGTCTTCTGCCAACATCTGCAGCACATATGGAACTGAAGAGAAGTACCGGACGGGGACTGGGCTCTCTCGGCGGCAATTGTCCAACGAGCGCACTACATTCTTTGCCGTGATGGGATATTCGCCTTCGGGAAACAACCACAACATTGCCCCGCTGCTCCAACATCGGAGGCAGTCTATAAGACCGCCGTGATAGAGAGGTGTAGTGGAAAAGGTCGCCAACTGAGATGTGTCGTCCAGCCGCGGCAACGCGCTCACGATACTGTTCTTCTGTGGTATGGGCTTCGGTAACCCTGATGATGTGCCCGATGTATGGAAGTAGAACGGGGGGTTGCAGCCTTCTGAGCTCGACTCAGTGTGCAGGCCGTCGGCGCCTGTTCCAGCTGCTAGAGCCTCCCATAAGAACGGCACTTGCACCGTCTGAATCCCGGCTCCGATCTCAAATTGGTTCACGGTGTGAGGTGTGTGGACGAATATAATGTTGATGTTCAGTGCGTTACAGAGATGCTCAACTGATTGAGAGCTTGATTGAGGTCTTAAACGCTGTCAGGATATGGAGTCTTATTCACAGATTAAACTCAAGGATTACTCACGCTAGCAATAACACGCTGTAGCCAAGACGAATCAATCCCACCCAGACCAACACGAAGTCCAAATCGCTGGTGGAAAATAGTCCCACTGTCTTACTAGACGATTTCAAGAGTGGCCGTAGTGCTCGAGCTGCAGAGGCTGAGCGATCGCGCATTTGACGAAACGTGATGAGCCGAGGACCTGTTTGATTAGTCGTTCGTTATGTAAAACCAGGGGGATTCGATAAGAATTAGAAGTACCGTGTGTGTCTGCCGGTTCTTGGTAGCATCTCGCAATTCCAAGGGCGGGTGCATCTTGGAGTCGTGTCGCTTGCTCGTCCAGCATATGAGTAATGGAGGTAAATGATGGAAGAGCCTGCAACTGTCTCTTCAGATTCTGACCCTGCCCAAGGGTGCAAGTGAAGTAATTTGGTGCCAGATTGTGCATTGTCGATTTTTCGAAATAGCCTCAACGAATCAATAAGGATTCTTTGAAAAGCAGCAGATGTCCCCAGAAGTGTAAAGCATGCTTCGATTGAGCCCCAACTAGTAGCAAAGTCGGCATTACAGGCGTTTTCGCGACGCGTTTGCTGAGTCGGGGACTCGGGTGGTTCGCGGCTTCGTGTCTGCCAAATCTGACACCCCCAGAGATCCTTTCCCAATATTGCTGTGCAGTTGTTTCAATGTGGTGATATCATCATTGAGACATGCTCTGTCGTGCCCCATGATAGTACAAAGTTTGCGGGCTTACAATAACATGCGCGTCATGGACACCTGCCAGTATCTGCACTGGGAAACCTAGCTCACAGACTGACAAGATTGCTTGCAGATGAATTCAGACTGGTGATATCATCCATGCGACATTTCTTGGCACATGCAGTCTTTTAATGGAAACTACGACAAAAGAAAAACATGCGCGTCATTGATACGGCAGCTCCCGTAGCCCGTCTCTGGCCTCTCAATTGCGTGACCATATTGCTGTCCGTCTAAACCATCCTTTCGAGCAGCCAACTTCACGCCAGCCATGGAAATTGTCAACCTTCGGAGCGGCAAATCGATGCCCCAGCTTGGCTTTGGCGTGTATCAATCCCCTGCTCAAGTCTGCACACAATCTTGTCTTGAAGCGCTGCGCGTTGGTTATCGCCACATTGACACGGCGCAATACTACGGAAACGAAAAGGAGGTCGGAATTGCGGTGCAACAGTCTGGGATTCCTCGCTCCGAGGTGTTCCTCACAACCAAGATCCTCGGAGCCGGTTTATCCGCCGAAGAAAGCTACGAGAAATGTGTCGAGAGCGTGGCCAGTATCGACCCTGATCAAGGTTACGTCGATTTGTTCCTCATTCACAGCCCAAATTGCGGCGAGTCTCAACGTCAACTTTTGTGGCATGTTTTGGAGAGGCTCCTTGCAGAGGGCAAAACCAAGAGTATCGGCGTCAGTAACTTTGGCATCAAACACATTGAAAACCTCAGACAGGTGGCCAACGTGTGGCCACCGCACGTCAACCAGATCGAGGTGAGTGAGCCCCGACGGCGACATGGCTCTTATGTTTCTCACATGTCGTAGCTACATCCTTGGCTTCAGCAACGTGAAATTGTGTCGTACTGCAACAACAACGACATAATTGTTCAAGCGTATTGTCCCCTGGCCAGAGGAGGGAAGCTCAATGACTCCTCCCTGCAAGGCATAGCAAAGAAGCATGGTGTTGAGGCCAGTCGGGTCTTGATCAGATACAGCATGCAAAAGGGCTGGGTCCCACTTCCCAAGAGCGATAACCCGGCCAGGATTGAAGCCAACTTCAGTGTTGAGTTTAGTCTGGACCATGAGGATATGACTCGTCTGGATCGTCTTGATCAAGGGCCGGCCGGCGCTTTAGTCCAAGCTGTTGACAATTGACATTGTGGTTAAGAGAAGCATAGAGGATGAGCATTCTACACACAAATCAGACCAAATCTTGAACTAATTTTACTTCACTTGGTAAACTCTTGACGTTGAAATGAATAAAGTGATCAGGATGTTACATTCTCCTCGAAGATATGTGGATTGCAACGCTCGCAGTCGTGACAGCCAGGGGCCCCTACTGTTAGGATCACACATGCGTTACAGAACAACCCCTGTTGAACAATTGTCGGAGACAACCGAGCACGATGGGAGCTATATATAAAGCAGGAAGGCTAATGCATGAGAAACAGGCTATCTATTATTCTGTCTCTCTAGTCACACCTACCTGTAGTCCAACAGTTAATCGTCCTTCACTCGTCACCAACACCCCTTCCGACACCTACGCCTGCTATCCTTGCGTCGTCATCAACATGAAAGCACGAAACGGAGCCTTTGATCATCACGGTGAACAGCTAGAACTGCTCAATTAATAGGCGTTTTTCACATTTCATAGGTATGATACTTCATGTGCTAAAACACCTGTTAATTGAGCAGTTCTAGCTGTTCACCTTGATGAATGGACGGACTGTCACAATGAGATGAGCAAATTTTGCACAGGAAATTAGTAGATAATCCATTCGATATGCGTTAATAATGATGATCTAGGTAACTAGCCTATGAACTTTTTGATCCCATTTTTTAAAGTAGACCCATTCCCAATCTTGATCGCGCATCTTTGATCACCAAAGATATCCATAGCCTTGTCGTGTGCAATGCTCCGCTTGATCGGAGCAGGTGCCACACTACCATTGCCATTTGTCGTGTACTCCCCCTCTTCCTCTTCTTCAATCTCAGCGGGTGCCTGGCCGTTTGATAGAGTGGTCTGTCCCTGGAGTGTATATCCAGTGTCGCTAGCGTCGACAAACGCGTCAATGCCCTCGCCGCGTCTGGCGAATTGCTGCATCAAGACCTTGTGACTATCAAGGGCGGCTGCCAGCTCCTCTTTTGAGACGTCATTGAGAAAGACACACGTCCCCATGGGGCTGACAGGCACAGCTGCGCGAAGCTTTCCGTCTCGGGTCTTGAGAATGGCCGCCGTAGCCTTCTCGAGTAGTGCTGCGTCAAATTGGGCATGATCCATCGACAGACCTGCTCGAGAGAAGAGCATGAGCAGTCTCACGTGTTCTTCCTCGGACATGAGTCCTCTGAGGCGAGATAGGGTGGCTGAGTAAGCCATGTCAATGGAAATGGCGTGGCCGTGACGGAGCGGCGGCTCAGGAACAAGTTCGTGAAGGGGGGACCAGCTGTGACCATATTAGTGAAGATACTGCCAAAGAAGGGTACCAAAACGTACGTATGTCCATAGGCAATGACTCGATCCAGCATGATCTCGTGAAGGTTGGGAGACTCAAGCTTGAGCATCTCAAAGATCCCGGCGCGGCAGATCTTGTCTGCTGTAGCAATCAGTTCCTTGGACGCCCCATTAGCTCTCCCGAACCCAGTGTTGATGAGATCCTCGCAATGCTTCTCTAGCAGGTCGTATGTGTCCTTGTGCGCGCAGGATGAGATTTTAATCAATTCGGCGAATCCGTTGCGAATCTGCGAGATGGGCAGCGTGCGAAGGAATGTAAAGTCGAGAAATGTGTGCATGGGCGCGTGGTAGGCTCCAAGTCGGTTCTTGTATTGGCCGTAGTTGACAGCCACCTTGATAGACACGGATGCATCAATAAGCCCAATGACGGTGGTTGGCACGCGAATGTAGTTGGTGTTTCGCCGATAAGAGGCGCATGCAAAGCTGTCGAAGCCAGTAAGCTACCACCCGAGAGCAATAGACATGCCCGGACGTTTGGAGGCTTACCCGGCCACGTCGGTAACAAGACCGCCGCCGACCACCAGGACAGGCTCCTTCCTGTAGATACCAAAGTCGGTCATGGTGTCGACGATGCTGAGGAGAGTATCCATACTCTTGGCCTTCTCCCCAATCATGGTCTTGTGGATCCTGAGCTCAAGTCCATGATGGGCAAAGTAGCTTTCAATACGTTTACCGTAAAGGGTGTAGATGTTGAGATCCATGACAGCTAAGCAACGGCCCCAAGACTGATAGCACTTGGCGAGATTACCGTTTTCCATGTCGAATACACCATCAAGGAATTCAAAGTCATACTCAATCTTTTCATAGCCACAGACCTGAAAGCCATTGGCTTTCTCCGTGACCGACGCGTTCATGTCTGACATTTTGTCGTTATGTGATGATTGGAGCAATGCTGGGAGTAGTGGTAGTGGTGCAGAGGAAAGAAGGTGCTATACTCCAGAGAGGTGCAGCGTTGCCGAGGTTCTTATGCTGTTACGGACAGTTACCGCTCTCGGGCGTTCAACATGGGCATGCCAACAAGTCTCGCATATACGTGACGATGATGCATCATCGCGTTGGCTTGACGGCACGGAATGATTCACTTCACCTATTCGAGCCCCAGAAAAAAAGAACTAATTCACATGTTGGTGCAAAAAATAGCCCCATGGTAGGCCAGATTCGCAACAGGCAAGTCGCGCCATCGAAGCGGTGTCAGCCCTGCACGAGATCGTGTATCTGCGGGCACAGCCGAGTGGGTGTGATGATTCTTATCCCCGCAATAGATCTGAGTTTAATCTCGATCTACCTTATCCACATGGAGTGGCTCGAGTTGGGTGCAACCCTGACATCACCTTGACTTTGGCGTGCGCCGGTTGCGGTGAATGATTCGATAGAACTGCGTCCCAATCATCCTGACATTATTTTCCCGCGTTCTTGGCCCTGTACCTTACTGCATGGGGAGGAGTAAATCGTGGTCTGATGAATCATGGCATTTGCGATTCAAGCGCTCATCTTCTCCATGTTGATGTTTTTGCGCGTATAAGATGAACGCAAATTGGTGAGTATGCGCGTCATCGAATTTGTTACCCAGCATCTGGTGCAATCCACGAACGGCGGTGTAGCAATCTCACTTGGTGCCGAGACGATTCGAGTCGTTTCAAGCTTTACCTTTGTTCCTGTCCTTGCGTCTCCTCCCTTCCGACGTTCTCAAACCGGTTCAACCACGCTGCTTGGTGGTTAAACGATCACGACCGTTGCGGCTTACATTTACGGGAATTATGGCCACATTCGATTCCTCCAAGGCATATGCCGAGCAAGAAGAGATTTATTTCGATGATGGGCGCGAGAAAGAACTACAGCACTACGTTCATTCCCGCCCAAACATTGAGCAACTGAGGAACTCGCCCCGCGATGTATTGGCTGCCATAGATGAGTTTGGCAGGCAGCAGAAGTATCTTATGAACATTGGATCGGAAAAGGGCGCCATTGTTACCGACTTGATTGAAGATCTGAAGCCAAAAACCATGGTATTTATCATCAAAATGCATCATTGTGTAGAGGCACTGACTTGGCTAGGTCGAACTTGGCGGCTACGTTGGCTACTCGGCAATTCTGTTTGGCGATGCTCTACGCCGATCTGGCGGCCAGCGCTTCATATGCATCGAAAAGAGCCCTGAGTTTGCGGCTGTCGCGAGATCTCTGATAGAATTGGCAGGATTGAGCGCCATCGTGGAAATCCATGTTGGCTCTGCTGGTCCGACTATCGAGCGATTGCACTCCGAAGGTGTTTTGGAGAGTATCGATCTGTTGTTCCTCGATCACATCAAGCCGGCGTACTTGCCCGATTTGCAGACTTGCGAAGAGCTGAACCTGATCCGCCAAGGCAGTGTCCTGGCTGCGGACAATGTCATTAAGCCAGGCAACCCGCCGTACCTGGAGTATGTGAGGAGCACTGTTGAGGACAAGCGCAAGACAGTAGCAAGTACAGGAGTGTACACCTCGACAGAGGGTTCCTCTCCCCGTGGCGACCCGAGTCTCATTTATCAGAGTGATCTCATTCACAGTTTTGAGCCTACTGGAATACCTGTGAGTACACTTCAATCTGAAAGGCGGAATGAAGCTCATGTATGCATAATTAGGATGGCGTCGAGATCACCCGATGCATCGGCAGAGAATCGTCGAAATAATTTAGACGTGGCAGAAAAGCAAAGCAGCAATTTTACAAGTCTGACTACACAATGTGCATGACCGCATACTGACGTGATGTGGTGACATCTATGACGCGCACTCCTTTTCCAAATCAAACGTATAGTCCGTCGATTATTCCATTCGGTTCATGATATTAGATGTGAGCGTGTAATCTTGATGCGTTAACGCCATTTACTTTTACCGACTTTCTGCCACCAACGTCTTCTTCCAGCCAGCCCTTTGCCGCCAAGGAGCCCATCGTTCACATCACTCCAACAAAAATGGCGATGCCATTCATCCGGCACGTCCTCAAAAACACATTCCTCTTATGTTTGAGCGTCGTTGGGTTTCCCATCACCACAGTTGTTGTGCTGGCCTGCCATGCATACACGAGATTATCCTCTTGGCTTGGCCACCACGCGTCCAAATGCCAGCGTTCAGCTGCCTCCAAGACTATTCTCGTGACTGGCGTCAACATGGCGAAAGGTCTTTCCACAGCCAGACTCTTTCACCAACGAGGTCATCGGGTCATTGGAGCAGATACTCATCGCCTATCGCCCGGGCGCGCTTCTGTTGCACTCAGCAAGTTTTACGTGCTACCGGGGCCGTCCGCCACAGAGGTCAATCAGTCTGGCGCTCACAAAACGCCATACATTTCCAGTCTGCAAGGGATCATTGAAACAGAGAAGGTTGACCTATGGGTGTCTGTTTCGGACGTCAATGCAGCCATTGAAGATGCGCAAGCACGGCACATCATCGAGTGCACCACCAAGGCCAAGGCTATCCAGCTGTATGAGTCTCAAGTCGACGTGTTACACAACAAAGCGCTCTTTATGGACCATGTTCAGTCCTTAGGCCTTAATGCCCCAGACACGAAGACTGTCAGCACCGAAAACGAGCTCATCGATTTTTTGCGTGCCAGAGGCGGCTTGTCACTGAACTCAGCGGGTGGTACACAATACGTTGTCAAACCTATCGATGTTAACGACGTCGCCCGTTTCGACATGGCCATTCTACCTCGACACTCTGAGCTTGACACAATGAAGGCTATCAGTACAATCCCATTTGAGCATGGGAATGAGATTCCGTCCTTCCTTGTTCAAGAATACATCCGGGGCGTGGAGTATTGCACGCATGCCTTGGTCATTCGCGGTCGAATCAGGGCTTTCGTTGCATGCCCTTCAGCAAGCGTCTTGATGCATTACTCAGCGCTACCACCATCGTCGCATCTCAGCCAGAAAATGCAGCGCTTTACTGAATCGATTGTTGAAAATGACTCTGCGGACTGGACGGGACATATCAGCTTTGACTTTATTGTCAAATCAAAAGTCAGTTGCCACCTACAAGACGACCAAAACGCCGAAGCATACCCTATAGAGTGCAATCCAAGGGTGCATACGGCCGTTGTGCTCTTCAACGATACACCAGATTTGGTGGAAGAGTATCTGAGTGCACTCGACCCATATGCGGCACAGCAGCCAGGAATGCCCATGTATCCGAAAACTCATCAAATGTATTACTGGCTTGGGCAGGATCTTGTCGAGTTGGCCGTGCTGCCCATCATGCGATTGCTCTTTACATCTAGCGGCGACGTCAACCAGGTCAAGAAGTCATTGGCGATGCTGTGGCGTCATCTCTGGAATTGGAAGGACGCAACATTCGAGGTCTGGGATCCGTGGCCATTTTGGTGGCTGTATCACGTGTACTGGCCGGCCCAGTTCGCATGGTATATGAGATCGACGCGCTGGCAGATGATCAATGTGAGCACAGGCAAGGTATTCAAGGCGGCATTCTGACCCGTCTCACCACCCAGTACAACAAGCACGCCGTTCTCCGCGTAGTCCGCGATGCATGTAGCGCTTCCATGGTAGTATGTGCCGTTTTAAGCTGTTCGTGGATGTGGTCCACGTGCCGTCCTCCATGTCTTACATCGATGTCGTGGTTTTCGGGATCTTCCTAGTGCGAGGGATATCGGCGCTGGGGTCTGTATTGACATTGGCCCATCCCCCGATGAAGTAGGCCGTGTTGCCACACATGACAGCACCCGAGCCGGCAGAACGCTGCCGTGTCGTGCGCTTGGAGTCGTCGTCCTTCCCATCCAACCGCTACGCCGCGCCGCTCGGGTCAGGCTGCATGGTCCAGAGGTACTCGCTGCTGCTGTTGGCCTGTTTACTCGTGGACACGCCACCCCAGGAGATGATTGTCTTGCCGTCCTGGCTCGTTAAGAGGTCAGGATAGTTATTTCGTGGTGATCCGGTGTAGAACAGTTGATTGTACGACACCGACATATTCGTCCAGGACGCGGATGTGGGGATCCGAAGCATGTACGGGCCTGCCATGGGTCAGCAACGTTGACATCGCAGAGGGAAAGATGACTGCGCACTCGACTCCCTGGAGGTTGTGCCATTGTTCGTCACCAAGACGCCGCCATCGACGTAGGTGTAGTCGCCAGATATCGCCGCTGCATGAAACCTCCAGCCCTGACCCTTCGAATCCCGACAACAACTTACCACCACAGGCGATTCGTCTCGAGAATGCAGCACCGTCAGACAAGGGCCTTGACGCCTGGCTCGTACTCTCGGCATCGACCGTGAGCTCCTGGGACCGCGTAGAGGCGCACAGACACACCAGCAACAGAAACAACAGTCCTGGGGAATGCATCTCAGCGTCAAACAACTCGAGAAAGCAGGTAGAAAGCAAAGACAAGACATAGTTTGCAAAGATTGGACAAACCTTGAGAAGACGAACCGGTTCCTTCACGTGGGAGCCAGCACCGTACAACTGGAATACGGGTAACCCGGCCTGTATCCGCCACCAAGCCAGGCATGTAGAATACCAATCCCGTTGCAGACGAAGAAAGAGGCAATCCCCACCGTGCTCAGGGGCCGCCGACGCAATCTCCGGCTGCTAGTCGGGGCGTTCTTCTCGGTAAATCCCTTCTCGGGGGGTCCTGACACGATCCAAGACTGATGGGTCTACGAGGATGAGCCCTACCGTGATGGCCTCGGAGCTCCCCGCGAGCTTCGGAATACCCCACGAACGGCGTCTTGGCCTGTACTCGACGCAGGAAGTAACCAAACTGAACATGATAAAACCTCTTATTCTGTATACTGGTAAGCCATACGCAATGCTGCTAATGCTTTCAATGTACGCTGTGCTGTTCATGTCTCCTCTCACTTGCCTCGCCGCTGGCCGGTTCCGTCAGCGAATCGAATCCCTCTCTTCGCAGGAGGCACTCGTGGTTCGCCTTCATCGTCACTATCGTCACCTGCTGTCGTTCCCAATGCCGCCAGTCTACGCCTCCGCTCAGCCGGAGTCTCCTGCTCGCCGTCGCCGTCGCCGTCGTCCGAGATCTTGACGGGCCTCAAAGGCTCCTGTGCTGGTGCAGGCTCACGCCGTTTCTCGCTGCTCGTGCTGCTACTCGCCTCGCCCGAGGATTGGCCCTGTTCTTCAACGACTTGCTCCTGCTGCCGACGAGGCTGCTTCTCAACCCAGGCAGACACAGGGGCGGTATGTTTCGCCAGCGTCTTGACAGCGGGCGGCGCTGTTGACAGTTCGACTACGTCGTGACGAGTCTTGGGGTCCAGTTTTCGCATCTCGTTGATAAAGTCGTCCTTGTTCATACGTCTGCCAGCCCCGCCAATCGTGAATCGAACCTGCTTGTCCTCTGCGAGCTGCTCAGCAGCAGCCTTAGTGCTGCTAGCACCTCCAAAGAACCAGCCCTTCTTAAAGACGCCTTCTGCCGGTGCGCTTGATTCACCCTCAACGCCCTCGGCGCTGGGAATCGCTGGAGCCTTGTCGGCTGATCCGCCGAGACCGAGGTATCTCTGGCACTGCTGTAGCAGGTCGGGGCCATCTTTCTGCTTGTCACTGGGCAACTCGTACGTCTTGATGACTTCGCCGGCCTCATCTTCAATGACAATCTGTCCGCGTCAGCGTGTTACTCACAGAAACACCGATATTCACTTACAGTGTTGCCAAATTGGTAGGCCCGGGCCGGTTCGTGCTTCGTATCGCTCTGGGTTTTGCCCTTGCGTTTCTCCATTTCATCCCTGTAGACGCCGCTGACGGTCTGCTTGAAGTTGTTCCAGTTGACGATGGATCCAGACCTCTGGGCTGGCGCGGGCCTGGTAGCCGCGTCCGTGGCGTCAGAAACCGCTTTGCCCCTGCTATTGCTGCGCTCTGTAGCCAAGACGTCGCCGTCGCGATTTTCGACCACGATGTGGCTCCCCTCTTCATAAATGTTGAGCTCATCGTTCTCCTCGGGGGGCGTCTCTTGACGGCTGGGGTCATGGTCAGCCTTCTCGTCAAACCGGTCCGAGTCGCCCTCAACCAGCGTCTGAGGAGAGCTGTCTGACGTCGAATCTTTGCCGTGGGAGCTCGGCTCCATAGAGGACTGCCGAGTCGAAGGGAAAATGGCAGACTGCGACACGGGTCCGCCAGGGCCGACGCCGTAGTCGCGCGACTTTCTTCTCTTGCGGTGGGCGGACGACGACCGACTTCCATGCTTGGCGTTCTCTCCTTCCTTCTGCCTTCGCAAGAACTGCCCCGTAACACCGACGGGAGGCAGGGTGCCGGGTGGGAAATCAGGCATCTTGAGCTCCTCCTCCTCGGAGATGGAGCGGGCCTGAGACCTCGACTGAGAGGAGATGCGGGGCAAACGGTTCATCCATGTCGGTCCGTCTTCAGGGGAGGTCGTATAGGACATTGTCAGACTCAGCGTGTTGATACGCTTGCCGAGGGTGAAGACGGCAATGGAAGAGCCGTGAACAATGATCGAGGTGATGACGAGGAACGTGGTGATGGGCCAAATCAAGGCGATGACGGTATAATGCGGAATGTCGGTCGGGGGTGTGTCGCTCAGGGGCACGGCCGTCTCATAGGCGAGTTCGGCTCGCGCGAGGATGGCAATGAAAATGGCACCAACGCCAATGGGACCAAAGTGACCGGCGAACAAGGCCTCGCGCCACGTCTTGATGTCTGGAATGAAAGGCTTGAGCGCCAGCATGATGGGGATGCGGCGGAAGAAGATGACGAGAATGGCGAGGACAACGAGGCGCCATGCCGTGAGACCACCGGCAATATTGTTGTACTGCTCCCAGGGGATGATGGTTCCGAGGAACACGAAATACGCCAAATTGATCAAAAGATCTATGACGTTGGAGACGTGGGACTCCTCCGTCTTGGCGTGGAACCACCCATCGTTCGAGAAGCCGACACCGGCTGCGAAACCGACAAGTAAGTCGTCCATGCCTAGCATGCTGCCGGCACCGGCGCAGAAGAGAGCGAGGACAAAGTAGAAGACAAGGAAGCTTTCGCGATCGATAAGGTCGCGCTTCTCGGCCACTCTGATAGCGTGCCGTGCGATATAACCGACGGTGAAACCAAAGATGGCTCCAAAGATGCACTCGTACAAGATCGTGTACACAAACCAGTGGTATGTAGTCTTCCTGGCATCCATGTGCTCCTGAATCAGGTATATGCCGAGGTAGACAAACGGAAAGGCCATGCCATCGTTGCAGCCCGACTCGGCGGATAGCAAGTCTCGAAGATGCTTGGGGACCCGTTTGGCGAACTTGCCCTTGCCGACGACGGACGAGGCGAGGACGGGATCAGTGGCTGTAACGCAGGCGGCGACAACAAGACTGTCGAGCCAGCTGATGGCGGGGACCGCCCACCAGACAAAGAGGCTCACGACGAGCCAACCGAACGTCATGACGGGAAGCAGCAGCAAGACGACGGACCGCCAGTGTTTTTCCATGTAGAATTTCGGCAGCTCGACGCCAACGGCGAAACATTGGACGACGAGGACGATTCGGGAGAATTCGAGGGTGATGAGGTCGACATTGCCCCAGCTCTTCGGATCGATCAAGTTTGCGGCATGAGGTCCAAAGATGATGCCACAAAGCGTGGCGACAGTGGCTTCTCCGATGTACATGCGCTCCTTGATAAAGGACGAGCAGAGCATGAATATAGAGGTGAAGCCGCCGAGGATGATGTACACCAAATGGGGAGCGGTGATGGAGAGGTGATCCCACGCCATGGTGACGGTCGGTCTTCTTCGCTCGTGAGAAGTATTTCGGGATCGCTCAGCCTGTGCTGTGGGTGCTCGCAGGAATGGTGGCAGCGAGGCCCAGGGCGGGAAGGGAGCTGATACCCCAGTCGATGGTCTGGGTGGGAATCAAGATACTGGATCCAGACATTCAGGGCACGGGGGGTCGTTGATACGTCGGTCGGGGCTCGTAGGTGTTGTTTCGATGCGATAAGACTGACGCTGGTCACTTCTTGCGTCCCTCGTCTGTCGTCTGGTGCTCTCAATGATGGCTCTATCGCGAACTGTCAATAATGGCGAACGCGGGGATCAAAATGGCGAGCCATTGAGGGATGACGAGGAACAAAACAAGCAAAAGCGAAGAAAAGTCGCTTGCGGCAAGTCTTCGTGAAATGACGGCGCGCGGCGACACCGGCTAGCGTTGGTGATGGTGGGGTCGATCGGGGGCAACATTGCGAAAACTAGGCAGGTCCGGTCCAGGGTCTGGTGCATGGATGTGGACTTGGGCTTGGGCGTTGAGGATGATGGGCTCCTCCTGGATTTTTGCGTGGTACCTCCGAGGCACGCGGAGATAGGCAGCGTTTTGGTAGAATTTGCTACTTTGCTTCTGGCGGCCACCCTGACTGACCTGAAGTCTTTCTTTGGATGGTCCTCCTGCTGTGCGGCAAGTCATCGTCACGGTGTTGACGCCGCCTGATGCTCATCAACTTCTGAAGGTGCTGTCCCTCATCATCCCGCAATCGGCGGGGGGGCAGACCGTCCCAACGGGCGCTCACCAATTTTACAGCGCGAGGTAGGTACCTGTCAGCAGCCACGAACCAGTGATAGGTAGCCCTCGTGATGACATCAGCCCTCGGACCGGTCTTGCCGTGTCATTGACCTCGACCCAGACCCAGTGTGGCTAGTCCACTACCTTATCCTCGCAGCTGCGAATAAACACGCATCAAGCCCCTGTCCAGAACGACCCCAGATACAAGCTTAAATGTGATGTTTCGTATCTGCTTTGAGCCAGCCTTGCCTGCTGTCCGACGACCCTGACTGCTTGACATTGATGTCGTCCAAGTCCTGTCATGACGGAAAAAACCCCGACAAGCATTGGCGAAAGCTTGAGCGCAGGCTTTTTATCGACTTCATTGGCTCCTCCACAGCCAAGACCGCGTCTCATCTCTCGGCGCCAAGACGACTTTGCATCCGATCTTCGTCTGCCAAGCGACCCACACATCACTCTGCATGACCAGTGTTGTCATCGAAGTGCAGCGCAATGAAAAAAAAAAAAACATCGCAGATCACAATTGGCACGATGCCACTTGATTCTATGTACTTTCACAGATCTGCCTCATTGACCCCTTCCCTCCCTGCCTTACAGAAGACAATATGCCTATACATGCAAAACAAACAGTTCACTCCCAAGAGCTGAGAATGGGCATCATGAGAATGCCCAGGACCTAAGGTCTGTGGGACAGAAGCGAAGGGGAGCAGAAACCCCAAAGGTTCCCCTTTCGATGCAGTCCAGCGCAACGAACGACATTTTCGCCTCCCCTTGTAGTGATGGTATCATTTCCAAACTGGAACCAAATGACGAGAGCGAAGGACAAGAAGAAGAAGAAGAAGAAAAGGAGAAACTGGCTGGAGGCCAATGTAATGCAGCCGTGAGTATCAAGAAGTGTGCGCTCGGCCCTGCCAAGCGGGGAAAAGTCGTCAATCGGCGTAAGGATAATATCGGGCTGATGAAGCTCTTGTCGACAAAGAAGAGAGGCCGATAGGGCGGGGTATGCTGGTATTAAGAAGGAGAGGGGCAGGTCGTGTTGGAGCAAGTCCGAGGCCATTACTGGCCAAACGAGGAATGAGCTTGGTGGGCTTCTTGAAGAGCTGATGATCGTTAGGAAGGAATTTCGTCCGACAGAGAGGCTAACTTACTGTGGAGGACGCTGAGCTGGCCAGCACGGTCTTCGCACGCGATCTGAAGACTGGATCCGTCCACGAAATCGAGCACCACGCTGTTGGGCAGCTCCTGAATCTCGACATCAGGGGTGTACGGGTTGCGGAAGTCGCTGAGGTGGTATCTCTTGACACCGACACCGCCGGTCTTGCCCTTGTGCATCGAAGGAGCGGTCGTCGCGCTGAGAATGAGGAACCCTTGGGAGTCTAGACACATTGTGCGGCGCTTCCACAGCAGATTATCGGGGAACTGGACGTTCACGTCGCCCATGTAAGCCGAGACAGAGGGCTGTTGCTGGCTGCTACCACGAGAAACACCACGAGCTGCCATTGTGTCGGCAAGTGTCTCTTCTTGGACCGTGGGAGAGATGGTCGTGGGAGATAGAACCTTGCCACGGCTGGCGCTGAGGGACGAGGAGAGGCGGCGCATAAATCTACCAGCGCGACTCTTCTTCTTGTCGCTGCTCATCGACTTGCTGTCGTCGCCAGAACCGCTCGTCTCCGTGAACATGGAAGGCGACATGGCACCAGCGACCGCATCTTTGCTGATGGAGGAGCGACGACTGCTGATCGAAAGTCGACGGGGGAAACCGCTGTTGTGGTGGGTCGACGGCGGGCGCGAAGGGGGTGAGCGCCCAGGACTGAGCGGGGTAGAACCGCTCGTGGGGCCATCGTTGGTGGAAGTGGTTAGAGACTTGCGACGCTCCTTGATGAAGTCTTTCACGATGCTCAGCGAAGACCGGCGCGGCTTGCCATCCTCCTCGTCATCGGGTGTCTCCGACAGACGCTTCTCCCGCGATGCCCTTCTCTCCTGGATCGTCTCCCTGGGAATAGAAGCGGAGACCAGCTCGGCCCTCTGGTGGTTTACCTCGAGTGGCGACACTTTAAAGTCCAAACGGTTGAACTCGGCCAAATCCTTAGGCGGCTCAAGAGGAGTACCCGCCTGGCTGGGATCTCGCACGATTCGTGCAGTTACCGAGATGGATTCCGGTCGGCCGCGGGGCATCGAGTCGGGCGAAGGGATGACAGGACCCTCAAACATTGACAGTCTGCTCGCGACGGAGGTTGACCTCTCCCGTCGAGCCCTCATCTCGGGAGACGCATCTCGTGACTCGGAAATTGCCGTGCTGGGGGGGCTGCCCTTGTTTGGGCGGCTCAGAGAGGTCGCTCGGTCGACGACTGAAGGGGACCGGGAAGGCTCGCGCGTGCTATTCTTGCGCACAGAGAAGAATTGCGCTGATGGCGCATTGATGCGGGACGAGGCCTCGCTGTTAGCAGAGGAGCCAGACAGCTGCTCGAGCGCCTTGATTCGTTGCGAAATCTTGGAGCCCATTTTGCCATTTTTAGGGGCGAGGTGCTGATTTCCCGACTGCTGTTGAGTAATCTTGTGCAGGTAGGCGGCACCAGATGAGAAGGACCTAGCCGAGCTCTGCGAAACATCGGTCGGGGTGAGGAGGTTACCACGGACGGGGTTCGATGTCGTTCGCACGACGCTGCGCGGGCTGCCTTTGGTGCTGTTGCTGTTGCTGTTGCCGGCGGTGGTCGCGTGTCTCTGCGGGCTAGGGAACACCGGGGTGATGGGTGATTTCGAGACGGACATGGGCTGGGCTTGTTCGACTGTGGCCGATTGGAGTTCGTCCATGAGGGACTCGTCGTCGGAGAGATGCACCTCTGAGCGAAACTCTGGCGTGTCCAGGTCGGTGCGGATGGGTTCGATTGTTTTGCGCTTCGAGTGGAGTTTCTGGGCCAGTCCAGCCTCGATGCCTGCCTCGGGTTCTTTGGATGGAGATTGCGCCAGAACGGCATCTTCAGAGGGCGGCACAATGGTAGGGAGTTCGAGGATGGGCGATCGTGGGCTGCTGGGTTCGCGGCTGGAAAAGCGCGAGGTCGGGATTGCAAGGCTCGGGGAATGAGGAGACGTCGGGGTTTTGGGTGGTGCTTCAGACTCGTCAGGCGAGGCCAGTCTTGCGAGGGGCGTGGGACCGTGGCTCGAAAACTTGGAGACTGGCGGCGTCAAGGGCATTTCTGATTTTGTCAACATGACTGCGCCCTGGGACGTCTCTTCTGCACAGTTGCCTTCGGGTGCGGCCTGTTCGTCGGGCGTCTCTGGGAGCGGGTCGGACACCACGGCCTCTTCATTTGTTGCATCAATATCAGGGGGCGCAGTGGTCGCAGGTCCTCCCGCGAGGTCATCGGTCCTCTCGACTGCATCCTCGTTTGAGTCGCCCAGGTTGGCGCTATCATCTTCTTTCTCAACCTGAGATTCTCGAACAGTTTCGTCGGTAGACTCGGAAAGCGACGAGGCCTTGGTTGACTGCTCAGTTTCGGAAGAAGTAATAAGGGGCGATGTGGGCCGCGAGTCACTGCGTGTTGAATCGGATGGGTCGGTCTGCGTGGAAGCAGCTGAAGTGTCGACGGCGGTGCCGGAATCCATATTGGCCGTGGACAGTTGTTTTTCTGATTCCGCAGGGGACGCCGGGGTCTCGTCAACGGCCTGTGGGGCGTCTTCGCCTTGCTCTTCAACGGGACTGTCGGGGATGGGGACCGCCGCCGGCTGCAGGCTCATTTGTTTTCGCTTTTCTCGCATCTGCATGGCCTTCATGAGGCGCGCCTTCTCGGGTGTCATTGTCTGCTTGACCGAGGCCGAGAACGTGGACAAGACGGGTGATTTCATTGAAACGCCAGAGCTCGTCGCAGGGCGACCGGAACTGGTGGGTGGACGCATCAGGTCGTGAGTTGCCGTTGGCGAGGTTTCTGGAAGAGGAATGGATGATGCAGTTGCAACGTCGGTGAGCTCGTCGTCGTCCTCGACAAGTTCGTGTTCGTTGCCGGCTGAAAGCTTTTTGCGCTTTCCGTCTTTGGAGTACGAGCGGGACTTGAACCCTGCAGGCATCTGCGAAACAGGTCGGAACGTGCCTGCCGTTTTTGGGCGTCCGCTGACGTCGAGTGAGGGTCGTGGACCAAGCTTGACTTTGGGCTTGCCGTAGGTGTAGGAGGAGTAGCTGTACAGGTCGGGACGCGCCGTCTGGGAGGACATGCGCCTGTCGCTGTCGTCGGTTGGTGACATCGGCCGGGCAACACCGACAAAGTCTGGTGGTTCAGACGAGGGCGAGAACTCCCTCTCTTCGGGTGAGGAAGCCAGGTCGGCGTTCAGCGTTACCGGGGGCACGAGCGCATGCGTTTTAGGCGTGGTTGATGCATCGGATGGGTCGTCCTCGTTCAGCCCCATATCATCCTCATGGACCACCGATTGTCTCTTGCTGGCTCTCTGTTCTTCCTCCTCCTCCTCGGCAATCTCCATGAGACGTCGCCTCCTCAGGGAACTGGTCGAAGACGATATCGACCCCGAAGCAGCATGTAATGAGCAGGCGGCGGACAGCTTCGTGTCTTTCAACTCTTTAGCGGTTGCAATGGAGAAGGTTGTGTTGTAGGGCGCGAATCTCTCGCACACTGCATTAAAATGGACCGTCACTCGGGCTGCAGGTATCTCGTCAGTCATGCATTCGGGAACACGACGCATCAAAAGACCGAGCTTACCTTGTATGAGTCGAGAGGTGTCCTCGGGGAGGTATTTGATGATGACATTTCGCCGGCGGTATCGCAGGAAGCCGAACAGAGGCGAGTTCTCTTCATACTGGGAGATATTGTTCCGCATCTCGACTATGCCGCCGTTGCCGCGACTGAGAACGTCGATCTCATCTCGGCTTGCGTATTTGAGGAGGAGCCTGCGAAGCCTGTTAACCTGGCAGCACGCCGACCTCGGGAGCCGGGGGCTCGTACCATCCTCCTGGCTCTGCGGCTGCAGCATCGTGTGCTTCCTTGACCTGGGCTCCGTCAAGCCCGTTCAACGACATGTTGCCTTGGGCTCGCTTTGGCGAGACTCTCTGTATGCTTGAATTCGCGCAGTATCAGGCGATCTCGCACAGCAGCACTTCGAACTGAGATTCAGGACACAGCCGGAGCGACGTCAACCTCGCAGCATACGCTGAGTTCCGGGGGTATACGAGACAAGCGGAGAGCGAGGCGCATGGGCACCAAACGAAAGGCTCGGAACAAGTCTTCAAGCACCTCTACGGGAAGAAAAGGCAGCCGCGGCGCGAGCTTCAGGGTACTTCGGTGCTGGCGAGTGAGTGGTGTTGTGGTCGTCGAACGGAGTGGAATGCAGTAGAGGCGCTGGCTGGAATTGGCAGATTAGGGGTGGATCGGAGCTAGAAACATCAGACGAGCTGTGACGCGGCAATGATGTGCAAAATGATATACTATAAAGTGGCTGAACAAAGAAACAGAAAGAAGGGCGAGTGAGCGCCGTCGTGATGGACGCAGACCGAGTGATGTCTGCTGGACATGGAGCTGGACACGAGGGGGGAAATCGACGACGCACAACGGGACAAAAAATTGAGGGTCTTCGGACGGACACGACAGATGAAGCACTGGGCAGGCAGGTGGATTTGGATTGGATGTCACTCCCCAATCTCCAGAGCGGCGGGCCGGGCTGGTCTCCACTTCGGTTTAGGGGGGAAGAAGGAGTGCGCTTGGCGAGCAAGACAGGAAGGGTCAAGGGGTGGAAGGGGTAGGCAAGACTGCGCGCTAGAGCTGTATTGGCAAACACCTCCCTGCAAGCTCGGGCCTCCACGACTGGTTCTCTCTTCATGCAAGCCACCATCCATCCCATCCTCCCACACGCGCCTCATTTGAGAATTCAGCTTGAGCCGTATATTAAAGTGCCCCCAACGGGTTCGAGGCTACGAAACTTGGTTCGTTTACTTTGGCCAACTCATCAGCAGGGACCAGAAGCCTCTCGTCGTCATGCCACTGTCGCTACAGTCCCTACTCAGGGCAACGTCTCTGCACCACTTGGCACGTGGCGCTAGGTGCATGAAACAATCACCCCCCAGCAGCCACTACTACGAAATTGGTCTCCATCCCGCATCCCCTCTTCGAAGACGGGATCCAAACACATCTCGGGGGGATTTGGAGATTTGTTCGAAAGACTGTCGTCTCATCTGCTCGGGATGATACTTTGATTCGGCTGTCGAGTGCCTTGTCAGATTGCCGGACCATGCTCGATCGACAATGCGGGACATCCTGGGGTCGACGTTTCCCATGACGAAGCTCACAGGGGGTGAGAACACGATCGTCGCTCGTCCATATTTCTTTTTCCATCGCGATGCGGTAGAGCCACCTCTGATCGGATGCAGCAAAATCTGGATTCCTCACCGTCTATGTGTGTGAGAGATGTCTGAAAGACTGCGCCAAAAGCTGAAGAGAGACATGTATCTCTCCCGCTCTTGACGCACACCATCCATCATTGCTTCTGCGCAAACCTTGCAGAAGACGATCGTAGCCTAGGCTCATGGTGTTTGCCAAAGGATTCCTAATGCGCTTGGGCCTTGCAGAAACAGGATTTGTGATTTTCTACCATGGACATTGCCTTGCATTTCCTGGCCGCCTTTTCGTGTACGAGTGAATCGGTTTCTGTTGCTAATTCGCGCCAGGCATGCTCGAAAGCCAAACTGCATCATCCCGCTTGTCGGAATAGCAGGCAATCCCGCTACTATTCCAAAGGTTTGCACATTCTTGGCAGGAAAAAGCCCACTTCACGGTCAGAACGCCCAAGCGTGCTGTCAGCCCATGCTCACAGTAGCGTCCTGCAGACATACAGGCTTCGACAGGGTTGGGATGAAGACGCGCGGGGAGCAGAGCGTCAGAAAAGGGGTCAAAGCGGCAACAGGCGACGGAGGGGTAGAACACATTGAGGATTCATCGGTAGGCAACTTCGGTAGGCCAATTGCTCTGTATTGAGAAGCAGAACGTAAAGAAAGGCCCTAGGCATTAAAAAGCTATGTGAGTTATTTACAAAAAGCATACTGGACAATACTGAGAGGAGCCGTTTCCTTGGGGAATTCCATACGCCGTTTCCATGCCGTTCGTTATTTTCTGTTCCATACACTCCCTGCTCCCACTGCTTCAGTGACCTGCGACCGCGCCAGGAGGCGGTGCCTCGAGGTCAACGGCCTCGAGCTGCGCGCGCTGGTCTGCGCTCGATCGAACCAGATTGCCAAAGTACTTAAGCGCTACCTGACTTTCCTTCTTCACCTTGAGCGTCTCTTCGCGGCGGAGACCGAGGTCCTTGACACTCTGGTCGAGACCGACGCGGAGATTGTCGGCCGGGATGCGGAGGACTTTACGCACGGACGAAGAGATGCGAGTTGAGTTGTCGTGGACGTAATCGATTGCGTGAAGTTGTGTCGAGATTTTGGTTGACAGGCGGTGCGGGAGAGAGTTAGGGATCTGGTTGACGACATAGGCCGCAGCGGAGATGGCTATCGTCGTGTTAGTGTGAGGGGGAAATCGTGGGGCGGGATCAGAACATACCGGCGACAACTAGGCCAGGGAGGATAAGCCTGCGCAAATTGTCGTTGCTGACGAGCTTCGCAGCGCTGACAGCGTGGTCCATCCATCCGTTCAGGCCAATAACCCGCGGGACGAGGGCGCCCGCCAGTGTAAGAGCCATGCCGGTGCCTGCGACCTTTTCTTGCTGCTGGAACAAGGTGGACCAGTCAACAAAGTCCCAAAACTCGGTAGGCACGTCAACCTGTCTGGCCATGGAGTCGCGCTTCCTCTTGAACATGACGTCTGGCCGGAAGGTGAGGTTTTGGAACTCGTCGCCCACGTGTAGAATGCCGAGCTGCTTGATAGTGTTGACTCCGCCGACCGTCCGATCTCGGGCGTGCTGCTCACACAGGGTGACTGACTGGGCGATGTGTGCCATCATGGCTTCCTTGAGCTCAGCCGCATACTCAAAAGCGCTGAAGATACCAGGGTACTCGACGCCGTGGTTGTTGTCGCCCGCGTGCTCGATGGCTGAGTTCAGCGTACTCCTTGTGTGGTCGTAAATCTCATTGCATGTTTGTTCGATGGTGCGATCAATCTCGTCGCCAACCTCCGACTTGGCTTTCCTGCTGGTCTCGAGCTGAGGCTCAATCTCGCGTAGCTCTGCCGTGACTCGATCAAGCTCTCCTTGGGCCACATCCGTATTTACGTTGGCCAATGTGTTGACATCATTCAAAATGTTGAGCAGATACGTCTTGGCGGGTGCCAGCTTGGATCTAGCACGTTTCTCCAAGACGAATCTGCGAAGGGACTGTTCGAGGTTCTCAAAGTCGCGAAGCTTTTCGACGTCTCTGCCCTTGCCTTTGGGGTCGTCGCTAGGGTCGTCTCCTCCTCCGCCACCGCCGCCGCCGGAGCTACCGCTACCACTGACGCTGCCGTCAGGGCCGCCGGGGGGAGGGCCAGTAGGGATAGCGTTACTCGACACAAAGTGGACCAGTTCAGAAGCTTCCTTGCCAGTCTGCGGGCTGAGGGTGTTGACCTGGTCGAGAATTGTCTTTTCACATCTCGCCTTGTCCCGAATGACGTCAAAGCCATTGACAACCATGAAGAGGTAGGCCTTCTCCTTAGCCGCTGCCCATATGAACTCCTTGGCGGTGATGGTAAAGTGATTGGCAGCGGATACGACAAAGACGACGACGTCTATCTCTTCTTGACGCGCAAACACCGCCGTTGTCTTGGTCGTGTCCGAGTTGAGGCCTGGCGCGTCGATGAGCGCAATATCCACGACACCGTTGTTCAGCAGCGACTCGTCAATGGTCCGCACATCCTTGACGTAGACCTTGCATAGATTATAGGTGATGTTGTCGAGGACAATCTCTTCGAGCGCCGCGAGCTTGAAGACGTCATAGGTGGATTCGTCGTGTCGATCATAGGTCGCGTCCTTGTGTACAGCATGAACTTCTTCGATTCCCCCATTCTCCCTGGCGTCCAGTACTTCGCAGAAGATGGATGTACAGGGCTGCTGATCTTCGGGCAGGATCTTCCTCCGCAGAAGCGCATTGCAGAATGTCGACTTTCCCGCGTTCAGGTCGCCGGTGATGAGGACTTTGCTGGACGTGTCTTCGATGCGCTCGCGCAGACTCAAGAGGTGGCGGATGCTCGAGCTGAGCTGGCCGTCCAACAATGAGGCGATGGAGCTCTTCTCCAATGAGTGCACGAGCTCTGCCTGGTGCAGCGCTCCCAGCTTGAGGTCAAGCTTCAGGATGGAGAAGTCTTGAGCAATCTGGGGTGTGACCAGCCTTGGTTCATCTGCCGTCCTCTTCTTCTCCTGCGCCTTGCTAGACTCGGCTTCCTCGTGCGCGTCAGCGACCGTCGTCATGGATCGTCGCAGCATCGGTTGCGATATGGGGGAGGATGGTTCGGAGCTTCGGGGGTTGCCCATAGTCGACTGCGCCTGGGAAAGGCCAGGGCGCGTAGGGCCTCTCGATGTCGCGGAAGACTCGGTTCTTTGCACGGTTGGATAGTGTGCGGGCCATGTAGCGTTCATCTCCTGGAGCTCCTTCAGTAGCTCGACGGCCCTGCTGATAGAGCGGCCGAGCGCCGAGCGATGTGCGTTATACCATAGCTGGTAGACGGCGCCAGCGGGCGAGCGGCGGTCGACGTCGGGTTGTGTTGCATGGTCCAGGGCCAGTCTCGTCTTGTAATCGCCGTCGGCACTCCCGCCATACCCTGAATCTGGGTCGAGCATCGCTTGAAGATGGGCAGCGTGGGCGGACGTTGAACCGGTGCCTACGGTCATGTAGTGCGGTGTGCTTGATGATGGTTCAAATGATGATGGCTCGGCGGCCCTTGGGTTTCCCGCGTTTGGTGTTGCCGCATCGTCGCTTTCCGCCTCTTGACTCATTGGGCCCTTGCCCTTTCCCGAAAAGTAGTCCTGGCTCATATCTGCAGTCACACGAATGAAGACGGCATGGTTGGAGCGTTTGTAGGTTGAAGGATGCAGTGGGAATGTTTTGCGGACGCCTTCCAGTCTGAAGGTGGATTTCCAAGCCGTTGCATGATTCTGGGTCCAGAGCGGCAAATTTGCCCCGTCGGGCTCGAGACGGTGCTGGTGATTGGTGGAAGGCCCACGGTGACGCTGACAGAGGGCTGGGAATCCAACTGGGTGCCAATGTAAGGTACCTTAGGTTTATCTTATCATCACTGGCGCAGATGATGCATGCCTTGGCGACCCCATGTCCATTGGCAGAGCCGCCCCCCCCCCCCCCCTCCCCCCCCCCCCCCCCCTGAGTTCCATCGCTAGGCTCCGATCTCTACCTCCAGGCATACACGTAAATGCTTCTTTTCTCTCAGCCGCTCTTGCGACGATACAACAACCGACTGTGATCTTAACTATCGCAACAATGAATGTACGATATGTCACGCCGCAACTCTCTGACGGACCCCCCTCGGCTCGGCTCTAACGTGGGATATGCAGATCCTCGAGTACATGTTTGGCAAGCGCATGACGCCGGCGGAGCGTCTGCGCAAGAACCAGCGTATGCTCGACAAGGCGATTCGCGAACTCGACCAGATTCGTGTCAAGCTGGAGAAGCAGGAGAAGACGCTGGTCACACAGATCAAGCAGAGCGCACAGAAAGGACAGATGGGTGCTTGCAAGATTCAGGCCAAGGATCTCGTGCGCACGCGGAGGTGAGCGGGTTCGGGACTGGAGAAGCCGAAATTATACTGACAGCTGCTCAGATACATCGAGAAATTCTACTCCATGCGCAGCCAGCTACAGAAGATCTCCCTCCGTCTTCAGGCATGTTTACCCCGCCGGCTGGCCTCCTTACATCGGCTAACACAAGACCAAAGACGTACCGCACGAACGAGCAGATGATGCAGGCCATGAAGGGAGCCACGACTGCCCTCGGTAGCATGAACCGGTCCATGAACCTCCCGGCGCTGCAACGAATCGCCATGGAGTTCGAGCGCGAGAACGACGTGATGGAGCAGAGACAAGAGATGATGGACGACGCAATCGATGATGCCATGGACGTGGGCGAGGAGGAGGAGGGAGAAGAGGTGGTTGAGCAGGTGCTGGAGGAAATTGGCGTTGATCTCAACTCGGCGGTATGTCACTGGATGGCATGGATACAAGGTTCAAGACTGACAACCGCGATAGCTCGGCGAGACTCCCACCGGCGTGCAATCAAACGCAGTTCCAGAACAACGAGTTGCGCAGGCAATTGGCGGCGAAGGCGGCATGGGCGGAGGCGGAGGCGGTGGAGGCGGGGCGGACGACGATCTACAAGCCCGGCTTGACAGCCTCAGGCGGTGAGGGCTCGGGGCCGCATGAGTCGAGCCATCAGTAGAGAGGAAACGGTTTTCATGAGCTTCTGGGCGGTGTTTTGGAGTACGAGTACTGCGGCAGGTTGCATCTCAGCTGGCGTTTTGCCTGTTGTGTCTGCGCCCGAACGAAAGGAGATTCAGTTGACCTGGAGGCATTGCGTCACCGCAGTCGTGAGGATGACTTTGGGAGTCGTGGTCGGTTGGTGTCCGGTCGGACAACGCCTCGCCTTTTGGGCTTGTTTACAGGTGTGATACCATCCGATCGTGTGTCTCCTTGAGGTATGATGTAAATCACATGTCCATGTTACCCTCTGAATTCAAGACGATATGGGATTATTGCAGAAGCAGCCGTTGACTGCATGAGCTTGGTCAATGGCCCAAAGCAATGATGCACTCCCTACTCTAGAGCTAGAGCCACAGCCGCATGCTCTGACTTCCTTACCTATCCAAGCCTCAGACATGACAGACTTTCCTACCGAATCGCGAACCTCAAGGGCGAATGCAACGTCATGTTGTTCAAGCTCTCAGAGCACTGCATGTGAGGTGGAGGCGACGCCTCGCGCACTGAACAATCCCTGCGCTGGGCCGTTTGGAGTCACATGGACCACTAGCAATTCAGTCGCAAGCGCTGGGAGGAGTGATGCGTGGTACCTTGACCACTTCCCTCATCATCAAACATCGCCTCACGGTACCTTCGCCCAAGCTTGTCAGTATCTCACGGCAAACGATCCACATCAGCTTGCGCCCTGCATCGCTTGTGTCTTCTGTGAGACCCAAACTCCAGCCGTCCCGTTGGCGACCTCGTTGCCCCAAGCTCCTTGCGGTAAGCGCTTCTTTCCACGGTCGTGTGAGCTTAGCTCGTCCGGGCTCGGTTTTGACGACGCTTGCCTGCCCTGTACCTGGGACCTGGCCAGTCGCTGCCTACGTCACCCGTGGTCGTCGTCCATGTCCTGGACGACACCTCGAGTCCTCCTCTCCATTCATTCCATCACACTGTCACCTCGCAAACCTTCACCCCAGATCATATGGTATTACTTCCCCGATGCCCTTTGAGATTATCTTTCGTCATCTTCGTTCAAACCCGTCTTGAGGGGACGACACCTCACGCCTGCCACCACCACTTGATCTCCCCTCCCCACCCCACCCGACGCTAGCAGTGCTTCACTGCCCACTCCATTGCACAAAGTACATCCCCCCTCATCCCCAGTCTCTCTACTCCAACCTCCAAGGCCATCACACGCACAGTGCCGGCCCTGACCCTGACCAGCTGGCTGACAACCCTGGCAAACCCCGACGACCTGACAATTCTAAGGGTCTCTTTCGCTAATCAGACTTCATCAGACACGACTTTCCACCCGCGCGATACGACGAGAAATCGACGGACGCGGTCAGGGCACGATACTTTGTTCGGACGCTTGCCGAAACACCCGCGCGAACTCCTGCCTGAACCCCCCTCCTTCTCGCCGGTCGGCAACTATTCCCTCCCATCTCACCTTGACCACCCACATAACCCCCGCATCCGATCCAATCACCCAGACCTGAGCGCTGCGCCCTCCCCCCGATCGATCTCGCCGTTTCCTTACGAACCACAAAGCTGGCAGGCAACAAGCGCCGCAGCCTCTCCAACCAGGGAGCTGGTCTGCTGAGCAGAATGTTCGGCGGCAGCTCAAGTCCGGCGGCTTCGAAGGAATCCAAAGACATCGACGGCCAGGTCGACGGCAGCGGTAAGCCCCCTTCACCCGACGCCGGTCCCGTCAAGGCCGCCGACCAGGCCGCCAGCGGTGATAAGAGGAGCGGCAATGGCAGTCCACCCGGCAGACAAGACACCGGTGGTTCGGCGGACAAGAAGCGCCGAGCCAGCGGTGTTCAGAGCAAGGCTAGTAGTCTTCTGGCCTCGGCCAAGCAGACTCTGAACTTTGGCAGCAGTCACTCCGACGCTTCCACGCAGAGCCCTCTGCAGAAGCTCGGCAGGCAGGATCCCGCCCTCGCCGTGCCCCAGGGCCCTCACAACAACTCGGCCGGCGAGTCTCACCCTGGCCCCCGATCCACGTTCCGCGTCGGCGTTTGGGAAGATAGGAACAAAAAGTGTCGTCGGACCATGGAAGATACCCACGCCTTCCTCTATAACTTCCTCCAGACCCCTGCGCCGGCTCTCGACACCAAAATTAGCGAGCTCAAGGTCGACGACAAGTCCGCGCACCACGACGTGGTCGAGACGGACAACGGCTACTTCGCCATCTTTGACGGTCATGCTGGTACGTTTGCTGCCGACTGGTGCGGCAAGAAGCTTCACATCCTTCTCGAGGATATCATCCGGAGAAACCCAAACATGCCCATTCCCGAACTTCTCGACCAGACCTTCACGACAGTCGACGCACAGCTCGAAAAGCTCCCTCTTAAGAACAGTGGGTGCACAGCTGCCGTTGCAGTCCTTCGCTGGGAGGAGCGGGTTCCAAGTGAGCGATCTGCCACCGGATCCCAAGCCATCGCTCCCGCGACCGTTGCAGCGAGCAAGGCAAAGAACTCGGACGATGCGGCCGCCGATGAGAAGCCGGATGTTGCAGCCGAGGCCACGCACGCAAAGCTCAAAGGTGCCGCTCTCCGCCAGCGCGTCCTCTACACAGCCAACGTGGGTGACGCTCGCATCATCCTCTGCCGATCCGGCAAGGCGCTCCGACTTTCATACGACCACAAGGGCAGCGACGACAACGAGGGCGTTCGCATCTCCAAGGCCGGTGGCTTGATTCTCAACAACCGAGTCAATGGCGTCTTGGCCGTGACGAGAGCCCTGGGCGACACCTACATGAAGGATCTCGTGACGGGTCACCCGTACACGACGGAGACGGTGATCCACCCGGAGAGTGACGAGTTCATCATCATCGCGTGCGACGGCGTGAGTAGTCCACTTGGCCCTGTCAGATGGTTAACTAACGATTGCAGCTCTGGGATGTCTGCTCCGACCAGGAGGCCGTGGACCTCGTTCGAAACGTGGAGGACGCCAACACGGCAGCGAAGCACCTCGTGGACCACGCGCTCAATCGATTCAGCACGGACAACCTGTCATGCATGGTGGTGCGTTTCGACAAGGCCGCGCTCCTCGAGAGTCAGAATGACAAGGATAACGCCATTGGGATAGAGCTCGTAACGCGCAGCGGCAAGTCGAGCGAGGCTGACAAGATTGTGCGGGAAACGAAGCAAAAGATTCTTGATGGCGACGTGCCCGCCGTTGGCGTTTCGGCCAGCAACAGCGGGCGCGGTCAAGAATCCGTCCCTGTCGCGGATGACTTCAAGCCGACGACGCTCGACGGAACGGTGGAGGAGGAGCCAGGCCCCACTGACGCTGCGCCCACGGAAGTCTCTCACGAAGTGTCCACGACAGCGGAGAGTGCGCCGAAGGAAGCAGAGGCGGCCAAGGAGCAATCCAAGGGCAGTTCGTAAGTTTTTCAGCCCAGCGTCAAGGAAATAAGCAGGGCAGCGTGGGCGGTTCACTTATGATGATGATTCTATTCCAGCGAAGAGCCCACCGGAAAACCAGAGGGGAGCCGGGTCTAGGTGGATGCGAATATGCGCGGTGTGCTCAGGTGTGCTCAGGCATGTGCTCGGTGCATGGGCAGGGTCTGAGGTTTGCTTGCGTTCTTTGCATGTACAACTTACTCACTAAGACGCGACGATTACCACTGCAAGGGGTTCATTTATACATACTACCTTATTTTAAGGGCCATCGATGCTTGGATCGAACAGTGAGTGACGAGTCATCAGTATCAAAGACATGTCGTCACGAGCCGCAGGTCAACCTCGGATACACTCGTTTCAGGGTCTCGGATGAGAGGCTGGGGCGGGTCAAAGGACTAGATGACCTTCGAGTATATGATCTGTCACGAGGCCGGTGATGTGTACCTGAATTGACCACCATGAGCTGAAGGGGGCTCTTGAGGCTGAAGCAACAGGGCAATTGAGGGTCCTCGTGACCAGTCGTGGAATGAATGGAGCGTGCGAGCTTTCCTGGGGTCGTCGGGCAGGCGGGCCCCCGCATGATTTTCGGAATTGGTCTGTGGGGGAATGGGGAGGCGGGTGTTGGTTGGAAGGTGGGAAATGGCCGATTACCTAACACTGCATCCCGTAACGGCAGGTGTGATGCGGGTGCATTGTGCTTGAGTTTGAGAAGGAAGGCAAAAGGGGAGACCTGGGCCGTTGGTGCCTGCATCGTGGTGCAAACCGGGACGCGAGCTAAGATACGCCTTGCTGTCCTTTTGCTTCAAAACAAAATATGGTAGCACAAGGTTGGCTGGCTGATCACCTGTACCTTACCTTACCACGACTCTGACGACCCCATCTTGTCCATCCATCATATGCATTGGGTCCTCGGTCATCAAGACCACCCTCGAACTCCTGCTCCCCCATCCCATCCGCTCCACGTTCCCCAGCGACGAATCATACGCCATACGATAACAACAGTGCGACCCCGCATCAGACCGACAAAAACCATTACCCACCGCTCGGGTCACCCTTTTCTGGCCCTCGCGACAACAAAAAGCCCATCGTCTCCCGCCCCAGCCCGACCCAACCCCTCCTTAAACCCGCTGCAAACCGATCTCCCCGACTCTCGCGACTCGCGCCTCACTCGACCCTGCCCGCCAATCCGCCCATCACTGCCGCCTCTCGACACCATCCCACGAATCCGGAGCCTCGTTCGCCCTGCCTCATCGGGTCGCCCTTGTTGTCGTTGGGCACATTGATTGATCGGTACCCGCCGTCATCATGGCCACCTATGGCGCCCAGGCACCCAATGCGACGAGCCCGGCCTCCTCCTCCGGCCCGTCGCTGCCCGGGGGGAGCTCCTCTGCTGCCGCCGCCGCCGCCGCCGCCAGCGCAGTACCTCCACCTGGCAACTCCCAGTCTGCCCAGCACAAGCGCGTCTATCAGGCCTGCATCCCTTGTCGTCGACGCAAGGTGCGGTGCGACCTCGGCAGCGTCGACAATCCCCACGAGCCGCCGTGTGTGCGCTGTCGGCGCGAGAGCAAGGAGTGCTTCTTCAGCGCCACGCGTCGCAAGCGCAAGACCGAGGATGGCAATGACATCAACGACGACATTGACGCCGACGACTACATCGTGCGCAATGGCAGAAAGCGACTCAACACCAATGACAGCCCGCAAATCGCCATCGACCGTTCCGTGTTCAACGATGTGCCCCTGACCCCTGGCGGAAGCCTCGGTAGGGAGAGACCGCTGTCGCGTCCCGATGGCTCCCGCATGGCCATGAGTCCGAGCACGACCGCCAGTCAGACTGGCAGCCGACGGGTCGGCGACTATGCCATGGAAGAGGAGTCCAATGCCCATATGGAAAACAGGGAGGCACAGAACGTGCTGCGCACCGGCGTTTATGGCCCGCATGATGCTCTGGACCTGCTCTATAAAGCGGCGACAGACAAGTGAGTATTGTCATCACTCGCAAGGTATTGCCCATCTGCTGACCTTTTGCGCAGCTCGCTGCCGGCACACAAGCGTCACGAGAGCGCAGCGTCTATGGCTGCTTCCATTCAGCAGCCCCCGCTTATTGTCAACCCCGGTGCTACCGTCAGACCGACCCCTCCTGGACGGCGCCCGACGTTCTCCCTGAAGCAAGAACAGCAGCCAATAGATCCCGAGCTTGCGCGACCTCGTGACCTTGCCGCCGAGCCCGGCTACGCCAACGCTGTCAAGGCATGGCAGAGGTTCAGGTTCGTTAGGGCTGGCTGGTTCACCGCCCAAGAGGCCATTGAGTACATCGACTACTATTACGAGTACCTCTCACCACTGACGCCCATATCGCCTCCGACTTTCCGCAACCCTGCATCTCATCTCACCCTCCTCACCGAAGAGCCCATACTGACCGTCACGTTGCTGACCATCTCGTCTCGATATCGAAAGATCCCTGGCACTGGAGGCCACTGTCGGTCGCACGCCATTCACGAGCAGCTATGGAATTACCTTCGCGGAATGATCGAGCGATGTCTTTGGGGCCAGGAAGCTTTTGGCGGTGGATTTGTGAGCATGACCACCGGCGCCAGTGCCCCAGGTGTTGCTGCTGCCATAGGCGGCGAGGACCAGACCAGCAGCACGGCGCCTTGGCGAGGCATGAGAAAGGGTAGCCTGCGCACCTTGGGCACCATTGAGTCCCTCATGATCTTGACCGAATGGCATCCGCGTGCTCTGCACTTCCCTCCCGATGAAGCCATTGACGAGCTGATGCTGCCCTCTTACGAAGGCGGTGACCTCATCAGCACGGACGAGAACGGTAACCAGCGTCCGTCTGCCGGTATTGGAGGCCGTCGCATTGAAAGCTGGCTCGAACCTGCTTGGAGAAGTGACCGAATGTGCTGGATGCTGCTGAGCACGGCGAATGGTCTTGCCTACGAGCTGGGTGTCTTTGACGACATTGAGGAGATGTTGCGCAACGGTGCCATTTCCCGGCCAGAGTTCGAGGAGGAGACGTACCGTCAACGCGCGAACCGCATCAAGAGGCTGCTGTTGATCTACCTCTCCCAGCTCGCCGGCCGACTGGGCTGGACAAACATGGTGCCCGAGGCGCTGCGGAAAAGCGATCCGGCCGTCTCCCGGAAGCGGCCGGGCGGATCTGTCGAGGGCGGCACGACTCCAGGGACGAACCCGTCGTCTTTCTCCAACGCCTTCAACTATATTCCCGATCTAGAGCTTGACGACCAGATGATTCATTGCTGGGCGGGCATCAGCAACCTCATGTTCCTCGGCAACGAGAAGCTCTTCCGCAACCGCAGACACACGACGGACATTATCCAGAGCGGCAAGTACACCGAACTACTGCAGGAGTTCAGACCTCTGTTGGCGGACTGGTATAAGGAATTTGAACGCTTCAGGCTGCCACCTTTTATCCGCCACGTCCTCACCATCGAGTACGAGTACGTTCGCATCTACGTCAACTCGCTGTCGCTGCAGGCCGTTGTCGAGCGATCGGCGAGCCACGCCGGCAACACAGTCCACGCAGGCCATGGCGGCTCCTTTGCCGGCGCCGCTCAGCTGTCGCCACAGACGCAAAACTACTTTGGCAAGTTGCCCCTAGGCCAGCTCGGCGGTTTTGGTGCGACCGACCAAGAGTGCATCAAGGAGGTCATCAGCGGGTGCCGCAACCTTCTGAGGACGGTGGTCGAGGGCCTGCTACCGGGTGACTACCTGAAGCACGCGCCTGTTCGGACGTATTTCCGCATCATCAGCGGAGCCATGTTTCTGTTGAAGACATTTGCGCTGGGCGCCCCACGCTCCGACGTCAAGATGAGTATTGATCTGATGGACTCGACAGTGGAAGCACTACGCAACTGCGTCGTCGACGATGTTCACCTGGGCATACGTTTTGCGGATCTGCTCGAATCGCTCACCAGCCGACTGCGGACCCGATTCATTCAGGCGCCTACGCTCGGCCATTCCGGGGGCGACGGCCGCAGCCCAGAGCCTACAGCCCACGGCGCCCACGGTCACGGAGCCAACGGCGAGGGGCAGAACTGGTCCTCCCACGCCAACAGGCTCCGGGATGGACTCAGCGCACCAGGTACGTTTGGTCTCGCCGCAGACTGTCACCAATTGCTAACCCCACCTGCCGCAGACGACCTCACCGCCAACATCTCGGCGACGCCCTTTGACGCAAGCGCTGGCAACTTCCCCTACCCCTCCGGCTCAGCCTCGGGCCTCAACCCATCGACGCCGGCGCCTCCCATCGACCACCCGGCTGTGGACATGTTCGACTCGTCCGACTGGGGGAACCCGGGCAACGAGATGTGGTACTTGCCACCGGGTGCGGCCTTCTTCCAGAACATGGAGAATGGTGTGGCCATGACCTCGGAGGGGTTGAACGTCGGCGGCGTCGACCTGCTGGAGTATATGGCCATGGATCCGCAGTTCCCGGTCATGGACGGGGCGAACTACGGAGCATAAGGGGATCATGGGTGGTGATTTACGTGGTGTGTAGACTTTCGGGATGTTTGGTTCTGGCGTGGCGCACACGGGTTTGGGCGTTGGGTGTAATTGGTTTCAAATGGTACTGGCACGGTCATGAAAAGCGAAGGGAACAAGGAAAATGGAGTGGGGTCAATCGAAGACGCCTCAGAAATAGGTATATAACTAGATGACCGCGTCAATACGGCCCGCTGCCCCGAGGTTCGCGAGCTATTGCACTGTTTGATCTGAACTGCCGCCTGAACCTCTCCTGGGGATTCCGTTTCTTTTGACTGTCGACAAATTCTGTACATTACGCCCCGGCCACGAGGCGCTGCCATGTCCTCTCCGACCGGAACGCGAGCATCTCTTGCCCCCCAGCAGTCCCAAACCCTGGGAGCGATCCCAAAACGCGAAAACCCCCTCCAGCCCACATAATCCAGACGCCTTGGCTCACGAACGACGTAGACTCCTTCCCCCCGCACGGTCTCGATCAGGTGACTAGCTGATGAGGCCCTTCTTGTTCTTGGTCTTGGTGTTAGCGGATGCATGCGTGGGTGAGCCGGGCGGACGAACCAGGTGGTCCCAGAGGAGCTTTGTGAGCGTCTCCGGCATGGAGTAGAGATCGATCGAAAACTCGCCAGCTAAATCCGTCAGCGACTGCCAGCCAAGTGCGAAGACCCATGCGACTCACCGTCCACGTCACTCTTGATGAACATGCCCTCGGTCCGGTTATCGTTAATGATCTGGATCACGCGCAACAGGTCATCCTCTTCAAGGCGTCCAAGCCCGTCTGCGATCTTCTCATAGTCGTACTTCTGGCTGGCCTTCTTAGGCCCGGCGGCACCAGCGGCGCCCTTGCGCTTGGCGCGGTCCTCGTCGTTGGGTAGGGGTCCCGTTTCGCGGAGGATCTGCTGGAGGGCCTGGCTGGGGTTCTTGAAGGAGACGGTGTGCTCGGAGACGTAGTGGTTGGACTGGAAGTTGAGGTCGTGAGGGATGGACTGCTTTGACTTTTCCGTCGTGTAGCAGTCAATGACCATCTCAAACTCGCCCCAGCCTTCGTTCTCGCAGGTGAAGGGGGGTTTGGGGAAGGCTGGCGACGGTCAGCACGACGAGCAACTGGAGTTGGCTACAGACGGACAGACGTACTCTGCGTGGGGTTCTCGAAGGAGGGGTGCAGGTTATAGACGACCTTCTGGAAGCAATCGGCCGTGTGTTCCTCGCCTGCCTCGTCGAGGACGAAAATGGAGACGGACCACTTCCTCATGGGGAAGCCCTCGACCTGCGCCGGCTTGTCGGGCCTGTCGCGTTCTTGTCAGTCATGGTTCCTGGCATACGTCTACTGCGGGAAGGAGCCTTACATGACATTTTGGTCCGTGACCAGGCGGATCTTGCGCTGCAACGACACAGACTTAGCATTCTTGGGCTTGACCATGATGCGGCTCGCTTCACGCGTTGTCGCGCTGGGGTGGTATGATATAGCTGGACTTGGAGAGAAGCAGTGACGGAGTGAGGTAGGATTGAAAAGGCCAAGGGGATAGGGTGAAGGGATGAGTCGATGGTATTATTCCAGGCTTGATCGCCGCTGTGAAGCCATTCAGAGACGGGGCTCCAGGCCTTTGCGATGCCGCCCTCCCTGAAGGCTGCGATCGACCTCAATTGGAATCGCGCACGCGGTTGCCTCCCGCTCACAAAGCCCAATTTATGAGTCGCAAGTTTTTCACACAGATGCAGGAGGTAAGGGGATCTTGTGCAAGGCCAGCCATTGTCGTGGCGCGATGGGCGCTTACCTCTACAATCATGTTGACCTCCTCTTTCTATCCCTTTCCTACAGAGTGCGCGTGTTCTCGGTATTGGAACACAATTTACAGATTTGACTCGAAATCGTTTGCAGCGTATTCAGTCGTACTCGTTATCGCGATGGAGAGGGTTTCGGAGGAGGTGGAGGTGGCGGGAGGTTTGGTTCAACGAGACGAGAGGAGGGAGAAGTTGGCTGAATGGTTCACACTGCGGTTGCGCAGTGACGTTTGGGGGGAAGGCTGAAGGATGGACTGCGCCACTATCGCCACACCCCACCATGGTCAATCACCACACCCTAAGGTACACGCAGCTTTCGTACGGTACACTACTAACCTTGCTGTATGATGATGCCAAGGTAAGAAATCCATTCTTTCATTGTCAAATCGCTTTCACTTTCACTTGAATTTGGTCAATTTTTTCTCCTGATTTCTTGTTCATGGGGGATGGTGTCATTGGGGAAGGGAATCTATCTACACTGCCTGGTGGGGAGGGCTGTCTGGTAAAACGTGGGTTTGCTCCACGTTGATCAGGAAGCCCGACCAGCATCCGTCGTGGGAGCCTCTCGCAGAGCTCGTCGGCCTCCCACGGGGAGCCTTTCCTTCATCGTAAGTCTTGGTGGAGGCAGCCTCAACGATTGTATCGACGCACGGCGGGATGTGTGATGGGGAGGGTGTCAGGGGGAAAAGTTGGTGCATGCATGTTCTGTGTATCATGGATCTTCTCGTCCATCATGAACCATCTCTAGATAGGGAAGCTCTACGACTGCTCGGTGGCAGGAGCCTCGGCGGCGGCAGCATCGGCATCCTCGGCCTTCTTGAACAGCGCCTCGTTGTCCTTCTGTGCCTGGAGGAACGAGTCCTTGAAGAGGTTGGCGTCTGCGGGTCGTTAGCAAGCTGCTGAACAAGGGCAGGCAACATGGCAACATACTCTCAGAGTTGGCGAAACGGATGGCAAGAGTGGCAGCCTCGGGCTCACCCTCGCTGACATCGGCGGCGGCGTTCCAGACCCAGCTGCGGTCAGAGCCGACGTTGGGGGAGAGCTTCATCTCGGGGACGACTATCGCATCGTTAGCGTCAGTAGCACCACGGGGGCATGGCCGTACTCACTGTAGTGGTTCGCGCAGACCTTGAGGGTCTTGTCGCGGCGCATGACGAGACGGGTCTTGCCGTTCTCCTTGTGCTTCAGCAGGCGGACGTCGCCGGTGCCACGCTCCTTCCACTCGCTAGACTCCTTGATGAACTTGAACAGCTTGGCGCGCATCTTGAAGAGCTGCTCCTCCGACTCCTCGTTGGTGGCCGTCTCGACCTTCTCGGTCAGCTTGTGAACGGGCTCAAAGTGGACGTCCTCCGACTCGGGGGCGGCGTCGTCATCAGCGGCGGCGGCGGCGGCCTCGCGCTGGGCCTTGTTGCTGCCAGAGTTGTCGCCACGGTCTTCGTCCTCGGGCTTCTTCTCCTTCTTGGCGCCACCACCGAACATGCTGAAGACGGAAGACTGGGCCGTCACGGGCTTGTCGGCCTCGCCAGTGGGCTCGGTGGCAGGCGCATCGGCGGAGCCGGTGGCGGCAGTCTCCTCAACCTTGGGCTCCTCAACCTTGGGCTCCTCGACCTTGGGCTCGGTTCCTTCGGGCGCAGACATGATGGTCGATTTAGTAGGGCGTATGTTCGAGGTGTGTTTGATCCTGCCTCTCGAAAAAAAAAATAGTCAGCTTCCCTGCATCTACAACCATCACCGCCAGATTTAGGCGCAGTGCCCCTCCTTTTCCCCCGGATGGCGGGGAAGAGACAGAAGCATCGGGTGTCCTCAAAGGACATTCCAGAAAAGGGAAGACCTGTAGACTCAGGACGTACCGTAATGACAATAATTCGTAGAGGTTTCAGATAGTTTTCCGCAAACGGGATGGAGATAGTCGCGGCAATGTTTTTCAACGGGATGTCAGGTCGAAGTGGGCGAGCCAAAATGAGGCAGCGATCGAGCCCCTCATTCACAACCTTCGATTAAGTGGGGCCAATGGTACAACGCACTGTCCGTCTTCACCGTTCTCCCTGTCTGCCCACGAGTGACACATCTTTCAAGTACCCTTGCCTTCACCAACGCGGGGCCGTGACTTGTTGCTGCTGAAGCAGCTGTCGTGGGGGCGACCTTGGGAGCTTTCCCCCTCTAGTTTGCCACTCAGACCCCTAGTGAGCCCTGTGGGTGCTCCCCCCCCCCCCCCCCCCCCCCCCCCCCCCCCCCCCCCCCACCCTGTTTTTCGCCTCACAACACAAGATATCAGCTGCACTCGGCGAGAGATGCCAAAGCTAAGTGACTACCTCGCCGTCCGTCAGGACACAAATCCAGAGCCTGCCTCCAAAGTCCGCATCTAAACTCCCCTCCTCCCTGGAAGAAGAGGGAGGGTGGAATATAAAGGGGTAGGAGAAGCTGCTCCCGATGAGCCTCTGAAAAAAGAAACAATGGGTAGTACGCATGGGTTGACAGCAATAAACCTCCTTCCAAAGATCGAAAAACCGAAACACTCAAACGCCAACACCGGGGTCCCTGACCTACCCTTTCGCCAAGGGTCTCAATTCATGCACTCATGTCGACGCTTGTCGTTGTTGTGTTAATCGCCGCAGCGCTTCGACCACCGCGAGATGCCTGCTCGGCACTTGGTGGTGCCGTGACGTTTCTTGTCTCGCAGCTGGCTGGCATCGTGGGCCTCGTTCCGCTTTTTGGCGAGGAACATCTTAGCTTTCTTCTCGTACTGGTCGTGCTCCTTCATCTTGCCTTGTATGCGAAGCCACCAGAGGCGCGACCGGATCTGGGCGGTGACGATGGAAAGGTCGAGCTTGTCGGAGAAGTCGGACGTCTTGTACAGCCGCTCCGAAAAGTCAGCTTGGATCCCATGCCACTTGTCGACGGCTGCATCCTTCAGACTGTCCGAAGTCATAGCACCATAGTCCGAAACCTGCTTGAACTTGACAAGCGCCTGCTCCTTCACAGTGCCCGCGGCCTCGGTGGCTGTATTGGCGAGGTCGAGCATCAAGTGCTTGCCGGCATCGAACGCGTCTGTGAAAATCCACTTGCCAAAGTCAACCTCGTGAGTCTCGTTGATCTTGGGTTTGCGGTTGGTGACAACCGTGACCGAGACAGTGCCGCACGCATCGCGCTTGGGGATTTCTAGCAAGAGGCCCTCATCAACAGAAGAGAATTTGGTCTTGACAGCCTCGCCATGGCGAAGGACATCAATCGTAATGGAATCCTTGCCAAGCCAGGTTGTCTTTGTGCCGATGGGTATCTTGACCAGGATCTCGTGCTGACGATGAATCTCGACAGAGCATATGGCGCTCTCCTTTTTCGTGTCTGACATGATGTCAGGGAAGAGGTTTGAGAATGGCACGAGAGCGACGTTGCTGGGCGTCGCGAGAACGCGGGGAATAACAACGGCGGAGCTCGAAGTGAGATTGATGACAGTGGTTGGGTCAGACACCATGGCTGCGAGATCAGCTACAGAGCTTTCCGGGACGCCGGTGTGCATCGTGAGATTGTTGGAAGGGCCTCTATGAACATAATTGTCGAGGCCATAGAAGAGACCGAGCATCATGAGGACACTCAGTAGCTTGCCCAAAATGCTCATGGTCTGGGTGTCGGCGTTGGCAAGAGCCTTGATTGATTTTTTGCCGAGTGCCATAACGCGGCTGCAGAGGCCCTGCTGGCTCTCGGGCCGGTCAGCGAGGCCCGTAAGATAGGCCAGATTCCGATTCATCTGGCGTGGGTCGATAGTCAGAAATGAGGCGACGTTGATGGGCATGCGCATCGTAGGGTTGGCAGAGTCAGATGATTCCAGACAGAGATGAATAGCATCAAGGTTGATAAACTTGGCCCACGGAGTGGCAGATTCCTCAAAGGCTGGTGCATTCGAAATGAAGATGCACGGAACACCATGACGGTTCATGAACTCCCATGTGGCATCACGGGTTCGGAGGGCAGCGTCGCTGTCCTTCTCGGTGAGGTAAAAGACGGCGATGTGGGGCAAACTGTAAGCCGGCTCGACAATGGGGCCGCTGCTGGCGGGGTGGGCCGAGTTGTACGTCTTGCCGTCTTCGAGGGTCATAGTGAAGATAGTCTCACCAGGTAGCGAGTCGGAGATGTAGACCGTCTCTTCTGCGTGCGTGCAGGTCTCGACCTTGGTGTTTGTGGGGAACATCTTGATGAACTCATCGTAAGGCGTGGAGAGGTTGCCGGGCATCGTGTTGGGCACAACATTATATATACCCTCGCCGCCACCGACAGGACGAATGAGGCCGGGACTGTGCGCGTTGAGGGCAGTAGAGATGCGGCGAATGATGCGGTGACGCGGGCCAGTGCTGCCAACATACAGCACGTGAAGGGGTCTCTGAGCCGACATGGCTAGGCAGTTCTGATCCATGGTCTGGCGGATGCTGGCCGTGAGGCGCTCAGGGACCTTTGGCAGTCGCATGTTCTTGGCGAGTGTGGCCACCTCGTCGATGGTGAACTCACGAATGGTGTGCTTGACCTCGATCTTGTCGACGATATGGTGGGCATCGGCATCGGTCTCAGTGAAGTTGATGTACTTTCCGGCGACGGGGCTGTGGCGGAACTCGTCATCGGCAGTCATGTCGCATGAAGACGACGGGCTGCTTAGGCTCTCCTCAGCGTAGGCATGTGATTTTTTCTCTGCCTCCTCATCATGGTGGTGCTGGTGCTGCTGCTCGTCTTCTTCCTTCTGCTCATCGTCATCGCTCTCGGAATCGGTATCGAGAGCCTCGCTCGACTGTTCGGTGCCAGCCAGGCTGTGAACATCATCGGTTTGTGTGTATTCGTACGAGTCGAGAGACTCGGCGGGACCGTCCTGACCGTCGTTGCCCTCGTCATCAGTGTTGATGAATTCGTAGGTGGACTCGCCCAGGATGCCTTCGTCAGCCTCTGCGGCCTTGATGCTCTTGCCGGTGGGCGTCATAATGTCGGGGTGGCTGGAGGAGATCCAGCTGGCAAGCTGTCGGTTTACTTGTGGTCTCGGGAAACGCAGAGACGGCTCGGATGACGAGAGTATCGTCGGGCTCAGAGGACGAGGCAACGCAGTTGAGGTGAGTGATTCAAGTTCGGGTTCGTTCGACTGGACACAGGCGTCGGCTTTCTGCTCTTCCATAACGAGGTGTCAAGGGTCAGCCTCGCGGGGGTCACGTCATCCCTCAGGCAGAGAAGGGAGGGCGTAGGAATCGATGGAGATGGTAAAGGTGACAAGGACTTCGGAAAACGAGACAGTAGAGTTCTTCGAGGCTTGTCAGACACAGAGACAGAGGGAGAGAGAAGATACTCGAAGTGAAGGTGGAGGGTATGATGGTGGATGGTGGGGGCGTGGTGGTGACGAAGGCAGGCTGGCTGGAGTATGCAGGCAGGCAGCGGCTTCGAGTGGAGGGGCAGGTTTGAGGAGGGGAGGGGTTGCCCGCTGTTTGGGTTGCACCTTGGATCTTTGGGGAGGGGGAGGGGGAGACACAGCAGGAGAAAGAAAGTGAAAGGAGGCGGAGAGAGAGGAGACAGAACTGACACAGAAGGCGTCGGTCAAGTCAAGGTTCCAGTCCCTCAAGGTTCAAAGTGTCGACGGAGTTTGGTGGTCGAGGGCGTTCGTGATGGTTCGTGTCAACAGGGTGTCAGTGAGCAATGTGGAAGCAGGCGAGGTCAGCGTGTTGCCTGGCTGACGCTGGGGGGGGCGATGGGATGGTGAGGTGCCCCTCGATCTAGGCTGCGCTGCACAGCTCGGTGCAACGCCAACGAGGACGACGTTGACGCCTTGTCCCAGCCAGCAGGGCGGACCGGGCGGATATGGGCACAGGAGGGGCAACACCTGACCTGCTGATGCGCGACGGGATAGAGATGTCTGGGCCTCCAGGGTGGGGAAGGACGGGACGAGAGGGACAAGGGGACCAGAAGCTTGCCAGAGCTCTATCAGGCAATGTGAGATGCCCGCCTTTTGATGTCACGCGGTGCGTCTGGTTGGACTGGCTGGGTTTGGGGAGCGGACATTTGGGGACGGCGGGGAGATAAGGTGATTCACTGTACAGCCATGTCTCTTTTGCCCGACTGTGACCGTGACTGCGAACTGTGCGAGGGGTACCTGGAGGGGCTGAGACGGGACGGCCAAGAGGCGAGAGCAGGCGATGTAATGGGCAGGAGAAGAAACACGACAAAAGAAGCCCAAGACAAGAGATGCAGAGATGGAATAAGATGCAGCAGTCCAAGTCCAGCATTGATGGTCGTACCTGATGCGACGACGCCTTGTCGAAATCCGAGGTACTTCTGCCACAAGGCAGAGCTAGAGCTGGCTGGTATCTGCTGCCCGACTGGAAGTCGCATCGGCTACGGTGTGGCGCGAGCATAGTCAATCCAGTCATGCACAACGCGGTCTTCATAAGATGCTGCGGGTGCTGCGTCGCACCCACGCTCTGATGGTCCTGTTTGGAAGAGGGGAAAGTCACGTCTGCCTGGCTTGCCTAAAGGTACTCGAATATCGATGCCGACCATGCCATGCTAATGGCATCATTGAGCCTTATCGATAACCAGCTGGGCTGCCCTGCTGCATGGCGGGGTGTTGGCAGTGCCCCACTCCTGTGGCCTGCTCGTGATGCGCTGTCCTCGATGAGGACTCTTGAAAGCAGCCTGCGTTGCCTGTGTAAGGAATCTCATATAAACATGATGGAGATAAAAGACTTTGTATTATTGACTGTGAGGTCAAAAGTCCGTAGACTGGTGCATCCTCATGGCAACCCCCTCGCGTGTTGTTGCTCGGACCGAGTAGGACTCCAAGCATGTAAGCCACCGAACGTGACACTCGTGTCTTCGCTGTCGCCATTCTGAGTCACACATCCCAAGGCAATCATGATCAATAATGTATCGTTCATTAACAAGACGCAGGCAAGATCTACAGGAGACATATTCAGCCGAGTGGCAAATCAACAATCGAGAGATGGTCCTCTCCTCTCGGACCTCGCCATCTCCTCTCTCCCAACGCCTTGACAGCTGGTGAAACACACCGCGTCATCTGGACCTCCATGCGTCCAGACTGGCAGCCAAATGCCAGGATGATCCGCTCGCCGGCAATCTGCCATGCCCAGAAAAAAATCACCATTCCCGTGATGATGTCAAGACGCTGTCTATTAGACGAAGCAGTTGCAAAAAAAAAAAAAAAAAAAAAGTCAAGTGAAAAAGACACGAAGAAGAGACAGACGGCCAGACTTGCGACGCGCCCAAGAGTGGCAGCAAACCCAAGTGACATTCGGGTCCGTGGTAATAGGTAGGGGGTATCGATGCGGAAGCTGAAGCGGAGGCGGAAGAAAGACATCAAAGGCATCGCAGTCATGAGGGAGCAGACATGGTGGTACAAGCGGTGATCGTCGTGACCGCCGCAACAGACATGGCAAGACCTCAGAGGACGTCGTGCTTCTCGAATAGCCTCCGTAGCGTGTCAGTGCCGAAAGGCTCGTCGTCGGGGATCATCTCAATAATGCCCGTCAGGTTGGCAAACATGTCTCCCTGGTTTCGATAGGCGAGGATAGAGGGCACAGCGGCGTTATCAAACTCAATGTCGAGGTAGTGCACCTTGACAAAGTGGATGGCCGAATACTGACGAATGAGGGGCATCATGGCCGACTCGATCGTTTCTGAGACGTCGGACTTGGCTTCTGTTAACACTGGGCTCGATATCGCGGCTTTTGACGGACTGCATACCTCGTGATCGTAGACAAAGACAACGACGGTGGTTTCGCGTCCCACCTTCTCAATCGCGTCGAGGTATCCCAAGGCGTCAACCTCGTCAAGACGCCCATAGATCCTCACGCTAGGGCTCGTTCTGCGATTCCTGACAGATTTGCTGACGTCGCTCTCCAGCTCCCGGCGTCGGCTTTCGCGCCACTGTTGTAGGAAGGCCTCCTCGTCAGGCGAGTCGCTCGCGTGATCCTCGTCCTCACTGTCCTGTTGGTGTTTGGGAGGTGCGGCGTTTGTCAGGCTGTCGAGGCCAAATATGGATCTCCTGACGGTGCTCTTTGCGCGCGTGATGAAGGAGGTCTTGCGAGCCTCCTCGTAGTTGCGCGCATCAGCGATGACGCCCTTGACACCGGTTGTTCGGCCGGCGTCGAAGCTTGCCGGGGGCAGCTTGAGATCGCGGTCGGCGGGTTGAATGCGCATTGCGGCGTCGATTTGGGAGGCGCGGTAGGAGTCTTCTTCGTCAAGGTCGTGGCTGTCGCGTGTATTGTCGTCGTCTCGGTCTTCGGGGTGTACGCGACTGGTGTCTCTTGCGTTCTTTGCGACGAGGTCGTTGAATTCTTCTTGGGCTGGAGTTAAGTTGGCCATGTCGGGCAGGCGCGAAGGGGGGGACGAGATCTTTTAATAGAAAATAACCGTAGCGTGTGGTAGGAGCAGGAACACGCGGATGGCCCGAAGGAAGGAACGGGGGGGGGGGGCAAAACAGTGAAGCAAGGTGATGGGAGTTGTCTCGTTTCCAGCGAAGCAGGACTTGGACAGGATGGCCTTGTTAGCGGGGATGATCGAGGCGGGTGGGGTGTGGTCGGGCGGAGCGCCGCTCCAAAGAACTTCTCGAAGCAGTGGAGACGAGACGGCGGTGGCCGAGAGTGCAAAGGAGGATGGAGAGGGGCCAAAGGGTCCCCAGGGGCTTGAGAGATCCTTGCCCGAGCGCTCTCGCTGCGGCGGTGAGGTCGAGAAAGTCGTTGCAAGCGGTCGAAGGCGCGGAAGCAGAGGAGGCGGCGCAAGGATGACAGCCCCTGCGCTTGCGTCAGGCCGTTTCAGAGTCGAGGCCCGAATCAGCCGGCGACGATTGAATGCTGCTCACTCTCTTTATTTTTTTCGTTCGTGATGTGTGGATCGTCGTGCCTTTCTTTCCCCTTCTCGTGTAATAAAGACGCAGGGCGGTCAGATCGGCCGGCCAAGACGGGCTCCATGGCTTATTGCTTGGTGCAAGCTTGCCTTTGGGCAAAGTGCGGTCAAGCAGTCGGCCTGCCATTCGATCTGATCATGACGGCGAAAAGCAAGCGGCAGCACCAGCAAGCTTTTGTTGAGCAAGTAAGCGACTGGGCTGACTTCGCTGATATGAGGGGACCAAGCGGCCAGGCACCGATCTACGGTGGCAGAGGCTTGTGCAGCCACTTCGCAGGGCCCCGTCCACTACGCGTGGTCCGCTGGGATTAGCGGCCTCCAGTTCCATGTGGTGGTTGTGCTTGCCGCGGCGATGCTGCCAGGGCCCCCTTTCATATTCCCAATGCCGATTGGCCCTTCCCTTCCCAGGATGCTCCTGCCTCGGTGACCTGCCATGAAATCTCGTGATGACTCTTCTTACGGCGGTGCTCTGTAATGTGGCAGACAGAGAGACGATAACAGGGAACACCGTTCCACTGTTACTCAAATCATTATCCACAGTCGAGCAGGGTAGCTCCCCTTGCATGGTCTCCGTCTTCGATGAATCCCCAGCTCTTTGCTTGCCAGACCATCTCCGACGCATAGATGACGTCTATGCATCGACATGCGGTTCGCTGAGTTCGGCCTACGTTTCCTTCTTTTGACGATCAGCCTGACACTCGGAGCACTGCCTGGAATTATTGATGCGTTGCTTTGCAGCTCAGCTCGTCGCTCTAATTGCACCCTTGCTTGCGTCTTTCATCTCGCTCTGCACGCTGAAATGGGCCTTCCGACCAGCCACATCCATGGCAAACTCCAAGATCATGGTCGCTTGCGAACCTCGTGTTCTTCACCATTGTCATGTCTTAATGGCATGTGCCGGATAAACTCCTTCGAGTCATGCATCACTTGTCATCAAATGCAGCGTCGGGTTTGCCCCGGATCGCCATCAAGCTGGCCCTCCGCTGGGGATGACGTCCTCCAGAGCACCAAGTGGAAGATCGGATGGCGACATCGTAGACGGCATACAGCAACACCGACGGCCTGGCGAACCAGATCACGACGTCGTGTTTCATGCCGTCGTTTCATGCTCTCCGTAGTGGCCTCCATCAACTGTCTCCAGGTCCGGCTATCCATGATCCACCAGCGAGCGTCTGATCTTTCTACTTGCTCGCCTGCCCAAGTCGGAACAGCCCCAACAAACTTCAACGTGGGCGTCACTGCACTAGCTGGTATCAAGGCCCGAGTAGTTCGACGGTAGGCGATTGCTATTCATAACTGAGCACGTCAAAGCAACAAGGCTGTCTGACGTGAGTGGCGGACTTCCCACTGAGAATATGTCAAGGCCGCCAACCTCAGAGGGGTCCGTGATGCCGTCTCGGGTGGCCCATCGGCCCTGCTGCAGCTGGTCGACAGCGGATGAATCATCGTGGTTTTTATCCGATGCGGTGTGCTAAAAGTTGCGACATGATTGTTTCGCGCTTTCGTCCCTCGCTGCTCACGGTCTAGCGCTGCTTTGCGACCATCTCAGACTGATGACCTGGCTCCGTCAGTCAGGGTCCTTTGGCTTCTTGATGATCATGCGAGGCCATCCTCAAGCCGAGCTCGCACAGTTTCAAAACTGCTACGCTAGAAAATTCCTACGACGTTGAAAAGGTGATGAATTTTCGAGATAACTTCCATGACCCCCAGCAAACACGTTTCACCGGCATCGCTTGCTCCTCCGAGCCGGAGGGTTCTGCAAAGTTATGAATGTCACCATGATCAAACACGTGCGTTCAAATTCACCCTGAGCAATAGTTGTGTGATGCCGGATACCATACGGCTTTGGTATCATGCCAACCGCGGCGTTTGACCTGGTAGATCGCCTGAACGAACCCGGGGTTGTGTTCGCCTGTAGGCCACTGCAGCTCGACCCGCGTAGCTCAGCATTGGCAGGTAGGCGGTCTCGATCGCCGTCGAATGACTCATTCGTCCATCAAGCTTCATGCCATGAGACGAGATGAAAGCTGCTATTTCTCGGGTGCTCTGTGCGGGGTCACTGACGTCTCAGGGTCCTCTCGTGTCATGCTCACGGTTGTCACACGGCATGCTGGGCATGAATCCTAGATACGTGGATCGCTGATTTTATGCTGACTTCATGAAGTTTTGACCAACTGGCGTTCTGCGAGAATACTATTGGAACACGAAGGGCGGCGATTCCGTCAGCTCGATTTAGACCGCAATGCATTCAGTATTCTGCCGAAGCTCTGCGAGGTCAACTAGATTCCAACCCAACGCATATAAGTGCCGTCATCCACACGGTGCTGAGTTGTCGCGTCTCGGTTTTTGTGATCTTACTGGTGTCATACATATCATATCATATGATCTTCCTGTACTAGTACGGGTCACGTCCGTGAATTCAACAGCTGTGTGCTTTACGAGAAATGCGTCTAGCTTGGTGAGCTGACCAGGCGTCGGCCACGAATTTCTAACATGTATTTTATCAACAATCATGGAAAGTTGAAGCTTTTGATGGCAACATGCCGTGTAACAGACTCATCTACATCACTCGACCATAATAACAGTCGTCCTGCTACCTCCGACAGGCTCATCCGCTTCCTGAAGGAGCAGAGCCGCGGATGGACTCACATCAGACCATCGGACGGCACAGAACCGTTCAAAGAACGCCGTGGGGTCAACAGCCCGTGAGAAACGTCACATAGCATACCATCGGCACCAGATTTCACCGGCTGTTCATTTGGGAATATGACGTTTTCGTCACAGCCGATGAACTTTGGTGCCGATGGTATGCTAAAATCGTTGAATAACACGCAGGCGCCGTGACATATAAGTAGACCATGCCGACGATACCATCCCATCCAAATCGGGCGCTTTTCTCGTACACCCGCCACTCGACTCGCCTCCCATTGTTGCACCAACCCCACCAGCAAGGCCGGAAGCATCCCCGAAGGTCTCACGACCACAACCGCCTGGACGCCCGCATCGCAATCAATGGGTAAGGTTCGTTCATCCTCGGCCAACGTAGAGTAAGACTTCCCCTATTCTCCCGCATGCTCTCGTTACACAGCATCCTTCCAAGGTCTCATCCACGGGGGGGGGGGGGGGGGGGGGGTTTCCCCCCAGGTCGGTGACGAATCAGGCATTCAGTGCGAACTACTATAGTACAGGCAGACAAGTAACGACGACAGGCAAACGGCGGGCGCTCAACACCGAAACCATAGCAGCAAAAAAAAACAAAAACCAGAAACGTAGGCTGCCTTCCCATCATCGCTCTTGTGCCCGATCCCGTCGCGGGCATCCCTTCATCCCCACGAGCCGTGTTCTCCCCTGTCGTTTGTCATCGCCGCCACCGTTGCCACCGTCCAGACCCGCCGTGCCTGTCGTCCATATGTCGCCCCTGTAGCCTCGCCAAGCCCAAAGGTCGGTGGTTTTCTCCCTCCTCACGCCCCAGATCAGGCCCTCCGTGGCTGACCTGCCGGCCTGCACCTCTCCACCCATCATCAAACAACGAGCAGACGACCCTATCTCGAAAATAACAATCAAGGAAATGCGGTACGACTCAGCACACTGTCTCGCGACGCGCAACGAGGAAATTTGGGGGGTCGACCTGGGAGTCGTCCTTTTTGAATGGTGATCGGTGGGAAGAGGACTGGTTAAAGACGCTTGAGGGGTGAAAATAACCATTGGCCCTTGTCGTGCTGCCTTGTCGATTCGCGTATGGGAGCTCAAAGGCTGTATGAAGTGCAAGCGTCGGCCGTGACGGGCTGGTTTTTTGTGGTAGGGGGTATCAACGCCTCGGTCCCGAAACCTCCCTCGACCGACCCTGTCTTTGTTGTTGACAGACGTGACGGGGAGATTTGTGAAGCGTACATGAAATCGAGAGGAAAAAAAGGACATGGGAAAACCTTTCAGGTGTGATACAGTCGCCGATGCTAACAGTCCGAGTGCTAACAAGCGGGGCAAACAAAACTATGGTGTAGAAAATCGCTGGCCGTGCAACCTCGATGGCGGAGAGGTGCTGTGACTGGCGGTGTTGGAGGGGGAGGGGAAGAGAGGCGGTTATGAGCAGATGTATCGTGACTTCGTCCTGGCTGCGCCAGCACTCGCGCATTAGGAAGGGGGTGGCGTGGAGATCGGCAATTAGGCGGCGAGCCAAAAGCCACTCGACGGAGGATTAGCAGGTTGTTGCGAGCACTGGGACCGGTATATCCAGACAGTGTATAGTGTGCTACAATGTGTCGTCGAGGCGATTTTAGTAGGCCCAGATTTTGAGCTGCATTGAAAATTAGCGATCAGGCAAGAACAACGACGGGCAAACATTGCACTCACAAGAGAATCCCAAGAGCCTGTACACAGGCTGATGCCGTCGTTGCTGACGCCCAAGCAGCTGACGCGGTTCTCGTGGCCGACAAGAGAGCCTACTTTCTCGCCGCGGGTGACGTCCCAAACCTTGCACTCAAAGTCGTCGTAGCCTGCGAACAACAGGCGACCGGAGACGGAGGTCGCGACGGAGGTGATGCCACAAAGAATAGACTCGGACTGAAAGAGTATTTAGTCAGCAAGGCCGTCTCAACAGTGGTGGGTGTCCATCAACGAGGAGGAAATATACTTACACCGTAGAGGTTCAGTTCCCTGTCGGCGCGGATGTCAAACAGCCGGCAGGTAGCATCGTCAGAACCCGTGACGAATGAGTGGCCATCGGGGAAGAACTGAATCGCGTTGATGTCTGACTCGTGGCCGGCAAAGGTCTGGACGGCCTTTCCAGCACGAATGTCCCACAGCTTGGCGAAGGCATCGCAGGCACCGGAGATGAACGTGTTCGAGTTTGTCGGGTTGAGGCTGATGCTCATGACGTCGCCGAGGTGGTCGGCGAACTCGGTGACCTTTTGTCCCGTCTCAATGTCCCACTTCATGCATGTCATGTCTCCGGAGGACGTAAGTATACTCCGGTCGTTGATGAAACGGCAGCAGGAAAGGTAGCCAGCGTGGCCGGACAGCTCGCGGGCGACCCTCGTCGGGCCGTCGCGCTGTTGGTTGAGGTTGTAGATGGAGCATATGTTGTCGAGGCCACCACAGGCGACATAGTTGCCGCTAGGGGCGTATGCGCAAGTCATGACCCATGAGGACCTCAGGGGGATGGCGTGGACCTTATTCGTGGTGTAGGCGTCCCAAATGATGAGCTTGCCGTCTTGCGAGGCCGAGACGAGGTGCCTGCGGTCGGTCGACCAGTGCATGGCGTAGATCTTAGCGAGGTGGCCTTTGAGGGTGCGCTTGGCCTTCATGAGCTGGCCCCTGGGAATCGGCTCGTGAGCTTGTTGGGCGACGGATCGGACTGTGGTCAATTGTCAGCAGGGTCATCACAGACGACACGATTGAAGGCGAACGGGGCACAATGCCAATAGAAGATTCACGATGGGGGCGGACAGACGTGTAGTGTCGGCAAGCTCGTCCTTCTTCCTCTTGATGCGATCCTTCAGGGTTTCAGCCTCGCGGCGCGCCTGTTGAATGCGCGCCTGCATCGCCTCGGGCGACACATCGTTTGGAGATTGCGAATTCATGGCGTCGAGATCGGATGTGCAGCGGTTCCCAAAGAGCGAGAGATGGGAGGAGGGGAAGGGCGGGCGGTAGGGGATGGCGGTTGTTCGTCGATCGTTGGGTAACGGGGGGCGGGCGGGCGGGCGGCGGAGGGAGGTCGTCGACAGGAATTGAATTGGCGAAGTCTCAGTGGAGAGGACAGGAAAGAAAAGAGACGTGGTGGTTGCGGCGGTGGGTGGGCCAGTGTTGGCTGATGGGATGGGAAGGGGGAATGCAAGCTCAGGGGAGGGGGGTTCGCGCGAGCCAGTAAGATCAGCTTCTGGGCAAGAGGGAAATGATTAGCTGGGGGTGGCCCTGGGTGGTCTGGTGGTCTGGCTGGCTTGTCAGTGCTGGAGAGTGGAGACGGCTCGGACGGACGGTGCTGGTACTGGCTGGTGCTTGAGCTGCTGGTGTTGTGCTGGAAGGGTACCCTAATTGAGGAAACGCCTACTGCACCTGCGTAATAAAGGTACCTTGGGTTGCGAAAAAAGGACCTTGAGTCTGCTCGGTACCGGGGGATGGTGTGCGAAAGCTTTCGGGCCTCGGGTGATTCGTCAGAGCTCCTTGGTTTTCAATGGCGAGAGCGAGGTTGGAGCAAGCGACGCGAAGCTGGACCGTCTTCGAGATGCAGACAAGTCCTGTCCGAGGCAAGTTCGGCAGAGCCAGGCGTTCGCTGCGGAGCTCAGCGAGCTTTCCCCCTGGTTAAAGTCCTACAGGTCACGAAACTTGACAGTAGGGGCCAGTAGCCAGCTTCGGTTCCTTTATTTCCCGTCGGGGCTCCAATGCCAATGGCCACGGCCTGCTGCTTCGCTTGTCTTCCGAAAAGGGAAGCGGGGGACTACCCAATAATTGATGGTAGGGCCGCACACGATGCAATGGATGTAGGTGCCCTGTGACCTTCCTTGCTTCGAAGATTCGGGCTCGATTCTTCTCGGCCGTTGTCCAACACGGAGAGACAGTAAAAGACCGCGCGATCCGCCTGGCCAGTGCAGTGCTGGATGTGACGACACCGCGAAGATGTGCTAGGGCGTTCGGGTAGGACAGGAGCTTTGTCGTATCGTAGAATTTGGAGGCCAGATGCCTGTCGGAGAAGATGGGTGGGGTGAGACGAGACGAGAGCACAAGCACTGGAGACACACAAAGAATGACGATCCAGGGGGGGGGGAGGGAGCTTGGTCAGGAAAGGTGAGGTAAGGTCAAGTGGGTTTTGGTGGTGGATCATGGAAATTTGGGAGGGTGTGAGTTTGGTTGCGACATGGAGAGATTGGCATTGCTAGCGCGGACAGTGCCGCATCCTCCCCCGACGCAAGCAATCCCGGGGCTGGAATACGGAGAAGTAGCAACAGTAAAAGTGGTAGACAGTGCATGTGAGAGCGCAGACACACGGTGGGTGATCTACCACATCCCTGGGGCAGGCACTAGTGGATAGTGGATCGCGGATGCCTTGCTGGGGTGGAATCTACCTCAAGCGTGAATTCGGCACATCTCTGACCTTAGTTGTACAGCTCTCGGAGAATGTTGGTGGTGTCGCGCCCAGCAGGACACGAGGCTTCACTTACGCCACTGGAAGTAGTCAGCCTACTGAACACTTTACACCCACAGACGAAGGAAAATCAGTTATTCTCTCTAGTGGGAGAGAGAATCAATGCAACGGGTCATGCCCAGATTACCGGGCTCACCGGGGAGATGTGGAAGGTGGGGGCACTTGGCAAGCATGCATCGGCAGCAATCAACCTAAATGAACATGGTGGGTGGGCAGGGCAGGTAGGTATGGTGGTACCTACGTGGGCGGAGAAAGCACAGAGTGGTGCACGAGAACGGGGGGCATGCTGCTTTCAAATCGATCAATACGGCAAGGGGTAGGCGCAGGTCGACTTGAAGCTTCCCGTCTTCATCGCAACACCTCTGATTTGAAATATTGCCTTCAGAGTAGAACTCCCTGAAGTTGACGAAAGCAATCCGGGCAGAGCTACCGACACATTTGGCCAGTGATCCGGGATTGTAGCATCATTCCGACGCTACCCCCATTGATGGATGGACACGGGTGGCTTCAAGCTTTCGAGCTTCTGGCCGTCAGGTCAGCACCGCCGCTGACACTGGCAACCATCAAGACGTGTCAGACGGATTGAGCCCGAATCCCCGCGCAAGAAGCTTCACCTACTTGCTACTGTCAAACTTCAATGCTCATCAATTCGTCATTTTGTACTTGGTGGCCATATCACTTTTCTTATTCCCCTCGCACCAACAGTCTGGACCGCCAACTTGCTTTTCCCGCCTTATCTGGTGTCGAGGACGGACAACAGCGGCTGCACGCCCGCCCGAGACATGTCCATCTTGCCAGCGCACTAGCGGGCCGGTGGTGACAATCGCAAAATCCTCCGTTGCTTTTGTTTGCCGCCGGATAGCGGGCGTAGCCGTCTCCTTTGCGCCGCAGGTGCTCGTGTCGCCATTCCTGAGTGTGTTCCGTGTGACCGTGGATATAGAACCGGCACGTAGATCTTGAGACCGAGGCCACAGCAAGAGTCGGTTGGAACCTACAACCGCCAAGTGCTATCTTGAGTGCTGCGCCATGACGCTTAGTATCATGCTGGGCATAGCTTTGCTTCGATGTTCGACGCCAGCCCTACCGTTGAATATGTCCGAATTAGGCGGGCAGCCTCAGCCTAACCTCCTTCTTCGCCGGCCTGCAGATCAGCCGTTCATGTGTGCCAAGTTAAACCTCGCCGGTTTTGACCGTTTTCGAGTATCTTGCTTAGCATCTGATAATCATTTTTTTGACCCCGACCAGTACGGCAAATGTCTCGGTTAGACCATCTGGCACGTCAACCATTTGTAACCGCTTTGCTCTTACGCCTTGCATACTCTCGTTCTTACCACCAAGCTGATGCCTAGAACGCACATGGGCAGCAGAGCACCCCGACATTTCCATCAATACCATTTAAGGTTTGACCCGGGCTTCCTTCGCGCGCGGAAATTGAAGTCGGGCGGCTCCCGAGCCCACTCCGTGTGGCGAGCATATCGGCCGGCTCCACGCGGCATCGGGTCGATGCATTTGACTTGGAGTGTTGCTCCGATACTTGTGCTGACGGGCTCCATGAAAGTAGTTTTGGCAGCACAAGGCTCTTTTATCCCACCGGCCAGGAGGTCGAGGAGGTATTTTGAATCATTTTGATATTTTGAAAGGTTTACTAGGCCCTTGGAGGTTGGTCCGGAAGCCACGAACGTTCCGGCCTCGTCACACCATGCTGTCTACCGCAATCCCAGCAGCGACGGAGTGGTTTCCGAGAAGAGGTAAATTCTGTACGAGATAGGCATTCTCCTAGAGCCTGACATGTCTTTGTTCTAACAGGTTGTCGATGTCGAATGTTACGCGCAGGCAACTATGTCACAATGAACTGACGATCTGCCTGCTCTCTTAGCCTGATGGTCTGGTAAAGTGTCTGTTTAGGCCTGTATTCTGACGAGGATCTCTTTTGAATTATCTTTCATGGGCTGGTACTCTGTATCTATTGTTTACTTTATGAAGGACTATTCAGCCTAGGAGACGCTGGCTCAAGTATCGCAGTCATGTCTCCATTGATATTTTCATGACTTGAGTATTTGTTGTAACCCCATAAGATTATGTCCGGTGATATTTGACCAAAAATGACCAGTTCTTCCTGTCTGTGTAGGCTCAAAATGATATATTAGGAGATTAAGCAGTATGATATTCCGCTTCACATCAAATGAGTTCCACGTGCCCAAGTGGTTTTTCATAGCATATCATTTCCCTTTAGAACCAACCCCGAATGTGATAGATCAGACGGGGAATAACATTCAGAGCCCCTGTGTCCAGTCATGCGTTGGCCGCTTCTTTCCGACCTTAACAGATGAAGCACATCATAATACCCAAATTTCGACGTTTAAGCGGAACATTCCAAGAGATGTTCGACAAGCCCCTCTCATGTAAATCCCAGTCTGAAATCCCAGCCGCTCCCGTTCACAGCAGCACCGCGTATCCATCGTACATGACCAGGCTGCCAGGCACTCTGCTCACCATGATCGCGAACCTCCATCATACCTTGTTCTCGCTGGCACCCCAGGCCATAATCTCGGTCGACCTGGCAGAATGCGGCTTAACATGGGCCCCTCTCTGCCCCGGCCTCCACTTGTCCCCGCCAGTCGGGAAACTGCAGGGTCTGAGCGCCGCACTGTGTGCAACCCCTAACCATCCCCCGGTGCGTGACCGTGAAACAGGCGCCTGTCAAGCAACTGTCAAAGCCGTTCGGACGAAGAATCTTCTGTGGGTGGACGTGGTGGGAATTTCTGCGCATGATTTGGCACTGACGAAGATACAAACGAAGAACATGGCGGGGCTTGTCAGCGACCAAAGGAACAATGCTGTTCTGCAGCGAAGAAATTACCTTTTTCCCATCTCCGCCCTGGCTTGGCGGAGTTTGTCGTTCGAACTTGGCAGAAGCGCACGGCCGCGGACAATCCCCGATGATCCGGCCAGTGATGGCACGGTCGCTCGGAACATCAACGGCGACGGATGACTCGCATTGGGTCGACCAGGCTTAGTTAGTGACATTCTTCCTGGGAATGAACCCAGAGAAAATGTTCCTTGTCCATCGAGGTCATCGTGAAAGCGATCATGAAATCGGGGCAAATCTGCTCGGCCAGCCTCGAGGTGCTGACCGATTTGCCAGGCGTGACAGTTTCGCAGAGAGATCCATTCCCGTACCCATAAGCTGCGGCTGTCTCAAAGTCAACAAGTCATGTCACACGAGGTTGACCAAATGCTTCCACGATTCATGTCTGTACCATTACACCTTGTACACTTGGGTTGGCAGCTTGTGCGCTACTGCCGAGTCTATAATTCATGCCACCAGCCAGCCGACCGGTCCCGGCGATCTAGCTCCAACACCGATGAGGAAAAAAAGAACCAAAATGAAAAGGGGGCGGCATCCAATTCTTTGTTGCTGAAGAGGATTCCTGGTATTCGTTACTCCCGGGAGACATCACGACCAAAAGCCTTGGACTTGAGCCAATCAATGATGACAAGGAGACGGTTGCGAGCTGCCAAACGTGTGAGTAAACTGAACGGTGCGTGATAGGGGGGTGGTGGGAAACTCACTGCTGAAGCACATGGAGAGGTAAGCGCTCCTCCAGAAGAGGAAGGTCAGGCTGCCACCGCTGGCGATGTTGCCGTTCCACCAGCTGACGTCGGCGACGGCCTTCTCACTGCCAATGTAGGCCAAGCTGCCCTGGTGAGTGTAGTGGAAGGGCTTGACGTCCTTGATGCGGCGCAACTGACGCTCGCAGGCCTCGATATCGCGAGCCGCCTCGGCTGAGTTGCCGGGCTTGACGTTGAGGTTGCTGCTGAGCTCGCGGACCTTAGTCTCAAGCTCCTCCGTCTTGGCCATGTTGTTAAACAGGCGGGCGAGGAAGCTACCCTCCTGGCCAGCGACCTGGGCGGTGGGAGCGTACCCTGCGACAGCGCAGTCACCAATGGCCCAGATGTCACGGGTTCCCTGGACGACAAGGTACTCGTTAACGGCGAGACCGCGACGCGAGTCCTTCTGGGCGGGGATCTTGTTGATGAGCTCCTTGACGATGGGGCGGACAGCGTTGCCGGTAGCCCAAACGAGGAGGCCGTAGGGGATAACAATGGTCTTCTTGGAGCCGTCAGGGTTGGTGCCGACAGCCTCGACGGCGGTGTCAGTAACGTTCTTGACCATGGTCTTGGTGAGGATATCAATCTTCTCCTCCTTGAAGGTGTTCTCGGTGTACTCGATCAGCTGCTTGGAGAAGGAAGGGAGGACGTTAGGCAGGGCCTCAATGAGGGTGACCTTGAAACGATCAGCAATGTCGGGCACGAGACGCTTAATGTCATCCTCGAAGAAGTCCTGGAGCTCGCCGGCGAATTCGACACCGGTAGGGCCGCCACCGACGACAACCATGTGCAGCAGACGGTCAATCTCCTCGTTAGTCTGACCCTTGAAGGCGGCCGTCTCGACACAATCCATGATTTTCTTGCGAATCGACTGAGCATCGTTGATCTCCTTCAGGAAGCACGAGTTCTCGCGAACACCGGGAATACCAAAGGTTGCGTTCTCGGCACCAACACCGATGACAAGCATGTCGTAGGGGATCTCGGTCTGGGAAGTGGCGCCCTTAACCTCGGAGTTATCGGTAATCATGACAACCTTGCGCTCAGGGTCAATAGAGGAGGCCTCGGCTTCGTAGAATTTGACGGCGGCTTTCTTGTGCTGGAGAATGGCGCGAACGGGCTCCATGATGGAGCGGTGCTCGATCAGACCGGTGGTGCACGAGGGCAGCAGGGGCGTGAAAAGAAAGTAGTTTCGGGGAGAGATGACGATGACGTTGTAGTTTTCGGTGTCGAGCTTCTTCAGGAGCGAGACGGAGCCCCAGCCAGTGCCTGTGTAGTGTCAGTCAGCTGAGTCTCTGATGGCGAGGATCACAGCGCATACCTAGAACGACGAGGGTCTTCTTGGTCGGGTCGGCCTCGAATTGAGGCTGGGGGTTCCTGTCGACGTAGATGGTGTAGCCGACGCCAACGGTCAGGCCGATGGCGGAGAGGTAGGTCAATCGCCAGAGCCACTTGAAGGTGGTGCGGACCTTGCCAGGCTTCTGGGGAGGCAGAGGGGCGGCATCGGCGTAGGCGCGCTGAAACTGGCGCGCGAGGGCGGTTTGCCTGGCGATGGAGGGCGCCTGAGGTCTCGAGGTCGTGATGAACTTGGGAGTCTTCTGCGATGACGTCGCAAAAGTCCTGGTGGTCGCGGCCGAAGACGACAGGATCGAGGGCCGGAGGGCGAACTGAGCAGGACGCAGCGCACTCATGGCGCGGGAAGAAGAAGCCATGGCTTCAATTGGCAAAAGGGAACGTCAGTCCCGGAGGTGGAAAGGAGGTTGACGATTGAGGTAGAAAAAAAGATATCCAAAAGGAAAGGCGGGCCACAAAGGAGAGGGAATTTAGGGTCAATGGTCCCAAGGCAGATAAGGTAGGGTAGGGAGTTACTTTAGTGTGACGCCGGGACAGAACCGAAGCCTGACTGGACCGGGAGTGCTGGATAGACAACGAGCACCGGGAAGGGCTCCAGTGGAAGCAGATGAATCTTGATGACTCTTGACAGGGCAGTCATCACTGTGAAGCATTGATTGGCAGGCCTTGGGATGGGGGCTCCAGGGAAAGGGCCAGCCCGTGGAATTTACAGCTGACGGACCGCCGCGCATGCTTGGCGCGCGCCCTGTCCTTCGCTCTATTTTTCTCAGTTTAAAATTTTGCGGCAGGGAAGACGCAACACAACGTAACGCGATCGTGGAAGGCCGGGAGCTTTGACCACCGGGCCGGCATCTTCAGCAAGGCTGTACTGCCAAAAGGGAATCAGCCGGTAGGCCGTGACTAGCATCTTGACCATTTACCCGGACCAAGGGGAGCAGCAGCATGTCGCCGACTAACAATTTAAGCCCCATCAAATGTAGCTTGCTGCCAGATGCAGGTGCAAAGAAGCAGGCAAGAGCAGGCAAGTGCCACGCAGCAGATGGAGCTCCGGTGGGACCAAGACCCTGCCTGCCTTGCTTGCGTGCCTGCCGCTTGACTGGAGCGCTTGCTCCTGCCTCGCATTTTTTGCTCCAATTCACCGAGCGAGCCTGCCGCTTCTGGTCTGTTACACGCCGGCAATATATCGGAGAAATATGCTCCTGGGCTACCAGCCGGGCTCCGAGCCAAGTCCGAGATCCTCTCCATCTTGGGTTTTGGTGTTTGTTGGGTTGACTCTCTGCCTACCTACCTTCCTATGGCGCTCATCAAGGGAAAACCTCAACTTCATCCGTCCGCCCATCAACAGCCGCATCCTTTCCACCGTCGTGGAGGCTCTCCCCCACACCCGGCGTTGCGGCTGAAATCGACCCATTACGTACTTCCCGCTCTTCGTTATTATCACAATTCACAGGTGATTTGGCCCGGCCCTCGCCGAACCCACGCCAAAACCAGGTGCTCGCGCGGGATGGTGCGCCGGGAATGGCCTCCGCATCGCGAGATCTCCCGGCCATGTCCCCCGCAGATTCCACTCTACTGTTGTCAGCGTACCATGGAATCTCATTCCCGACGAGCATCATTACAAGCGTTTCCCCCCAGATTCAACTCTCCCGTCATAGGGCCGAGGCAATAGTCGTGAAGCGTCATCGGCCCTCTCTCCTTATCGTGCCAGCATGAGCCGAACATCAGCTTGATACCTCGGTCGCAAAGACCAGCCGCATCTGGTCATAAGACACCATCAGCTCTGTTGGCATTGAGTCGACCTATGATCGGTTCGTCAGAGGGCAAACCAACGCAACCCAATCGGCAACTGATTCCCAATCAAAATGTGACCACCCTTCCAGCATCGACAATGCCAAGATATGCATGTGAGATCAATATGCCCGACCCTGAGCCACCCGTGGATCAACACCGAGGCCTTGCCACGATCATACACTCTTGACGATTCTTCGATTCCAATCCACAGGCGCTTCGTCCTCTCGAAACGAAACACGTGCCCTCGTTATCTTCTCGACGAATTCCCTCTTCGTGCGCTTGCCGTTCGACCCGACTGACGGAGCAGACGCGAGCCCGGCCTTGGTGAAACGGGAGCCGACGGGACCAACGGAAAGGTCGTTTCCAGTTGGCCAGCTTTGCGCTGCGCCCGTACCCTCCGTCTGATGCTGTAAGGCCAGCCGTGGGCCAAGTTGGCCAAGCCGACAGAACACAAGCACGGAGGATAACGTGAGCGAGACCAGCCAGTGGCCGTGGCTCGGATCCTCCCACCGTGTTTCCAGATGCCAAGACCGTACTTCGAATGTCTCGAGGCTTGTCCCGCGAGCGTCAGGTTGAACGGACGATAAACAACACAGGCGTCTTCCTGAGGAGCGATCCGGAGCCGAGTGCCGGTACGATGAATCGTCGAGGCAGGGGATGGCCAGCTCACTTATTACTGTATGTGTGACCCCGTTATACGAGAGGTATTTGGCATGAACCTAGGAAGCATGAGCGCGGCGTTGGCGAAGGTTTCCCAGTCGGCGGATCAGTAACATCGCAGCCATGGTTCCAGTGACAGAGCTCGCACCCAGCATGAAGACAGGGTCATTGACAAATAAACGACGGGCTATGCTTGTTCGTCGACTGACTCAAACGTCGATAGGGCAGCGCTGACGATCTACCCTCTTGGCAGGCACCCTTTCCTTGCGTCTTCTGCACCTGCGGGAAGCTGGAATGAAGCTCTTGAAAGCGTCCGACCTTGAGCTTGACAAGGCTCGGCGAGCAACGCTGGGCAGGCTGGGCAGGCTGGGTTGAAGCAGGAGGGAAGATATTGAGCCTCAATGCCAGTCTTCCCTCAGTTGTCTCTCCCACATTCCGGGCCACTGTCTCCACTAGCACCCAATCACCTTGAGCTCCAAATACAAATCAGACATCCACAGCGGCAGTCGACACTGGACCAGCTCAGGAACAGGCGGGACCCCTGCCCAGCGACCTGCCTTGAAACCCGCTCTTCAATGCTGAGACGCAAGGATCCCTGTAACGGTGCAGCAGAGTGTCAGAGCGTTCAGGGCCAACTCGTTGTTGCTGGTCGCGCTCCTCTCTCTCGCAACAACTTCCCTCCCGCTTGACTGCTGCACTGGGGAGCTGGTACCGACGGCTTGTGGCACGGCAATTGTGCAGTCCCCCATGGACCCATGGAGGCAATGAGGTTTTGCCCCGGCACATCTGCCTCGAGTCGCCAGCGGTCTGCCTTGTTGATGCGCTCCATCTTCGAAACCCCCGGCGCGACGCATCGACGCTTACGCCGACCTCCCCGGCAGCGATCTCCTCGCTTCGTCGGCGCGTCCCTCGGAGCCTGTGAGCCTGCGAGCCTGGAAGACGCCCCCTCGCCACGAGTCGGTGTCTACCAGCCAGCGACGACGCTCCCTTTCAGTAGTCGCTGAGGAATCGAGTCAGCAGCGGCACTCAATATCAATCCCCCACTGCACTGCAGATGAGCTGGGGTCTTCAATTGACAGATTGGGGCTCGACCTAGCTACATCCAGCGAGCCCATTGATGACATTGACCCCACGAGCCAAAGCTCTCTCCCTTCTGAACGACCCGCGTGCCAACGCCTGTTCCTGATCCAGAGCCATGTGCTTCAACATGCCACAGAACCCACGAACACTAACGGGAGGGGTGGGAACGAGCGGCCTGAATGGAGACGACTTCGACCATCCATCTGTCGGCGGATCCGCGTCTGAAGCAAGCGAAGCCCAGACGTCAAGTCAAGCTGCAACCCCTTCGCCCGTGGGGCCCCCCTGGGAACCACAGGTCGCGGACCATGCACCATGCACCACGACTCGCACCTGTTCTGGCGACAATGGTACCTGACCTCCTCGGGTCAGTGCACCCGGACTTGCTGTCTGGAGGCATCCCTGAAGCACCACGGCCTTCTTGCAACAATGCTCTAGATCACTCGACCAGTGGTTGGCTTCCCCGCGCCAGTGGTGGTGCACATGGACCCGCGACGCTGATCTGATACAAACTGACGCTGCCCTCCCACCACCCCCGTCTACTACTACTGTCTTGCTCTTCTTCCGCTTCCTCCCTTCTCCCTTCTCCCTCCTTTTCCCTATCCACCAACTCCACTGGGTGTCTGTCTTTTCTATTGTTTGTCCGTTTTTTCTTCACTCACAAGGCCGGCCTTAGTTGTACTCACTTTGTCTTCTTCATCGAGACCCCCTTGATTGGGATTCATCGACGTCTATTTACCACACGCAGTCTCCTTGTCCGGAATTCTCACTCTCGCCTTTCTTCTCAGCCGTCATCGGACGCCTCAAAACGAGTCGACCAAAACTCCGCATTCTAGTTTACGACACGACTTGACCGGCACCCGAGGTCATGTTCTGTGCCAACCGATAGCACCAACGACCAGCATCTGTATCTTGACGGCCACGGAAGCCGTAGAGCATGGTTGAGGGAAAGGAAATGGCACCATTCATCGCAGCAAACGGGCAGAAGCCCGGTTGGAAGAGGGGATCGCCCCCGAGCAAGATCCGCGTGCCTGCCAGGAGGATACGGCAGCGAGCCGACGTGGTAGACGGCGGCGGCGACTCATCCGACGACGAGGCCGGTCCTGTACGCCAGACCCGCCGCCAGGCGCCTGCCACTAAGACCATCGACATCATCTCCACCAGGGACGATGAGGACCTGCCCACCCCGGTACCCGATCTTGGCTTGACAAACGATGCTGTTGAGGACGGATCTGATAGCGACAGCGGGCCCGACAGTCCCACGTCTCCGACTTCGCCGACCAACTCACCCGCTGCTACTGCTCCTCCACCTGCGGCCCAGCCACCCGTGACTCTCACCCCCATCAGACCTCCCGGCCCGAGACCCTCCCCGCAGCCCGTGAATCCGTCCCCACCTCCACCAGCGGCCCCGCCTTCTCCCACCACCACACCGCCTCTCGTCCTTCCTTCGGCGGCGCCCCCAGCGGCACCACCGCTTCTGCCGGACTTTAGCAGCCAACCCCTGCCGCGACCCAATCTGCCCATCAACGACCAGGTTCCCGAACAGCCCATCGCCGCACCGATCGAGGCTCCTTCGACTCCACCCATCACCGTGACCGCGCCTCCTGAGATCAGAACAATCACTGCTGCACCACCCGCGGAAACCATTACCTTCTCACCGTCGACATCTGATTCTGTGAGTCGCTTCTTTCCGTGCGCACGAATTGATCCTAACAAGTTCCAAGCCTTCCACTATCTCTTTGTCCATCACGAGTCGGGCACCAGCTCTGCCAGTATTCGACCCCACCGCGCCCCGGAAAGAGCTGGAGCCGGCATCTCCAACAACCAGCAAATCCCAGGATGACATCTTCACCACGAGCTCCTCCAGCAGCACCTACCTCATTACAGGCACGGCTCTGCCTGTGGAGGATAGTGACAGCGGCAGCAGCCGAGGAAGGATGGACCCCAATACGGAACACGCCTTGATCGCTGTGGGCTCCATTGGTAAGTGACCCAACTACCGCGCGAACTGACCAGGAAGCTGACCGTGACAAGGTTCATTCATCTTTGCCAGCTTCATCATCTGGATTGTATGGAGAACCGTCAGGCGGACCCGAAAGAAGAGGAGAGAGCGCGACAGCCAGTTCCCGAGCGTCGCCCAGGGACCACCCCCGCCAGTCAACAAACCTGGCATCGGCATTAGGATTGCTGCCAAGGTTCCGTTCTTGCGCAACATTGCAGCCGTGCGAGGCTGGCACAGTCTCGATGACGGTGCCAGCCAGCCCCCTCCGTATGAGAAGGGTGGCCGTGGCTCGCTGCGCCTGGATACGGACGTCTATGCTGGCCAGCCCAAGTTCCAACAGCCGAGCAGCGCGACCTACAGCCTGCCGCAGACCAGCGCCAACGGAACACCCATCACCGTCAGCCCCACGAGCATGGCTCTCCAACGAAACGATACGATCCGCGCCCAGCAGGGAACCTACCAGTCCGGTAACGGAACGATCGACTCCATCATGGCGAGGTACGGCAACGGTGGTGATATGAACTCGACCCTCCAGTCCACTGGCGGCGGCCTGTACTACACTGAATCGGAGGTTGCCCGCCAGCACCCAACCGACTACGGTCGACCAGCCAACCGTGCCAGCGCCATTTCGTCTCTGTCGTCTGGCTTTGGTGACGGCGACATTATCGTGCCTGGCCTGCAGCCGCCTCCTCCCACCTCGCACCCCATGCGCCCGACGCAGAACGCCATGGGGCGGTACTCGTGGGTGAGTAAGAGCGGCAGCAGCAACCGGGAGACAATCTACACGGAGACGAGCGAGGACCTGCCCCCGCGGTTCCGAACCGTCAACAGCTGGGTAAACCAGCAGACGGGCCGTGTCAAGAGGGCGCAGGGTCGTGGCGGCGACGAAGAGGAAGACGTGCCGCCCGTTCCTGGGCTGCCCGCGGCACTGGGCAAGAACATCATGCCGCCTGAGCCGCAGTTCAACATGATGATGCCCGACGGAGAGGAACCCAGACGTCCCGACGACTACCAGCTGCGCTGAGCTGTGTACCGGTCTGTGGGGGGGGGGGGGGGGTGCGGGGGCAGGGGCTTGCTTATCTTACGATGACATACTTTTCTTTTCATTTACACTCCGAGTACATTGGACCTCACACGGGGGAGGGAGGAGAACCTAATCGCCAGACCGACATGATACCACTTTGGACGTCAAGGGAGGGAGCAGTGGTGCGGGGGAAGCTGTGTATAGACGTGAGTCAGTCTGGGGCCTTCTGTTCAGAGCCTGGGGCTTGGAAGGTCCGGCGACACCTCACTGTCGACTGTTCGCCTTGTTGTCCAGCAGATATACCGTACAAACAGCATAGCATGGCGTGGCGTGGTGTGGCAATGTGTAGACAGTTGAGAGGAAGCAGGCAAAATAATCCGAAAAAGTATATGACATCCTCACGCATGATCTTGATCAGATGGTAAAGCTCGGAGGGAAGAACCAGTCAGTCTTGGGACTGAACAGGGCCATTCGAGCAGGTGACCGCCGTTCACTGCAATCCCGCCGCTTGCGCAGGGGCAACGCGTCGCTTGCCGATGAAGACCGTCGTTTGAAGTCTGTCATGAATCAGCAGGGGGAGAGACCCATTGGCATTGGCTGCGGATCGTGAAACGCGGCGCGGCAGGACGGATGCGGCTCGAGGCTGACGGCGTGCACCGCCTCTTTGGATCTTTTTGGACGGCGGCCCATATAGTGAAGAAAGAGCCAATCAGAATGTGGTAGTATACAGCTCGGTGGCTTAGCGCCCGCCCAAGCCTCGCGGTGACGACGCACTGTGATGCGCGGCCAGGTGGGTTGGTGGGCTGCTTTCTGGAAGACTGTCTGACCAGAAGGTTGAAGTTCCGAGCCTTGTCACGTTTCTCTTCTGATGCCTATCCTCTCTGCCATCTGTAATCCGCTCTCCGAAGGCTTCAAGGAAGGCATTTGAAACACCCATATTGTCCTGAACACAAACGACGACACTGTTCCAGCCCGTGATCAGTTGCGCCGAAGCCAAGACGAGCTGACATCAGGCTGCAGCAGTCACTTGATCTGCCAACTTCCATCGACAGACTGTCACAGACACATCTCGACCAGTTTAACATATTCCAAGTACAACACTCAAACCTGCGTCCGACGTCTATTGGCATCCGCAATCTGTATCGAGCCGAACGGCACCTGCCATCAGCCATGCTCGACGAAAACCTACCGAGCTTCCGCTTCCAACCCTCCTCCGACTCGCCCCTCAACACAGTCCTCTACTTCTCCCACAATGGCTCCGACCCGAGCGCACAGTACCTCCTTATGCGCGCCGACCCTGCAGTCGCCGCCTCAAAGAACAAGTACGCCGTCGCGCTAGCCGACGTCTACTCCCAGTCCATCATCTATGCCGAAGTCCTAGTCGAGCCATCATGGTTGCAACCAACTCTCTCCACGGCCGAGATCCGCGCCCAGAACGGCCAGTCACCCCCGCCGACGCCGATAGCCCCCGACACGGTTACACTAAACCTCTACAACCCGGACTCGCAGGTCGTCATCCGCTCGAGACCCGGGTCATGGGGCAAGTCCGACAGCTGGGAGTTTGAGCTCCCCGAACAGTCGTTCCGCGCGCCCAGCACCAGCAAGATCGACCTCGATGCCGGCGAACCCCCCCTCAGCGACCTCGTTCCCAAGGCCGTTTTCCGCTGGAAGAAGGAATCAAGGCTCGGCAAGGAGATGACGTGCTATCTGGTGGGCAAGAGCGTTGGCGGCAAGAAGAGCAAGGAGCCTGATATCACGGTGGCCATGTTCAAGGAGGGGCGGCACGACAGCACCGTGACCGTCTATGAGCCCAACCTGCGGCGCGTAGAGGTTGAGGATCAAAAGGGACTGGATATTGTGTTACTTCTGGGTGCTGAGGTCATCCGCGATCTCTACCTGAACCCAAAGATTGACCCCTTCAACGTCTCTGGCGCGCCACCAGTCGCTCCCTCCGGACGGCGCAAGGACTCTCGCGGGGCATCAGCATCCCCAGGCATCGCAGCACCAATGTCCGGCGCCATCGGTGGCCCTCCTCCGCAGCCCACGTCCTACCAGGCGCAGCCCAACGCGTCTCCATCGCGCGACCCTCGTCAGCAGGATATTGACGCCGAGACGAGGCGACTTCAAGCCATGGTGGCCGAAGAGGAACGGCAAGCACGCGAACGAGAACGACAGACGCGCGAACAGGAGCGGCGCGACGCCGAAGAAGCGCGGCGCATCAAAGACATGCTCAACCGTGAAGAAGAAGAGCGTCGCCGCAAGCAGGCCGAAGTCGATCGCGAAACAGACCGCCTACGAAAGCAGTACGGCGTCGACGCGCAGGGGTTCGCAGCCAGCAGCCCCATGTCGCCCGACGGCCACGCGCCCCATCTGCCACCGCGACCGGGCCCCAACACGGCGCACTCGCACGGTACCGGAAGGGGGGGAAGCGGTGCTGGGCTGTCGCCGTACTTTTCGAGCAGCGCCCATGGTCACTCACAGCCACCGCCGAGACCTTCGAGCGCGGGACCGCAGACGCCCGCCATGTCGGGGGCCAGCAGCGGGTGGTGGAAGCCCGGGCCGTCGACGCCCGGGGGAGCTGCGGGAGCAAGCACGGGAGGCGCAGGCAGAGGGGGCAAGAAGGCGGCCAACCCGCTGCACAGCTTATTGGGCGGGCAGGGGCCGTACGGGAACGCGGCGGCGAGCGTGAGCAACTTCTTTCACCGGGATCGCGAAGGTGAGACGAAGCATAAGAGTAAGCTGTCGAAGAAGCGCAGCATGTGAGGAGATGGCAGCATGAGGAGATGGCAGCATGAGGAGAAGGCAGCATGAGAGGAACTTGCAGCCTACGACTCGACTGAGCTGGGAGGGCTGGCATTGATGGGATTTTAAGTTACGCATACATGGCCGGCGTTTCATTTAGGGGTTTGCTTCTACTTTGACGAATAACGAATACTGTTGCTCAAGGTAAGGTAGCATGGAGAGGTGGTGCTGTGCATGCTTCAACTCTGAGGCCGGAGACCTATGCTCGGAGGTTAAATCAGCCGAGGAAACCAAAGAAGTAGTGCGAGGTGATAAAGCCAACCTTGGAGGCGGCCCCAGCGTTCAGCCCCAATTCAACCGGAATGAGACAGGTCGAGGAGCAGGGCTCCCGGGCAGCAACTTGGTTGCAGACACGCTTGATCACGTGGGGTCCCGTGAGACTAGGATGAAGCCGGCCTAGCTGTGGCTAAGATGGAGTCAGTCATTCGCCCGGACGGAAAACTCGTTCCATATCGGTTCAATTACTTGCAGGGACACTACAGCGGGCATGAGCGCTGGAGCAAGGTGCATGCTTACCTGTCCCGTCCTGCCCCTGTCCCATGAACCAGGCATTGGCAGGGCAGGGCAGGGCAGGGCAGGTGCTAGGTAGGTACCTTAAGTAGGTACACTAGGCAGTATGTAGGTAATGTGTGCCTGCCGCGAGTGTCGATTAGTAAATTCAATAGGAAGGTTCGAACGGCCTTGGAACACGTCAGGTTTAGCTGGGGCCCCTTTGCCAATCCCCAATCCCCTCGACCTCTTCCATTGCCTAAGGTAGGGTTCAATCAAGACAGACCATCATCACTCGGGACCGCCCAGACATGAACTTCAATCTTACAACAACACCCATCAATCTCCCCCCTCCGTTCCCCTTTTCCTTCCTTCCCCCTCTCCCGCGGCGTGTGATTGACGTTCGATCGCCGCAGACGAACCGAGCAGCCCCGGGGCACTGTACCGCGCTACACTGCACTGGACGATTGAAGTAGCCTCAACCAAAAGCACCTTCCTGCCTAGATTTATGAGCTGCATCCAGGAGCTAGTTGCGCCCCATGGCAGACCATCGTCGATAGCACCACCTGCTCCTCTACACTTTACTTCACTTCCACCTTGAATCTGCGCGAACTTTACCTTCTCGGTCGTCGCCTCACACGTTGGAATAACAGTGGCAGCTCCGGGCACTCCATTGGCCAACGGAGCAGTCTCGCGACGTATTCCCCAACCCCCGAAGACCGGTTGCGCAAGACCATTGATCGCATCTCGGACAAGACCTTCGTCATTCATCGACCAAAGCGTCTCTATTAACATTTCACCCGAAACAGGCAGACGTTCTCGGCAACCTAGCGCCTAAAGAGCAGTCGCCCCGTATCCCTGGCTGGAATTCGGAATCCGCCCAGACCGAGAAGGTAATGCGAGATCCGTTTACTTGACTGATGCCTTCACCCTTCTCTCTATCCGCGTCAGCCGAGAATAGCATTGCCAATGCTATCCCTATCGCTAGCGCCTATCTTCTCGCCGATACATCTATCAACGGTTGCACGCCTGCTCTCGCGCCATCGGCTCCGCTCCATCACCCTTGGAATCTCTGCGCCTGGATAATCTGCTGACGGGTTTCAAGCGCCTCAACCTAGCCTGCCACCGCTGGAGGGTTTCCAGCGCGCGTCTTGCATTGCGCTTGCACCCCGTCGGCTTCCATCAAACTCGGCCTTTCCTTCACCCGACCGGTTGGGTCAACCCACTCACACACCCACCATCTCATCTCCAGTGGCGTTTCAGTCATCATCTGCTTTCGGCACCCACTCACTCACACTGTCTTCCTCACGTTCACCATCTTCCACACTCCCATCTCCAACACATCACCGTCACCCCTGGGGCCAACCCCCAACACGCATCATGACCACGGCAGCGGATGATGCACCTCCCAGCATGGAGGTGGAGGATCGCTATTGGGAGTCTTTCAACAGCGCCATTGCGGAGGAGGACCAGCGGCTCCTTGATAGGTTCATCGACGAGACAAAGGGCCTTCGCAACGAACTGGCTAGCATGCAGCTCGAAAAGGCACAGGCCGAAGAAAAACTCCGCCAGATCAACCTCGCCTATCAAAACTATGAGGACCGACTCGAGACGAGGGGTCGTGAGTTTGAGCTTCATCAAAGAACCCTGGCAGCTCAACGCGCAGACCAACGCGCCAAGATGATTGCGTGGTTTGACACGCGCAACGTCCATTCGCACTCCGACCCCAACACTAACCCCAATGACGTGCATGTCGGCGATGCTAAAGGCATCGTCGTCAACACCCAGCGCATCCAGAATGATGGAATCGGCACACCCGAGGGATCTTACACCGGAAACGGGAACTCGCAATACCACCACACGTTCGCCGCAGCCAATAATGCTGGCGCCAACAATGACATCGGCCAGCTTGACGACCTCACGGGCGTCGAGGTTTTCGATGGTGACGGAAACTTTGTCGCCCCCGTAAGGAGCATCCCTGCGCAAAACGCAGTGGTCTCTTTACTTTTGGGTTTGCCCGTCAGGCGCCGTGTCAACACGCGTCCCGGCCGCACTTTTGATCTGGACAAGTTCAACTCCATCTACGACAAGCGGTACACTTACGCCAACGGTCCCAGTGCGAAGCCGGCGAGGTGGACCGCTGTCATGCTGCAAGCCACAGGCGACATACTCGAAGGCGCCAAACGCTGCCTCAACTGCACGAGGAACTTGGGCCCTTTCGATACGTGCATCATACCGCGAGGACCGAACTTTCGGAAATGCGGCAACTGCGAGTGGTCCAAACAGCCCTGTCAGATGCCTGCTGAAGGAACCGTAACCGACGAAGACGACGATGAAGCTCGTTCGACGCCAAACATGAGCTTGCAAGAAGACCGGGCTCAGTACAACGTAATTCCCATACAGGACGACAATGATGACTCACGAGACGACAGCCCTGCTCCCAATGCGTTGAGGAAGCGTCCAAAAGGCATCACGACGATCCAGCAATCAGCGCCGTTTCACACGTACGGCGACAAGACACCAAAACAAGCTTCTCCCGCAGATGACTCGACAGAGGAAGACATGGAGCCCATCACAGCCAAAAACCTGGTGCTTCGCCACAACGGCACCGTGTACACTCACCCCGAGTGCATGCAGGGCGTCCCCCTGGCCAAAATTGACAAGAATCACCCCTACTGGGAGCCCGACTGGGAACCTGATCTCGAGAACGTCTCCATCTTGCCCGCTTTGGCTTCGTGGCGTGCCAAGCATGAGGCCGCCCTGATCGGAAATACGAGCAGCAAGTTCCAGGTCGGACGGCAGGTTAACCGCGGCGAGACGATTCTCAAGTTTCTGAGGGAGGTTGATGTTAGCCCCTATCAGCTTTTGAGTAAAAAGTATGTGAGCTCGCGCCTTGTCGGTTACGATACCCTCTTTCGACTTGCCGATACGTTCTTCGTCCTCGAGAGCTTCGGCACGATGGACATTACGCCGCTTGAATGGATCCGGCACAGACTGCATGAAGTCATCCAAGAGGAAGGTCCGGAGTTCAAGCTCTTCGTCAAAGTTCACAATTTCTACCACGACCGAAAGCTTGAGGCTCTTAGACTGGCCAACGGCAAGCGGAGTATCGGCCGTCCTTCGGGCATGAAAATGTCAGGGAACAAGCGAAAGAGCCTTAATGAAACGCCGACCAGGGTCGTCATGCCTCCTGTCGGGGCTGGCCCCGTGGCCGTCGGGACCCTCCCCGGCGCCGACGTTGTCGCCGAAGTATCAGCGGCCGCGGCGTATCACGCGCAGAACCTCAGCGCCGGGTCCGAGCAGGAGCGGCCTTACAAGCGGAAGCGCAAGTCTGTCATCAACGGCAGCAACGGGAAGCTCCCAGGCGACGACGATTTGCAGTATGACGGGTTCACCGATAGGGATGAGTACAGCGGCGATCAGATTGGCAAGCATGACTTCTGCTTGAGCTCTGTCAAGTCGCTGATCAACACGACAAGCACCTCGGTGACGCAATACTGGCACTGGGTTGACGATATCGAAGGCGGCACAGATTATGTTTTCGAGCACCAGGTGTTGTCCGAGTGCAATCCGCCATCGTGGGGGTTGTACTCTAATCCGGTCAACTTTCACTTTGCGCCGCAGGATGTCGTAGACATTCAATGGGCGGCCGGCACGCGTAAGGTGATTGTGCGGTGTCAGGCCGGGGTTGGCAAGGACGAGCGCACTGGCCGTGAGCGCGGCGACATGATCGCGGACTTTGCGCGCGAACGCACGAAACGGCGTTTCCTCTTGTTCTGCCAGAAGAAGGGAGTCACAATCGTGAAGATAACAGAGTATGTATTTGCACTTGGCGCCTGAACGGGTTTACTGACACGACTGTAGGGACGCCGTCGAACAGGCGTGGGAGAGCACCAAGTCGCCCTTTGTCGATCCTATGGAGGCTTCCGAGTTGGAAATGGTTTGAGGGGTGCCTTGCCTCGCGATGTGCCATTAGACGGCACGAATCTCAGACTACGGCGGTAACTGTGTTGATTGTTTTTTTGTTGGAGGAAATACCCGACGCGCAGACGACGCACGATAATTTGCTTGCGACTGGCGCTGCATGAGAGGGATTCGAAAGGGCGGTATCACGGCGTTGACGGTTGATTTTGAGGGGCAAGACCTGTGTAGCAGTTGTGGTTTGTGCACTTGACTCTGGGCCAAGGAAGGCCAACACGGCGTCAGCTTGCCGGTGGAAGCTTGGTACGAGAGTAATTGTCTGGGCAGGCAAGGCAGGCTGGGCAGGATTATAGCGGCAGAGGCCAGCTCAATCTGAATACACAACGCTACACATGCGGGGAGGTCGGATTCCCTTGTCTCTTGGTTGGGGGGGGATGAGATGCTGGGGCGAACATCTCCGCGCCCAGCCCGCTTGGGGTAAATGCACCGTGGCAAGATTGCCCAGAAGTCTGGCCGTGTGATGCGGCGCAGCAGCAACTCAAGCGTCTTCTTGTCTTGGCTGACCAGAAGCTCACAATGTTCAACAGAGGTAAGCTGAGGCTGTACCACGACATTTGTTTTCCCTGGAAAGTGTGAGCTGTTCGATTTGCTCTACGACGCGAGATTCATCATCAGAGAAATTGTCTAGGCACACGAGAATGGACACACTCCTGGAGCATTGCGACCACCTCGAGGAGTCTCTCCAATCGATCGATCGGTGCGTGGAACAATTTTCCGGCACTCATCCGACATCGCATGCCAACTTGGAACCGCTTGTGCGTGAGCTGGCCGAACTGCGACGAGTGACCACAACTCTACGGGAAAAGGCCGCTCCATTCGATGATGGTGCGACGCCCATCCCGGACGATGTGTTTCGAGGCATCAAGACGGTGCCTGCCAATTGTGTCGACAATATTCTCGCCGTGCAACAAACGCTCGAGGACCCGAGCCGTCAACGACACGACTGGCAGGGCATCGTGCCAATGGACGTCGATCGGTTGGTGAGGACGCTCGAGACAAGCAGGCGGGCCATGGACGTGGCCGTTGTCGGGCTCGACATGGCGACGGGTGTCAACGAGGCTGAGCAGATGGGCGACTCGCCACCGTACGCGACGACGTCGATCGTGCCCGAGATTCTCGAGATCAAGGTCCGTCTCGCCGAGGATCGCGACCGCAACGTCAACACTGTTCAGGCTCTGGTCCTCACCGAGTTCCTCGAGGCCCTGCAGCGCTTCGCCTACCGTCAGTCGGGCAACCTCGTGCCCCCTCCGACGGAGCAACAGAGCAGCTCGGCCATTTCTGAGGGGGCGTCGCTTCCAGGTGGCAGCGGCGGCGGCGGCGGCGGAGGTGCGGGATCCTTCCACACTCCCGGCGACTCGAGCCGCGCACCCTCGCCAGGCCTCGACGGCATCGAGGTGGGCGATCTCATACGGCCGACGCCAGCCTACACAGCCATCCGCCTGCCCCCGGCACCCCAGCGCATGGACCTCCGTCACGTATCCCGCCTGCCGACACTCGAGTCCGAGGTCCTAGGCGTGGCCTTTGACGCCACGGCCCGCGTGCCCCGCGTCGCCGTGACCGTCTACCACCAGCGCGTGAGCTTCTTCCACATGAAGATCCCGCCCGGCAAAACGGCGCGTGAGCAGCTCGCGGGACGCTTCAACATCAACGGCACGTACATGTGCCTTTCGCCCGTGGGACCACTCATCGCCGCGGCGCAGGAGCACATGGAAGACCTGTCTTTTTCGGCCTACTCGCGCTTCGAGACGACGAAGCGGAGAGAGGCTCTGCACGACGGTCGGACGTTCCAGGACCCCGAAGTCGTCATCATCGACTATTCGAAGCAGACACCTGCCATGCAGCAGCTGCGATGGGCCGGCGCGAGACCGTTTGCCTTCTCGCCGGACGGCCTGTGGCTCGCGGTGAGGGGCGTTTCGGGACGCGTTGAGGTGTGGGAGGTTGCCAAGGGAGGCAGAGGAATCGGCATCGTGCGCGGGCACACTGAGGATGTCTTCGAGGCGCGGTTCACGGCGGATGGCAGTGGTATTGTGTCGATGAGTAGGGATGGGACATTGCGGGTGACGAGCACGAGCACGTGGCGGGGGACGGCGAAGCTGGAGGTGCCCGAGTGGAAGAACCCTGTGTTCCTCGCCGTGTCGACCGTTGGCGATGTTGTTGTCTCGGTCTGGGGGCGCAAGGTGTATCTTTGGAACCCGGATACGGGAGCCCTCGATAAGTGGTCACTCGACGGGCCCGGGGGCGAAGGGTGGCCGCTGGCGGCGAGCCCGGATCTCAGGTTCTTGTGCTGTCGGACAGAGCAGGGCGCTGATGTCAGGGAGATGGCGACGGGGAGGGTGCTCTGCCGGATGGGCTTTGGGCAGGGCTTTGCCAGCACAGCAGCATTCAGCGCGGGCGGCAAGTATCTGTCTGTTGGGCGTGTGGTCGGCGGGCATCATGTCAAGGATTCTTTGGGTAGGGTTGACTTTTGGGAGATCATCGAGTAGGCTTGCTGGATGAACAAAAGACTTTCCAGTTCGATGCGAAGTGATCATCTTGTAGTGCACGCCATGTTGGCTTTGTTGCCACGCTATCGAGCTTCCTATCCTCCCAACTCAGTTCAGCCCAAGTCCTCATGTATTCTAGCTATTAAGTATCCCGGCATTACCTATTTCCTCCCAGTCGACCACCATAACACGCATCTTTGATTAGGGTTGCCGTTTCTAGAACAATAACATCACCCACACGTCCCATACCCAGCCTGACACCCCGTCCCGCAATGATCCGTTGACGAGCCGCACCATCCGGCTCTCGAACAGCACGTTGCCCCAAGAGGCTCCTCGGCGCACGTAGCATTACCCTGAGTGGTACCACAGCGACCATTAGTCGTCGGAGGGCGGGCAGTGCTCGTCGGTTCGCTCGTGCTGGTCCCTGTCCCAGTCCCTGAATCCGAGCCTGACGCGGAACATGTCCCGAACCCGACCTGGCATCCGCCTCCGCAATGAGCAGGTGAGCTGCCACACCAGCCGGCCGACGAGCAGCATGTAGCCCCCGGCTCACGAGCGCAAGTCTGACGGCCCTGATTCACACCGCAACGACCGTTCGTCGTAGCAGAAAGGGTGTCTGAGGGCTGCGCAACCGAGGTCGTGCGTGTCGTGGACGGCGTGTCGGGGTCACCAACAGTGCGATACCAATTAGCTTTCGGGTCACCCACGCATTCCCCGACAGTCACGGCACGGAAGCCGTTGCGCTCGAGTGACGCGAGAATGTAGTCCGTCAAATTGTAGACGGTCTGCTGCACGGGATCATGCTCGATCTGGAGGTATTTTGTCGTGGCGGGGTCGGCGTCCTCAACGGCTGCGTCCCAGATGTCTTTGGAGACTCGTATATCGGACGGACTGTTCCTGAGGTAGCCTTCTGTGTCTAGGTCAAAGTAGGTTATGTGATAGCCGAGCTCGTCGAGGAGCGTCTCGCAGGCGGCGTCGCAGGATGAGTACGGGGGTCTAGAAGGTCAGTCGAGCTTTCTGAACATGACAGCCTCGCTGACTGGCTTACCTCATGTAGGTTGGGAAGTATCCAAAGAGGTCGGCGAGGGCGATCTCAAGGTAGTGCATCTGGTTGCGGAACTTCGACTCGGTGATAGTCGTGAGGCGCTGGTGAGACCACGTGTGGCTCGCGATTTGGTGACCTTCGGCAATCATGCGCTGGAGTGCATCAGCTTTGACATCTCCAGTTGGGAGTTACCAGGTGAGCTCACCCGAAGCAGCCCTGGCCATGCGGTGTTGTGGTCATTGATCTGGCCCTTTCCCAGGTTGTTGCCCGTCACGAAGAAGGTAGCCTTTGCGTCGTAATTCTGATGTTGGTTAGCAGAGAGGACACCGAGCACTGTTTCAAGGTCGGCTCACCTTGAGCTTGTCAAGCAGATCGTCAGTGTAGATGAAGGGCCCGTCGTCAAACGTCAGAGCAATGTCACCCGGCCGCGTGCAGTGACGGATAGACGTGCCGTAAGGCACACTGCCGACCTTTGGCCTGGGCACATTCTTCGTTTCGGGACCGCTCGGCCGGATGTTGGCGTCACAGCTCGGTCCGTACTCGATCTGACAAGACGGCGCCGAACAATACAGATAGCCCTGGCCGCACCATCTCGTGTCTGTCAGTCAACGCAACTATGACCAGGTGGTACAGGTACCTACCCTGCGCTGGAACAGCACATTCCAGATTCGCATGAAGCTCCAGAGCCCACACCACATCGTCCGCCTTGCCGCTTCTCCAAAACGGCAGCTGTTGCCGTCTCGTTGACCTCGGAGTCTGGAGCAGAGGCGACGTTCCTGCGGTCCATAGCCTGCCGCCGGCTGACGCGCAACCCTCGCAGGGCATCTCGCCCCTCGCCAAGGTCGGGTTTCGACTGGCCTTCTGAGCTCGAGGCATGGCCAGTGACGAGTCTTGCCAAGCCGGCGAGGGCTGCAGCAACTGTCCCGGCACGCATGGTAGTACAGTAATATCTAGAGTGAATCTGTAAAACAACGTGAAGGGGAGGAGAAAGAGATATATGAGGTGAACAAAGAAGTGCCAAGCAGCCGAAGAATAACTGCCAAGAAAGTGATAGATAGTAGGGACGAGAATTGTCTTCAACGAGACAAGTTGGAAACTCACGCAGGATCCTCGATGTTACTTTACACAGACAGCTTCCAAGGAGATAATCTCAGTCACCGAGCAAGTACCCAGTAGGCTTCTGGTCTATGTATACTCCAATGTTACAAGGAATAATACGACGAAAGGCGTCGTGCTGAGTGAGGATCGGGATACGGGCTGAAACAGAAAGAAACGAGAAGGTAAACCCTCGCAGCGGCGCTCGCTGTGATCTCCGCTTGACCCGAGGCGGCGTTGGCCCATTACTTACCGCCATTGCATCTACTATGAGAAAAGCAGACGGTTCAGGAAAGCAACGGATGCAAGCCATGCCTAGGTATGGTGAGGCGCCATGGGCGACCACAGTACGAAATAACAGGAGCGGGCGGAAAGGTGAAGGTTGTGACAGGGGCTCTCGTCCCAGTGGACGATGACAGGGGACGATGGGTCCATATCCCTGATGAACTGATCTTGAGCCGCCTGCAGGAGCGATACGAGCACTGTGGCCGACATGTGGTTGACTCACACTATCGATGATTGAGCAGGCAAAGTCCTCGAGGGACGATCACGGGAAGAAAGTCGTGCTGCCTCGCACCTATTGGCTTGGCATCGGCACCTCAGCGGTCGGGGCTTTGCTCGTATAGGTGGTTCATCCCCTGACGGCACAAGGCGGCTCACTGAAAAGCCTAGGCGTTCCAGCGGTTTTGCCCCTGTCGTCGCCAGGCACCGCGGTGCAACGCGCCTCGTTAGGCAGTTATGCATATATTGCATCCACCTAATATACTCACTCCCCTGACCCCTGAATGGGCTGAGCGCACCCCTGTCCTTCTAATCATCCAACCTTTTCCTGACAACGTCTCGTCTAAAAGCACACCATCGCCTGGTCTGACAGCGTCACCGCCCCGGAGACGAACTTCATGTATATATATCCACCCACAGCCGAGTGGCGGCCGGTCTATCTACAAAGTCCCTGAAGCTAGCGACGCCGTCTCACCATGTCTCGCTGTTGAAGAGCTTGATCTCGGCGCCTCATAACGGCAAATGTAGCACGAGGGAGCTTCCAATCGCGTGTTTGTTTGGCCGCCGTATGGGCCTTCGCTGCCGGCTGCTCAGCACTGAATTGCGGTGAATACGATGCCCGCTGGCTTCCGACCCTCGCGACGAAGGCTGACATGCGGGTAAGCGCACGTCTGGGTGCTCGACTCGCAGGCCTTGATCCTTGGAACATCGGAACGCGTTTTCGGGTAAGGGCAGAGCCCTTTCGGGATTCAAACAGTCAAACTTATATAGTCATAATACTCTAACAATTACATTAAACCGAGTACGAAATATATCTGAGACTAAACTAAGGCAGGACGGACAGAGACAGGCTTTTCGCTGAAACGGCTCACGAGTAGGTAGTTGTAGACCCCCACATATTCCCGTGTCAGTTGACCGTCTTGGGCTCTCCATGCCCATCATCTAATTTGTTCTTTTTCATAAACTCAAATCCATGTGCAAACTGCTTCAACATATTGCTCCGTGTATCAAGATCTGCATGATGCCCTGTGAAAGCAGAGGAGCAAACGTCAGTACCTTCAGACTGCTGCCATGCCACCTGCCAGTCTAGTGAGTCCCGCGTCCGCCGAGCCCGTCGCCCTTCTCGCCCTCCGGGTCAATGACCTCCCGTGTCTTGCCCCACTTGAAGTCGTCCGAGTTGAACAGGGAATACACAAGCACAATCATGTTGCAGAATGGCGACGTGATGAAGTGAAAGAAGTAGCCGACAAAGTACTGTGCCCTCTCAAACCAGTTGCGAGGAAGCCAAAAGCCGATGCAGAAAGAGTAGAACTGGGACGAGTTAGCAAGCATGAAAAGACATTACGGCGGCCAGGGCGATACTCACGTAGCGACAGGCCAGGATAGAGATGAGAGTCATGAACACCGGATCTTTGATCAGCTCGTCGCCACGTTGAGCCAAGATGGTGATCAACTTGACAACAGCCGCCATGATGAACGGTGTGATGAACCATGTCAAGACGGCGACGATGGACTGCAAGCGCTCGATCGGGATAATGCCTGGTCGGAAGATCATGACAAACTCATTGGTGATGGACCCCAGGGCCCAACGCTTGCGCTGCGAGAGGAAAACGGTCCAGTTTTGCGGAACAATAGTGAAGGCTTTGGCACGCAGTGCCTGGGCCGTCTGTCGCTTCGGGAACAGGCTGAAGATTATGCTGGCGTGAATGGAGTCCTCCGAATAATTGCCCATGATGTGCATGGTCATTAGATCGTTGGGCTTGGGGCAGTATCCGAAGCGCTCACGGAGAACCTCGTCTCCAAACGTGGCTTGGTCGACCTTGATGAGTTGGCAACAGCCTGGAAGACAGTTGACTTTGCCCGTGATGCGAGATTGGAAGAGACGGCGGAGGCCCTGCGTCTGGGAGTACTCGACCGACTGATACAGCGACCACAGCCCCCAGTTGCTCCCGTCGTAGTCAACGCATACATGGCCGCACACACCAACGAGCTTGGGATTCTTGCGGATCTCTCGAACCATCTCCCAGACACAGAATTGGTCAAATACCGTGTCGGCGTCCATGCCTACCAGGTACTCGATGTGCTCCAGGCCGTGCTGCATGAAAGCGTTCCCGATGTATTCGAAGAGGTCATTGTTGAACATGGTCATGATGTTGGTGGATCGCACCTTGTAGTGATAGATGAAGGAGCGCGCGAAGCACAAGCTGTCTCGCTTGCCTTGGTTGTAGCGTTTGCCAACGAAAACGTAGGGAATACCCTTGTAGAAACCGGTCTGAACTTTGGTAGGCATGAATAGGCCGTCGCGCGCACGATATCCATTCTCAAAGGTGCGAGAAGGACCGGGCTCGAGAATATCCTCGAGGAGATACTGCTGAGTGGTCTTGTCCATGCCGGGGCCCTTGACATTGCCATCGACGACGATGAAGATGGTTCTCGGGTGATCATCAATATTCTTCTGCGCAATGAGGGAGTCCAGAGACCGGCTGAGCTCGCCCAACGTCTCATTGTAGCAAGGCAACAACATGACCATTCGCTCTGGACTCTCAGGCTTGTTCTCTTTGCGGAAAAGCCAAAAGCAGAAACCGCGTGTGGCCAGAGTATGCCCAACGATGCACAGAATCATGATGAATTGTAGCATCGTGTTCGAGGACAGCAGAATGATGAAGAGTATCCAAGCTTGATAGTGTGTGAAGGCAACGTAGATGAGGGCAGCATTGATGCACACAAGGCCGATAAGGAGTGACCATTTTTGAACGCGGAGCAAGGTCCTCGAGACAACCTTGAGCTCGCTATCAGAGTCCCATCGAACCTTGGCTTCTTCCTGTTGAACAGATGACTGGAAGGAAGCATTCGAGTCGGCACCGCGCGAGAACCATGAAGCATGGCCCGACTGCGGAGTGCGTGCTCCGAGGGGGAGGTCGTCAGGTCGAAAGCCGGGTCCAATTGACTGATGCCAGATTAGCAACCCTGAGAACGCCAAAGGAGAGGTCCTTACATACCGAGGCTGAGGATTGCTGCCCGCTAGGATTTCTTATCGATAGACTTCGCTGGCTGTGAGGTGTCGGTGCGCGAAGGTAGTCACCTTCCACTTCTACGGGGGATTGTGGAATTGGGGGGAGCGGAGGACTGAGCCTCGCAGTAGTGGTTCCGGTCATGGCGAAAGCGAAGCAGAAACTGGCACTCAAGGAGTGCGGAACTCTCGTTATGGGCTTTCCGTGGCGAAACTGACGAGGAAGAGAATACTCCGACAGAAAGATGACGAAGATGAAGACAAGTGAAGGGAAACTATAGGAGATGACAGGTAAGAACGAGCGTGGGTGTCTGTGCCTGAGGGGGACAAAGAAGGTTTCCTGCCGAGACAGTAGAAACCGAGAAAGCAGATGTGGAAGGGAGATAGGTATTATTGCAACCCAGATGGGTCAAAGGAGAGAATGACAGCAAGAAATCATGCAAAATAGCAACGTGCGTAGCATGGTCTTCGTCGGTCGAGCCGCTCTGGCCTCACAAGGCGTCACCAGGTTTCCGGGCCCAGGTCCAAGCCACCAAGCTCAACCAGGGCGCGGCGGGCCCAAAGAAAGCATGGGGAAGGACAACATCGTATGCCAATACATGAGGCATGTCTCGCAAAAAGTATGCAGAGCAGACACTAGTCCACTGATGTGGTCGAGAGACGAAGGGCTGGAAACGAGACGGTTGGTCACTTGCCGTCAGCTGAACGGCATAGAGGCCAGGCCGGCTGCGAGCTGCGGTGCGAACAGAGAGTAATTCGAGATCAACTCGTGTGGAGATGATCAAGAGGAAAATCGTTCCCCAGCATCCCTGTGTGCCCCTGGCCTCGGAGGCTGGTCTCACCGGAGAGAGCCATGAATTGCCAGCCCTCTTAGCCTGCTGGCATTTCAGCCTCTCCGACCATGGCACCCGCGCCATGATCGTCGTTGGTGCGGTGTTCCAGTGTCTGCAGTCACTCCCGAGTAATCGATGATTGTGGTCCGAATTGCGACGCAGACAGGCACAACGTGTGGAGTCCGTGGACGATCTTGACCAAGCCAGTGAGGGTGTTGGACAGGGTATACCGAGGGGGTGGGTTCAATGTTTAGACACTACCGACCAGTATCGTGTCGAAGAAAGCCAAGAGAATACCAGGCATGATGGGGCGAAGCAGACAAAGCTCGCACAGAAGAAAGAAGACAGCGTGACCCGTCGACCAGGGTAAGGTTCCGAATGCGAGCTGACGTGATGCTTCTCTCGGCACTTCTCCATGCCTCCACCACGGTCCTGGGTCCACCATCTAGGCTCGAGTCTGACCATACCATGGGATGGTGTATGTAGTCAGTAACAGCCGGATGTCGAGCGGTCGGTGAGACTTGGTTGGGAGCTTGATGGTGCAATAGCAAACGAAGAGTGGCGGTAATGATCTGCAGCCGGTGATGAAGCAGGATGTATGCTGAGAGGCAGCAGATGATTCCGACGACTTCGTGGATCAATCAGCGATCTCTGTGTGTGAATCCGGGCATGTAGCAAAGGAATGATGCCAATGGAGGCGTCCATTGTTGGTGGGACGATACTCACAGAACCGAGTGCTTGAGGACCCCTTGGAGCAACTGGTCTATGTGGCATCGGGTCGGACAGCAACGGTCAACAATAGGCTTGACTTCGGGGTCGTCAAACAAGAAACCGCTCTCATTTCGATTCCGCAGGTGCCAGCTGGTGCAACCCAATCCTTTCAAGTCGAGTCCACCGATTTCCCAAGCTTGATGCTAGCGTCCAGTCGTGGTGATCCATTCAGCACATGCCACTTATAGTCCAGCATGGGTGCCAAGTCGACCATGGCTTGACGATTAAAGAAACTCGGATTGGTCCACGGACGGCTGGGGTGTCTCGATTGATTGATGTGGAATGAAGAAGGAAGAACATGTCGTTGAATGTTGACAGCATCTCATGCATCGCGACCTGATACGTAAATCTTTTGAATGCATTTATGCATTAATCGAGGGTTGATGCACATCCAGGATCTGCACCCCCTGCTGGTTTCTCCCTACTTCCATCGCATCGCGTGTCAGATCCCATCTGATCCAACCCACCCCCCCTCAGATATCCTGAGAAGAAATATGGCGGGATGGGGATCCGGAAGAAGTGCGCAGTGTATGCTTTCAGCTTCGTTTCGGATGACGGGATGGCAACCCAGGACCTGCATTAGTGAATCCCGCCTTCAATCTTCGTGATGTCGCCAGCATATTACCAACAGTCGCGCCGACATGGTCTCGATGAACACAACAGATTTGTCTGCCGCTGGCGATTTCGCACATTCGACAAAATCTCAGGCCAGATTTACGAAGCACAAACACATCGGAAGACGATCCCCCGCATGCCATGGTCAGGGCTAGGCCAAGGTACCTTATTACTCGGCCTGCCGAAAGTCGTCGAATCGCCTTCATTGCTATGCCGTCAGCCACCGCCACCCCCCTTTCTTCCTTTGTCAGTGCTTGACAGTACTCGGAAAGAGTTATATGATCTGGCTCGAAAATCACTAGGCCACGGGAATTCTATCTCCTGCCCGATTCGGCATTGATATTTCTGCATGCAGAAACCGAGCTTCGTGCTCGTGAGGCGTCCCAGCAACACGAGTTGATCAGTCGCATTATCGCCCGAGAGGCGCCTTCGAAGTAACAAAGGAAGTTTTCAGTGGCGCCGTATGCCGCTCTCCATTATAGAAAGCGAGGGCTTAGCGTTTTGTTGTCTTTGTCAAGGTCAGACGAACAACTGCTTGCCAAACCACCACTCGGAACTTTATGATGACTCAATGTGAATTTCTCCGCACACGCTTACCAGCCTCGTGTTTAGATCGCTGGCGAAGAATGCTTGGCTTGCCGCCTGAAAGAACTATCGCGTGCGATTCCCGCTCCACTGTAACACCAGGCGAGGTCGGACCACGGTCCTGGACCACTGGTTTGTGGCCACGACATGTTCATCGGAGCAGGATCAGAAGTGCAGCCGACGGAAGTGTAACAGAGATGGGTACTGGGTCAGGGGTCTGGTTGGGTGCGATGCACGCTTTGTGCCATTATACGGCTGGATAATTTGCCTCACCAACGGGGAGAAAAGACGCTGTAGTCAAAGGCACATTCATCGAGTCGATCAGACTTGGGACACTTTGTCATCAATAAGTTGGAGAGATCAAGGAGACATCACAATCTAGCCAGTCCTCTTAGGTTCGCCCGAAGTCTCAGAGACTTGGCATTATGTCTGTCTAGTATCGAGCATGAATCTCAATTGCAAATCGACCCCGGCATATGGGTGCATCAGCCTTCCCAGGCCACCAGACCACGTGTCCATGGGATAGCTTCGGACTTTTAAGATTTCCTCGATCTTGCCAAACCATGCAAGCAAACGATTTTAGGTGCAGTTTCCAAAAGGTTTCTGGCAGCCAACGCCGCAGTGCCCTGCTGAGTTGCCGCTATACACCATTCCGTCAGCACCCAGCGTGTTCTGAGGCAAATGACATCAAAAGGGGCGAGAACTCACCAAAAGCCAGACTGTGAGCAGCAATTCTTGTCGCCATAATTCCTGCACGAGGCGTTGAACGTGGTGCCACACAGCCCGTTAGTCGTGTCACTGAGGCCCTCCGGAGGCTGCGTGCATGTCCCGAACCCAGTGTTACAGCCCGTACCACAGTACGAAGGAGTCGAGCCGCTAACAAGAATATTAGTTAGCCGCCAACGTCGGGAAGTGCCGACTTTTGCTCCGGGTGAAATGGAACTTGTAACACCGAGTAGGATCGACTCACCAGAAGCCGTAGAAAGAACAACAATCACCGTACTTTGACCCCTGACAAGTGAATACACTGGCGCCCTCACCACATGTCTGGTCCGGGGAAATCTTCAAACCTAACGTCGGCAAAGCAGTGGTGGATGTCCGAGTCGACGTGGCGGTGGCGCTGATACTCGTGGTGGTTGCACCGGGGCCAATGGTACGGTACCAGTTCTCGCGGGGATCCCCCAGGCACTCCCCCACAGTTACTAGACGATATCCGCGTGCTTTCGAGGTCTCGACCATGTATTGCGTCAAGTTGGTCACTGTTTGGAGGTGGACGTCGTGAGCAAGAGTGATGTAGCCCTTCATCGTAGAATCTTGAGACACAGTCTGTGAAAACCGGTCCTTGGCTGTCTGAATGAGGGTCGGGCTGTCGTACATGTAGTCCTTGGTATCGACGTTGACACTGAGGAGATGGTAACCAAGTGTCTTGATGAGTCCTTGACAGCCCGACTCAGCGGAGCATTCGAGAAAAGGAGCACGGAAGTACGTAGGAAACCAACCAAACAGATTGCGGAAAGCCATCTCGTTGTAGATGATCTCTGTGCGTTGGATCGTGCTGTTCACTTCATTCAGGTTGCGGTGAGTCCATGAGTGACTTGCAATGTGGTGGCCAGCATCATACATCCGTCTTAAGACAGCAGGCCACGCTGTGCTTTCGTCATCAACCCGCATTTTCCCCTTGTTGTTACCAGCAACGAAGAATGTCGCCTGAACTTTGAGACTGTCGAGAATGTCGAGTATCTGAGACGTGTACGTGAATGGGCCATCATCAAAGGTTAGAGCCATCAGACCTGGCTTGGTGCACTCCGTTATGGTAATTCCTAGGTAGCATATCCATCAGCGCTCTGGTCAAGTAATAGACAGATGAAAGAATGTATGACATACCATAGGGAATATTTCCAACTTGAGGTCGTGGTACGCCTTCTGTGCTGGCACCAGGGGGCGGGAAGCTGCGAACCCGCTGAGTCAACTCATGCTGTGTGAGGCTCGAAGTGCAGGGAACATCTCTTACAAGGTGTCACAACTGTCGCTGTAGTCGAGCTGGCATGTAGAGCCGGCGCAGTAGGTTGCGCTGTTGCCACACCAGCCAGCCTCCGAGCAACACTTTCCGGCTGGACACGACCCAATATCAGGTCCGCATTCGGCACGCTTCACCAGTGGCGACTTGGTGGTGGCAGCAAGGACAACGCTGCCCGACAGGAGAAGGGTCATGATGTAGTACATCTTGATCAGTGACTCAGAAGATTGAGATAGTGATGAAAGATATGCAGTGGCAACGACGCTGTAAATCTGCATAGCAAAGACTGCCCATGTGCTAGGAACGATTGAGTCACATCAATATCAAGACTATAGACGAGGAAGGCAGTATTTACACCGAACAGCAAGAGTGGATCGCATGACACTGCAAATCCAGCAAGGAAGAGGTCAAGGATCAAAATGCTCGCCAAGACCGCCTGATAACGCATCTCGACAAAGCATAGAAGAAACAAAAGGGTTGCCAATTATTGGGCTGGCATGTGGCTGCGCCGGTTCCCAAAACAAGGGCTTGGCCAGACCTCATTAGTCTCGATGTAAGCTGCAACACCGACATTTACGACAACGAAAGGCAGGCTTGGCAACAAGCACCTGGCTTGCGCTATACGAGCTGATATGGGGTAATTCTTTACTAAGTGATTTCGTTAGCTATAGGTTGAATTCATGACGGCGAGAAAACGGCCCGTATCACCGAGTCTTTTGCGGTCAGACGACTTCATTTTTTCCAGCAAACTTCCACATCATGAGCAGTTCTTCAGATGCGAGTTCGTTGGAGTCAAAAAGTCTGTGCAAGACGTACGGCACAGACTGAAACAACAAAGAATTCAGTGAAGGCTGCAGGTTTGAACAAGCATCCTTGGCAAACTTGACTGGGAAGGCCCTCGGTGCCAATGACCACCGTGTAGATGCGAGACTTGCATATCTTCTGCGTCCGCCCGTTCCATTTTGATCAGCGGCCGCCAATGGAGCCTCGTATGGGACCTTGCAGAAGCTGAGGTGAGCCACCAGATGCGTTTGCCCATTCTTGAAGTCAATCTGGAGAAGGGGTGGCACCAAGTTGAAGATGAACGGCTTCACTGATAATTACGCACCCCCCGGGCACAGTGAGCCAAAATCTCAGGGGGTTGAAGGTGGCCAATAGGACCCGGACGAAAACAGGATTGCAAACCCATATCTGTCGTCCAGAATTGATGTTATCCTCGTGAAGAGTGGACAGAGCCGTCTTCAATCAGCATCACCCGAAGGCTAAATACATTTTCAGCCCGTAAAGAAGACGTCGAGTTTGAAGTGAGACCAGAACGGCGCTCGAATTGTGAGTTGCGCCCCATGGCTCAACCCTCGTTCGGATGTGGACTTCGACACGACACGAGGCTTAACCTGTCTGGATGCCTTGCACGGAACTGCCGCCGCTGACCTTTTAGGTGATTATTTTGCAGATCGCGTGGGATGTGTTGCGATGGCGTTTGGAGAAATGAACCCAAGTCTTTTCACTCACAGACGGCGTCAATCGTAGACGTGGCTTGCTGGCGAAGGAACAAAGGTCAAAGAATCATCTTCGGATCACCCAAGCCACAAAGGAGAGAAGCCATAACGGCTGATGGCTTATACGCTTGCTCCTTTGTCCAGCGCTAGCTTAATCTCCTGTGGGACACAACAAAGGCGTCACGGGACAGCCACCGGGACGGGACACCCTATTGCGATCGTTGGCACTAAGCGGGTCGTGTACGGCGGCATAGGTCAGCTTCGACACTCGTATAGCTCGCTGCTCTTCGACATTGTGGCGTCATACGAGGTACAATGGCAGCCCTGACGCTCCGTGGGTGCGTCTTTAATGTTCCAATGAAGGGTGCTTTGATGTTTCCAGCCAAGGTAATAGATCGACTGCAGGACTGGACATCGGGGGTCGCTTCCATTCACCTGGCTTATTCTGACATCCGGTGGCGATATTCCATGAGACATTGCGCAAGGTATTCAGCAGCGCTCAAAAGCTTGATTTCATTGAGCCCCTGTTGGCAGTCCGGTCTGATGCGCCGCGCAGCTCAGTTGGCTGACACAAAACGGCGTGTAGGTGCAGGGTTTCCCAAGAACCCATTTCGGTACCTGCATGGAAACTCAAGCCCGAGAGGAGCGAGATTTCCGGGGTTACGGTAGCGTTGATAAACGGGCGAGGGCTCAGGGGCACGTCCGAATAGGTCCAAGAAAGGAGACCAACACCAAAAACAGTTGTGGTTGGAAGATGATCAAAGGATTTCCAATGGCTTTCATGTACCTTTATAGTATAGTCTGCGTGATAGTTGCTTTTCTGGTTTTTGGAGTGCAGTGGGCGTGACGATATTCTCTCCACGCCTTGTTGACTAAAGCCTGGTTGTCTGAAACAAAGAACGGAGGTTAGGGGTGCCAAAGACAAAACCCCCTTTTCGTTAAGAGAAAGTATGCATGCATATATCGAGTAGTGGGACAGGCATATGCAACATCCGGATGGCAATTCCAACGCCCTTCCTTCATCCATCACAACAATCGATGCGCTCCTTAGCCAAGACAATTCATCCGGCTCATGACAGGCATACAGGACTCATGGATCTATAATTTCTTTGTTTTTGTCGCATCAAACCATCGGACGTGTTGCCAAGGTGTTGGGCTCGAGGACTTCCAACCTCGGTCTGGTGAGCACAAGCCTGCGTGCTACGACATATTGGGTCAAATGCCAAGCATCGAGGCAAGTTCAGCGAGGCCAAGGTTTCTTTTTTCGATCTCAGAGGTAAAAGCTACACGAGAAAGGGCACTCCATAGCCGCACGGGTTAAGCAAGCGGCCGACTTGTCCGAGTCCAGCAACAGACGAATGCGTACCAGTCAGTCATGACTCCCGAGTCAAACGGTGCCCGAGAACGCCAACCATCCGCGGTCAGGAACGTACTCGAGGCTTCTCCCATGTTATTCGGTGCTTGTTTCACCGCCTTGATTACTCTACCCGGCCTTCGACTAGTGTCATGGTCCAGCTGTAGGCACGACGGAGTTCAGCCCATGCATGCCTCTTCCCATGGAAGATGGTAGGAGAGACATTGATATTGCCATTGGGTCCTAGAATGATGCCAAGTTGGCGGCAATGATTCCCCGCCGGAAAGCATAGACCTGGGCGACACGGCATAGAACTTTGGAGGCTACATGGGATTTTCGGGCAAATTTTCAAGCCGTTCAAGTTCCCGGCGATGATCTTGTCGATCACGGCAGGCATCCGTGATCGGTTCACCTCCCGTGATGACCACTGTTGTCGACAAACTAACACACAAGCAGTGACTGATATTGAGTCTCTGTGCCTTCAGTATCCAGTGATTCAGCAGGCCGATTGTAGACACGGATGATGCCGTGGCTTCTTCTATCTCATACCGACGTCCAGGGGCTGGCTCACGTCTGGTGCGGGGTGTTTCGAGCTACAGCAAAACTGACTTCTCATTCTTTCCGATCTGTAGATTCGGATCATCGAATTTGAGCCTGCTCAAAGTCCGGGCAAAAGGTCTTGAGGCTGGCGTGGTGTCGAGCCAAGTAAGCGGGCTTTATTGCTTGTACGCCATGACATACCTGCCCCTTGTTCAACTTTCCATTTTTTGCTGCGCAATCCGACCAACCTTGTACGATTCTTCTTTCATCGCCGGCTGGTGTACCTGGCTTCTCTTGCTGCGTGGTCGGACGCCGCTCACTCTTCCGCCGCTAGCTCCCGCACTCCTCGAGCCGACGCTTTCAAAGGAAAGCAGAACCCCTCGACATTGAGACTCTTCAAGGCCCTGATTTCTGATCTATAACTTCTGTCGTTAGGCCTTAGCACATCATTGCAACTGAGATTTCCTGCAGGTTCTTCTCCGTCTTTATCTCAATTGTTACTTGCCACTGTTCAATATGGCCACAGAACTGTTCTCTGATACCCCTGGGCTCTCTCCCACCGGTTCACCCCAAGCATACCTTTTCGGTGGTCCCGAGGGCAAGAAGCGATCATGGCAATTCTCGACAGCTGATGAGTATTATCCCACGACACCTCCTACTGAGGTGTGTGAATCAGATGAAGAGCTTTGCGAAGCCATCACCGACTCTATATACCTTGAGGCCGAACCAATCGTTGCTGTTCTGGGAGTTGGTTACGTCGGCGAGCACCTCGTCAGCAACTTTGCTCGAAACTACGACGTTCTCGGCTTTGACGTCTCGGAAGCTCGAGTTCGACACCTCCAGCAAACCTTTAGCAACAATACCAGAGCCAAGTTCATCTGCAAGCCCGAGGGTCTATCCCATGCTACCCACTTCCTCATCTCTGTGCCGACACTTCTCCGGCCCGACCAGACAATTGACTCTTCCTTCTTGAGATCCGCCATTAACAATATCGCCACATATGCTCGGAAGGGCTCGGTTGTGGTTGTCGAGTCCTCAGTTGCCGTAGGTATGACCCGAGACCTCCTTGGTGAGCTCGCCAAGGAACGTGGTTTCTTCGCCGGCATGTCACCAGAGCGTGTCGACCCTGGCCGCACCCAGCCCCCCGCGCATGCCATCCCCAAGATAGTGTCTGGGCTCGACGATGTGGTTCCCGGCTCTCTCGACGCCATCACCAGGCTGTACTCGCAGGTCTTCGACAATGTCGTTCCCGTCAGTCGGCCTGAGGTGGCCGAGATGATGAAGCTATACGAAAACTGCCAGCGTATGATGTGCATAGCGTTTGCCAACGAGATGGCCGACGCCTGCGCACCTCATCATGTCGACCCCTACGAAGTGTGCCGTGCAGCCTCGACCAAGCCATTCGGCTACATGCCATTCACCCCTTCTCTCGGCGTTGGCGGCCACTGCATCCCCGTCAACCCGTACTATCTACTTTCCAACTCGTCATTCCCCTTGCTCAAGGCCGCAACGGAGAAGATGCGCGCACGTCCTGCGGCTGTGGCTCAGAGAGCCGTGGACGTTCTCTACAAGGACGTTGCGACAAAAGACCCCTCAATCAAAGAGAGCCGTCCTCGTGTTCTCGTCGTCGGCATGGGCTTCAAACGCGGACAGTCGCACCTGGCTAATTCACCTGGCCTCGAGCTGGCCAGGAACTTGGTGCTGACCGAGAAGGTTAAGGTTGCCTGGGCTGACCCGCTTGTCATGCAGGAGGCAGTGCCGCAGATCAAGAAGCTTGATGACCGCTCAGAGTGGAACCGCGAGTCTCTTCGGCAGCAATTCGATATGGTTGTCGTTGCTTTCCGACAGAAAGGACTCGACTTTGGGGTGCTTGAGGGCATCGAGGTTGAGGGTGTACGGGTCGAAATGTGGTGCAACTGAGGGCGCATTCGCTATCATAGGTTGGCTTCGGGATTTCAGACTCCTCAGTAGTTCAAAGCCCGGCAGTAACTCTGGGACTCTCTTTTTTCAGGTGCAGTGTCGAGGCATGGTCAAGTATCGATTATGGTTGCGGTTGAGGACTACATGATGGGCAACCCATACAGCGAGGGCATATTGCAATGATCTACTGCGTGTGTTGCCTCCCAGCTGCGAATTCATATCCTGATTTGAGGAGGCTTTGATAGATGAAATGATTTACTTCGATTACTCTTCGACTTCATCCTAGGCTATCAATTCGTCAGGATAGGATGGCTTCGCTATCCACCCAGCACTGCTCAGAGTGTATGAGCGAGGAGGATAGCCTTTTTCAGGTTGATACAGGAGGCTCATCATCTCCAGTGATGATCCAAAATTGCGCTCCTTCACACTAAGGCTCTCCAGAAGATCTTTCTTCCCCCAGACAAGCAGGCCCTCTTACTCGCTCGATCATCCAGTCACCCCGTCTACAGAGCCAGCACTCCAGCAACACCAGCCGCAGCCACCACGGCAGCCAACACCCCAGTCACCGTGCCAGCACCATTAACATCGGTAACCTGCGGAACCTCCGCGCCAGTCTCCGTCGCCTCACCACTGGGCAGCACGCTCGTCGGCACCCCAGAGCTGGGCGTCACGCTGGCATCCGCAGGCGTCGTAAAGGGAACGCTATCAAGCGGGTCAAATGTCGTGATGCCCTCGCCAGTGAAGAGGAATCCCCTGTTCGAGCAGGAGTCATCTTCCGATTCCCCCTGGAGCTCTGCCGTCATTGTCGTGTTTTGACAGGTGAAAGTGAACTCGCCACCGAGCTCGTAGCTGCGCGTGGACCACCAGCTCATATGGCTGGAATAGAATGACGTGACGTCGTCGGAGAGGCTCGCGGGGAACTCCATCGTGCACTGCGGGCCACCGTTTTCGTAATCCTCCTCGGTGGGCGTGTAGGGGTTGGCTTCGATCCATGATGCCACGGCCGACGGCACGGGGGGACGACCGGTTCCCAGGGCGGTTTCCATGGCGCTCAGACACTCGCGGTTCCTGTCTCGCAGGCTCTCCCTGGCTGTTTCAGCCTCTTCAGCCGTGTCATCCTCATCCTGGCGCTTTACGAGATCTCGGAGGGGGTTGGGGCTGATGGCCTGGAGAGCGGTGGCCGTCGCAGCTAACAGGCCGATGGTGGATAGAGTAGTGTGACGCATGATGACTGGCGGATGGATGAGTCTTTGGGACGAATGGATGGCGGATGAGTCTTTGGGACGAATGGATATGGATGAAGATTGAATCGTCTCGAGGCGCGCCCTCAAGTTTTATGCCGATGAAGTCAAATCTTCCGCCGAATCTAGGCATGCATAGCCTCTCATGTACGGTCACGACTTGCACCTTGGCAGGTCAGGCCTCACAATTCGCTGCGCCTGAAAAAGGCACTCCTTTGCGGCACAGTCGGCGTTAGTTCCCTTCCAGCAATTTTGCCCGGGGCTCAGGCCATACGAGCGGCACGGCATGGTAGGAAGCGTGTTGGTAGGATTGAGAAGGAGCCGAGACCCTGGTGATTAAATTGAGGTCAATCATCCACCTATCGGAGGATCGCACTCGCGTTGTCTGCCTCGGGTTGAGCCGTCAACGTCGGGCGACAAATCCTTGACGCAGATCGTGGGAGACATGCCCAGCGGACGGCACCAAGACAAGACGCTCGCCGCTAGACCGGCCAACAACACGCATGGTTCATCTCTTGCACAAGGTCAGGTAGAGAGTCAATGTAACTGAACGAACAGAAGGTAGCGAAAAGGCAGCACCGTCATGTAGATATCGAAAGCAGTCTGCGCAGAGGGTATACGGCAACAGAGGGTCTGAGAGAATGATAACTGTACACAGTTGGCTAGAACAATGCGGGAAAACAAGACGACCGACCAAATCTCGTACAGGGTAATGGGCCTGTGTTGCCCCCTCCTATCTACATCACTCTCCATGTCGCTCAGAAAGGCAAAAAAAGGGAAAGACGGCCGCGAATGCAAGCTGCCAGGAAAACAGCCACGCAATGAAACCACACATGCGAGTCAAGACGGCACTCAATCGCCGAGAGGCATGCCGTCGAGCTCATCAAGCAGGCGGCGCCAGTTGTCCGCCAACATCTCCGAGTACTTGACCCTCTCCTGGGCCCAATCCTGGTTCCATCGAGAGACGTGGTATTGGCTCGATTGGAAATACATGAGCTCGTCGCGGATGCATTCCTTGACGAAGATGGAACGGTTGTGCTGGTTGACGATAGACTCTTTATCCTGCTCAATGTTAACATCCGCCAGCGCTTGGAGTTCTCGAAGCTGCTCACCTTAATGATGGCCTCAACCACTTTTTCAATCTCACCCGGCTTGACAAGACCTTCGGGCTTGCTGCGAAGGTTCGCAAGCTTGTTCTCGTTGGTCTGTATCCTCCGTTCCAGGTAGGGGATGTTGTCCTTGTCAAGTCGCTCCCGCCTCTCAAACATCTCCCGGATAGCAACGAGTGAGTCGCGTTGTCGCTTCAGATCCTCCAATACGCCCTGGTCCCAGGCCTTGCTCTCGTCCTCCATCAGGCTCTGGGCAGTCTTGAGGTGCTTGCCCATCGCTGTGAGGCCATCGTTGAGCAGCGGCACGTCATTTGTGTCGGTGGCGTACGTGTCGTTGCTCAGCTCAGTGAGCGACTGTAGCGACATGGCAATGCGTGCGTGGTCAGCAGCTACACCCTCGCTGCGCTTAACAAGCCGGTCCATAATGTTGCAGACGTTGATGTAAAGCTCCGCCGAACGCCTAACGCCGGTCCTGGTGCGGTCGAACAGCTCTTCCAGTGTGGTTGGCAGGGAGTCCTCGAGGCCGGGGGGCAGAGCACGCCCGACAAACTCGTCCTGAACAGAAATTGTTGCTTGTTTCCGCCAGACAGTGAGTTCCTGCAAGTGGTCAGCTGTTGAGACGGGCCATACATAGGGTGAGGCGAGCTCACGGTGGGTACGGTGAGAAACATGATGACGAGCTGCTCTTGTCCCAAGATGGGATGGCGAACAATAGCGTTGAGGAACCTCGCAAGACCACGACGACGCTTCTCAATGAACGCACCATCGTTCGAAAGGTGGTTGCCGTTAACTTGGAAGGAGACATTAGCCAAAAGTCTTCGCGACGGGGCAAAAAAACTAACCTGCAACGCGCTTCGGCGGCAAAAGAGGAAGTACACGGAAAGGGTATCGCTTGTGCAAGCAGTCCAACAGCCAGACAAAATCGCTGTACCTGCGAACCACCTTGCTCCCTCTTCGGGAACTAGCAACTTCGTAGTTGTGGTGTTGGAAGAAGAACAGGCCCTCCTTCTCCGGCATCAGAGAAACAACAATGTTCTCCTCGACGGCGCCGCCAGTGCGGTTGCTGGGAAGTGGTCGCAGAGAGGGGGTAATGGGAGCGTCCGCGGCCACCAGGTCCCGATTTGCCTCGCCAGTACCGCCAAAAGGGCTGGGCAGTACCGGGTTGGGCTGTGGCTCGGCGAACCCTCCACCAACGTTGCTCCCATCGAAGAAACCACCACCCCAGCCGCCACCAGCAGGCGACGCTCCAACGCCGGTGCTTGTGGGTTGTTGTGGCGACGCGATGCCAGAACCCACGGTTGCTGTCGTGTAGGAAGACATTGTACGTCCAGCTATCGCCGTGTCGGGCGTCGTGCCGAATCCCGTGTGGCCGTTGCTATCGTGGCTGGCCGAGGTTGCCCCATTGGCCTGGGCAGGTCGAGCGGCCGGGGTGTGGTTGTGGTTCTTGTGCAGGTCGGGTGAGCCCCAAGGGTCGTCGGCATCGAGGTATTGCATCGGAGCTTGGGTAATGTTCTTGGGCTTCGCAGGTGATGGCGCCGGCGTATGTTCCTTCGCAGGTGTTTCGGGTGCTTGAGGTGGTTTGGCAGCAAGCTCGGACACTGGAGGCATCGCGGCCTCGGCGGTAACGCCAGCGAGCTTGGGCTTAGGAAGGTCTAGGTTGTTTATGGCAATTAGCTGTGCACCCCCACCGAGATTGCCGATTGAGCTGATAAGAGCCAGAGCCAATTGACTTGGCAGCGGCCAGGATGTGGGAGGAGATGGCGCAACGAAAGCTGTCCGGTCGAAGAACGGGGAGATTGGATCATCATGGACTTACTTCTTCGTCGCTCATCGACGCCGTCGAGGTTGACAGACTCGCCCTCTTGCGCCAAGCCGATAAGGGCAAGGAAGACGTTGAACTCGTTGCGACCCACGGCGACGTCATTACCGTTCGGCGCGATGATGGCCATGATGCTGGCCTGGTCGTCGGCCTCGAGTCTCGCAGCAGCAAAGACCTTGGCGACACCGCTGGCATTGACCTTGCCGTTGCTGCCATCATCCCGCACAACGGTATCGAAAGTATCAATGTAGCTGTCGGGCGCGTCCGACGTGGGGAGTAGGGTTCGGAGTAGGTCGGAGCGCGTCTTCTGCTTGCGAGGCGTTGGCATATCCCACGGCGAGCCTCCGCCGTCACCAGAGAAGTCGTCGTCAGCAAATAGCGAGCTGTTGGACTTGTTGGACGGATGTCCCTCATCGAAGAGGGAGTTGCTAGGTGGCCCAGTGGCGCTGATGGCCGGGGATTCCTCCGTTGGGGAGGTTCCGAAGAGCGACATCGTCGGATGGAGCTCGCAATGCAATGCGCGGGAGGTTTCGATGCTCGAGAAGAGGTTGCGGGATAGCGCCTATGTTGCAGGTTCGAGATTGGTCCGCAGGAGACGCAGAACTGAGGCGATCTCGATGCGACGTGCGGGTTTGGTAGGCAGGAAACAACGAGTACGGCAGAAGTATGTTTCTAATATTGTGCCAATGGATGGCGAGATCGATCCCACAGGTCAACTAGCGACAGAAAGTCCGTTCAGCCAAGCAGCGTTCGAGCGGGTGTCGTTGGAGACACAGGTCGACGACGTGATGCAAGGTTGCCTTGGACTGGCCTGGGGTGAGGACCTGAAGGTGATTCGTCACGGGCGGGAGCTTGGACGACCTGCAGCCTGCAGCAACACTGGTGCGGAGCGGTTGATCCACTCTGGGGGGCGCCGCTTATGCGGGTTGTCTGTATGCATTTAACGGATTCGGGGTCATCATGATGCTAAAGACAAATGTCAATGGCCATGAACAAGCCGCCAATCGGATCATGGTGTTGACTCCGCGGCAACGATTGTACAGAATCACCTTGGTATTGTACATGTGCTGGAATACACTACAGGATACACGTCCCTCCCGCTTCTACCACAGCGCAGCAGTCACCTTGACCTGCTTCTTAGTCTTCTCCTTCTTCACCCTCTCGACCTTCTCCGTGGGCACCTTGAAGTAAAGACTGGGCGACTCGCCAGGCTTCAGCAGATGGCTCAGGTACCCCCTGTGCGCGGGATCACGGTAGTACTCGATCTCCCTTCTGCTCGTCGGGTCTGGCAACCTCCTGAGGAAGCGCGTCGTCCTCGCCGCGGCCAGGACGCTCTCGACGTGCTCCTTGCCCTGCGGCAGCGGCCTGTCCGAGTTCTCAGTCGTTCCCTTGACGATACCCCGAATGGCCGTCTTGGTGTAGTAGCGCGCGAGGACCTTGCCGCCCGTGGACTCGATGGCCTGGATGGCCGACGCCGAGGCGCGGGAGATGAGGATGTCGATAGGCTGGCGGAGGGTCTCCTTGCCGCCGCCGAGAATCTTGACACCGTCCTTGATGGAGCCGACGAGGTTAGACTCGACGAGCTCCTTGACGGTGATTCGTTTCGTGGGGTCGATGCGTCCGGCGTCGATCCACTGCTGGAGCTTATCGAGGTTGATCTTGGACATGACGGGGGCGCGCCTGGACTGTGTTAGCACTCGGAAGGTTACACAGTTCCTCTCCTCGGTCGCCAAAGTGAATCCCGCACGACGAACCTGTTTTCGAAACCCTTCGTTCCCCTTTGCACCACCAGGGGCGTCTGACCACCCTGGAACCACGGCTTGACCTTGCCGTGCTGTCCCTGACCCTTGTGACCGCGTCCTGAAGTCTTGCCCTTGCCGGAAGAAGCACCACGACCGACACGGATGCGCTTGTTGTAGGCGCCCTTGTTGTCGCTCAGGTTCGCGAGGATCGAGGCATGGCGTGTGCCGATGGAGAGGCTGGCGAAGAGACCGGCGAGGGTCGGTGTGGCGGTTACAGGTCGCAATGCGCGGCTGCAGCATGCTGCCGCTTGAAGCGGTGACAGTCGTGGAGGCATTGTGTGTGTGTGTGTGCGGCTGCCGGCGGCTTCGTCGTCGTCGGACAGCTATACCGTAAAGCTCCAAAATTTCGAAGCACGACTGCCAGGATTGGGAACTTCTCGCTACTCGCGCTGGAGCCAATTGGATCACGTGCTAGCGGCTCGGTGGAGCGGATGACATAATCAAGATGCCTGCGGCGGTTCTGTTATAATGGAGCGCTGGGCATCGCGCGATCATATCATTGGAGTACCGTACTCTGGATGGCAGTGAAGCGGGCCAAACGGGACCACAATGATCATTGCGTTAAGCGTAATTGGATCTCATGATTCGCAGTCGATTACTTTTGACGATGTCACATTAGATCTGTTTGGAGATCTGTACTCAATTTCGACGTTGCACATCACCTTTGATGCCGTAGGAAGAACTTGCAATATAACAATGCCCAGTAGTGTGCATGTCCAATTGAATTCTACAATAAATCCAGGAAGCTGAGCAAGAGCAAAAGAGTAGCGAGTAGATTCAAGTTATTGAGTGGATTTCATATCATTGATGGGAAGTGGAAGGGATTAATCCAGGAGGAATCATCTTCCCCCGTCCAGAGGCAGAAGAATGTCAAAGCCAAACACGATTAAATAAGGCGCACGTAAACAAAGTGTTACACAGGGCAGTCCATAATCACCTCTGACCCGATCAGCCCAAATCAGTAGGTAATAGTGACAGCCTTATTCAGGAACTTCTGCTTCAGGAGAACATTCTCCCAAATCCACTTGCCAACATCATTCCTCGAAATCGTATACCCAACCGCCGTGCTCTCCACCGTCTTCGCAACAGGGTCCTCCACGCCAAAGCGGACACTCCCGCCCAGCGCCCCGTCCGTCAGCAGACTGGGCCGCACAATGGTAAACCTCTCGCCGCCAGCGACGACCTTCTCCTCCAAGACTCGTTTATCGGCATGCGGCGTCCGGAGCATCCAGTGATACATCGGAACAATGAGCAGCGGGACATCGCGGCCAAGTGCCGTGATGCCCGTCGAGGAAATGATACTGAGACGAGGTGCTCCCGTGACGCCCTCGGCGCGCAGCTTGGCCAGGGCTTCGAGAAGCGTGACGATGCCCGTCTCGCAAACGTGGGGGTCCTCGAAGGATACTGTCGCGAGGTTGGGGAGCGCGCCGATGCTGAAGCAGATGGCGTCGACGAGGCGCGTTGGGTCCGAGGGGTCGGTGAGGCATGCGGTGACGGAGGGGAGCGAATGGGCGTTGCCCTGCCTGATGGTGAGGTTGGGGTTCGACTCGGCGGGAAGGAGACCAGTGAGTTTCTCTGGCGTGCGGCAGAGAGCGATGCAAGTCGCATTTTCCTCAAGAGCGTGCTTCAGGGCTGAGAGGCCGCAGCCGCCGGTGGCACCGAAGAAGGCGATCGCTGTTGGGGTAGACATCTATGTTGTTGGTGGGATGTTTACGTCAGACTGAGATAAAGTGATTTCAAGTCAAGAAAATAAATATGGTAAAGCTGGTCTGAAGAACAAGAACTCGTGTAAGTCAAATCGTGGCTTTGGCCATGCACTGAATTTCCTCATCCAAGGCGCTGCGACTCCTGTCTCTTTATATCATCAAACTTGAATAGAACAAGATACCCAAGTACAAGGCAGCCTCGATACAACGGCCAAACGCCACAGACCCGAAAACCACGCCAAAGATAGCTCTCGCATCCCAGCCCGTGGCCCTCCAAAAGGAAGCCGCGTCCTCATCTTCGGGGCCGAAAACACACTCCCCAAACGTTCCTCCGAACAAAAAGGGCGGCCCACTCCCCCCAAAAGCGCCCTGTTAGCGATATCGCTGTGGAAGACCAGCGGGCCCCTAACAAGCCTTGGACCCGCCACAATCGCCAACTTGTTAACCCGACTCCGAATACGACCCCACAATGGCGTCCCTTCCAACCCTCGCGTCTTCGCTCTTCGGCAAGCCTGCATCTCGCGTCGCTTTCGGACCAGGCAGCTTTTGGGGGAGATTTCGCTGCGTCTTTCCGTCCCTTGCAAGTCCGGACCTGACGACAAGCAGGATCGAAAGCTTGTTTGATAGTGTGTCTGCGTAGCATCGCGTCAAGCCACGACGTCTTGACCAGTGCAATTGGCTGCCTGATACTGCTGGTCAGCGACAGGTTACACCAAACGGCATCACACGTGTTCAACCCGGTCTGCAGAACGCATATCTTTCATCTGTATGTAAGACGGCCGATGGTCCGTCAGTGTATATTATGTGCTCAGGCCGCTTTTCTCGTGCCCCGACAGAACTTGTCTTGCAATACATAAGGAGCGGACGGCACAAGCCATTACTCCCGAACCACCCACAAGGGCATCATACGTCATCCTCAACTCCCTCAACATCCAAGGCCGAGAGGTTTGAAGCCTACCAAACGGAACGTCGCATACGAAACATCGCAGCAACGGAAGAAAAGAAACATACTCGACGGGCGCGAAGAATCAAGAACCCAACCAGGAAAACCCATATCCAAACAAAGACCCGGCAGGAGTGTCCACCCAAGGAAAAAGCACGCTTATGCAACCAAAAAAAGCCAGAACATCAAGGCATGGGGCGACGAGCTCCGTCTTACAGCCAGTACAAACCGGCCATCATGACGAGACCCGCGAGGGCACTGACACCTTGGGTCAGTCCCAGGCTGGTCGCCACGCTCGGCGCGTTACCTGAGCTGGAGCCCTGAGAGTCGCCGCCGCTGTTGCCGCTGTTGCCGCAGTTGCCAGTGTCTTGGTTGAAACTCGAGGAGTCACAGTTGCTGTCGTCGATGGGACCCGAGGAGCTGCCGTCAGACCCGCTGCTGCCGCTGTCATCGCTGCTGCTGCTGTCGCCGTCCTCGCCGTGCGTGACGCCGCCGGCAGGGTTGGCGGCTCCGGCACCGGGAATCTGGTTGGAGCTGGCGCCCGTATCGGTGGCCGACGCAGCCGACTTGGTCTTGGTGGCAGAGTCGCTCTCCTTGTCGGCGCCGTTTTCCTCTGTGTCCTTGCCAGAGCTCGTGAAGCTCTTGAGTTTGGTGTCTGCGTCGCCGTCGATGACCGTGTTGTTCCTGCCGAGCCAGCTGTCGTAAACGTAGCTCTTGCCATTGTTGGTACCAGGTGCGCTCTTGGCGTTGTAGCACTTGATCTCAACATCGCTGACGGCCGCATAGAAATACCCCGCCTTCTTGACATCCTCGTGGTTCCAGTCAATCACACCACCAGCCCAGTCGATGGTACCCTTGGCGTTGGTCTCGAGACCACCGGGCCAGATGGACAGCTGCACGCGCGCCGGCGTTTGAGGGAAGTCCCAGCCCTGGGTGGTCTCGTTCCAAGTGTCCTTGCGCTCCTTGACGCGACCGACCTGTCCGTTGACGAGCCAGGTGATCTTCTCGGGGGTCCACTGAATCTCGTACTCGTGCCAATTATCGAAGGTGTCCGATAGAGTTATGTTCTTCGATTGGTCGTCTGTTACACGTTAGCATGGAGAAACTCGTTGGGCACCCGGCGAGCACTTACAAAGAGGAATGCCCTGGAAGTAGTAGTTGGTCTGCGACGTCTCCAGGTCGACGCCAACCCATTCGTAATCAATCTCGTCCTTGACATCGCTAAGCAGGATGAAAGCCGTCACGACACCCCGGCCGCGGGATGTCTTCATGCGGGCCTTGACGCTACCGTACCACATGTAGTGCGAGCTGGCCATGACGGTGCCGACACTGCCCTTGGGCATGGTGAGAAGCACGTTGCCGCCCGCCTCTACGGCGTCTCCCTGGACCACCCAGTCGGCCGTATCGCCGTCTCCGAGGTACTTGCTGACGTCAACGATGCTGTCCGTGCTGTCCATCTTCATGTTCATGTCCTTGCAGACGGGCGCGGGCGCGCAGGAGTCCATTGAGAAGGACATGCGGGGGTCGCAACCGCCGAGACAGTAGGCACCGACACCGCAGGCGCCATACTCTGCAGGGCATCCATGTTAGCATCGTGGGCTGGTGAAGAGGTGATCTTGCGCGATACACGTACGGGAACAGCAGGGGGCATCTTCGGGGCACTTGTTCTTCAGAGAGCAAGTAGCCTGAGTTGGGTCCTGGGCCAGAACGGCGGCAGCGCCAAAGACGGCAGCGCCTAGTGAAAAGGTCGAGAACTGCATCTTGAGTCAAGCTTGATGGATGCCGATACTGAAAATGATGCGGATGCTAAAATGATTGCAGATCGAAGAGGGTCGCGAGTCCAGATAAGGCACCGACCAAAGGTGTAACGACTGTAGTGCTGGTTGGTATTTCTGGGCCAAGCAGGGCGTGTTGTCAGTGGTATGCGAGGGGGTCCAGAGGGAATATCTGGAATGCTGAGACAACTACAGCCCAAATGGATGGGACACCACGATCGAATGTATCGACTGGTTAAAGACTTGGCTCGAAAGTCGTGTTGTCACACTGACTTAGTTCAAAGGTCCAACGGTCGAAAAGATTTGCAACGTGCCGCTGTATCGTCTCGAAGGCCGTTGAGATCTGTACAACGTCTGGGCGTTGGGGCTTGCAGCTGGCAGATCGCGAGTAACAACGACCCGGTGACGAGTCGTACGGGACGGTCGCACAGCTGAGACAAACAGATCGTGGGGAATCCTGCACAATTGTCGAATGAAAAAGTAATATGTCCACGAGGAGCGAGGGAGGAGAAGAAATACGGTCCGAAACGAGTGATGACCGGTAGTTATTCTGACTCTGAGAGGACTCGAAGAAAACGTGGGAAGTCGACGCCTAGCCTCGAGGGGTGTAAAGGGAAAGCGAGGAAGGCGAAAGGGAGCGGAAGATGGAATTCACATCCACCCTAGGCTCTTGGAAGAAAGTCAGGAGCCAGAGCCAGCCCTGGGGCGTGAAGACGCTAGCGAGCAAATGGGCAAGAGAAGGGGGGGAGCAAGGGCGGCCTGGTGGAGTGCAGTGCCAATGGTGATGTGCACCGGGTACCATCTTTTCCTGGAGATGTTGCCCCTTTCAGGCATGGCGCGCGATGTGCCTTGAGAGGCTTGGGGGCGTAATACGGGCTCTCGCCCCTCGTCTGATGAGTGGCGCCTACCCACCCTGCGGATTGGCTGACAACGAGCAAGCAAACAAACTGCATCTGCATGCCGTTAGCCGACTGATGAAGCTGACCCAAGATGAATGAGTTCGTGCTTCTGCCTTGTCAGCCTAAGATTCATCCGCATATCCGTGTTCAAGCCGAAGGACGTCATCGATAAAAGGTAGCAAGTCCTTGGACATCAAATTCAATGGGTGGTACGGAGCGCTGTCGATCGCATCAAGTGAAGCCCATCGTCTCATAATACGGATACTTGACCCGCAAGAAGCCCAGGCTGCAGCGTAGCCCAATAGTCCAGGCCATGCTTGACGGCCAATCAATCAAAGTTGTCGTTCTCATCAAGTCTTCGAAGGCGGGCCTGTTTTCTCTTCCTTTTCTTGGATGAATTTGAAAATCATTAAGGGTATAAGCTCCTTGAATCGAAAAATCGCCTCCCCATCTCGACAGACCACCCAGACCTGCACCCATGAAAGAAATACAACAAGATATCAGTATCGCAGCAGCACGAGACCGCCTCCGGCCACGGAAGACCTTTGACCGTCTCGATCCACGCAGGGACCGACATACGTTTCCAGCGCCGGTCACTTCCCGTGACCTGTCCAACCGCGCCATCCGATCCAGACCTCAAGAGAACCAGGCATAACATGGTCGTGCAAAATAATAAAAGGAAAGTAAAGAGGCTCCCCTCAACAGTACAAACGTCATAATCGAGCTAAGGAACAGTGAGATCAGGCTGACCGACAGTACGGCCGCCGGAAGATGATTTCGTGGGCCATCCTGTCCGATCTGAGCCAGATCGAGCCCGTGGAATCTTGATCGTGATCGTGTGAGAAATCTGACGCTGGAGGAAATCCGTCGACAAGCCGCCCTCACATTCCGACTCCTCCCCGCAGCATGACCTCGGTGGGCGCGGCTGCTGTAACGAGCAGGTGGCGAGCACGAGTCCCCTCGTCGTTCCGAGCCTTCGATGACGGCATTACCGCGAGTTTTTCACGCTGAGTTCTACCGGCGAATGGCTTAGTATGTTGGGGTTCTCATCAAGACTTTTTATTAATGCCAAGCTGAGGCATACCTGGGAAGTGCTCTTTGGCGTATTGCTCGCAGGCCTTGGCCGGCTTGCCCACCTTCTGCCCGATGACCTTCCACTTGTTGCTCTCGTACTCCTTGATGGCGTTGAGGAGAGCTTGACTCTGTTGATAGTCAGTACAGAGTAATGGGAGAGGTAGGCGTGGGCCAGACAAACCTCATCCTCGGCAAACTCAGCATAGTGCATGTCTTTGTACCAGTGCTTCTTGACACTGCCCTCAGTACGAGTAGGAAAGGTCTAAAGGTCCACAGGGTCAGTTTCTGGTAGAGGATCTTCGGTCAGAGATATTTGCACCAACCTTGGCAATCTCAGCCCAGCTGTTGCCTGCGTCTCGCATCTGCTTCAGGCGTTGCTCCTCGGCGGGCGTCCAGGGTGTGTTTGTCCTGCTCTTCTTTGCGGGAGGAGGCTGCACGGGCGCTGCGCCGGCGTCATCGGTGGGCGCTGGCGGGGCCGCGACAGGAGGCGGCACGGGTGCAGCTACCGGTGCAGGAATCGGAGTGGGAATGGTGGCGGCGGGAACCGGCGGAGTAGCCGTGACAGCCGGCGAAGCTGTTGAGGGCGCAGGCCTCTTGCGCTGGCGACTGGGAGCCGGCGTTGCAACGGCAGGCTGGGGCTGCTGGGCAGCAGGCTGAGCTTGTGACGGAGGCTGCTGCTGGGGAGGCTGCTGTTGCGGAACACCCATTGGGGGCTGTCCAGGAGCAGCATGGTGCTGGTGCTGCTGATGCTGCTGGTGCTGCTGATGCTGCGCGGCAGGACTGCCTTGAGGAGGGCCATACTGAAACTGGCGCTGATCTCGGTGCTGCATATCAGGCTGCTGCTGCGATTGCTGCGTCTGATAAGAATGTTGAGGGCTGAATCAGAAACCAGTCAGCATGAATTCTCTGGGTGACGCCGGGACCGTCAGGACGATATGGTCAGGCCGGTCTGCGGGGGGAATCGGAACTCATGGCCATGACTTCTGGAAGTAGAGGGATCAAACAAGCAGCTCAAGGTGCCGAGGAAGATGCGGTGTTTGAGCACCCACACAGGGACTCGATGAGTGCCAAGTCGAGCAAACATGAAAGGACACTCGCAGGAGATGTACTGTACTTACTGAATCTCATTCGGCTGATGAGTGGAGTTGGAGTATATGTACTCCGGCACTGGGCCGACCTGCCACTGCTGCATTTTCTTGAAGGGTAGTGATCAGCTTTTGGTACGACGTGAAGAAAAAGAAAATGAACCATGAGACGCGTGCACGCTCAGGCCAACAGAGGGAAGCAGAACGCAGGGCAATCAGGCTAGGCGGTCCTTGTGCGCATGAGTGCAAGTGCACAGCATGCAAAACGATGGATAGCAAAGCGCTCCTCGTAGGTTGAGTAGGTACACCGGACACGGTCGGATCCTACAGTTCATTGGCCGATGAACTTCTGTCTGTGTGGTGGTGGGATGTGTTTGCGATGACGCAGGTTGGGACGCGACTCAATCCACCCCGTGTCGTCTGTTGACCCAAGTCGCGAAAAATGCTCTGTACCAGGGACAGAGGTGATCCGACGCAAGCCGGTACACGCGTTGTCGCGTTGGGCTTTCGAATGGGAACGAACAGGTCATGGATGGGGTGAGGCGGGTGACGAAGGAAGAGAGATTGAGAGGAAAGAGACACAAGGTACTTACGGGCGATGTAGCGTCGGTTCGTTCACGCGATGATGTATGGTGTATCGATGCAGGGAGGAAGGTATTCCTCTCGATTGAGTGACAATTCACTTGGGTCTCGCGTGTTTTTGGAGACGATCAAGGTATCTCGGTGCACGTACCAAAAGGGCGCCTGGACGAGAGAGAGAGAGGGGGGGACTTGTCGATACCTTAGGGTCAGGTAGGGTAGGGTACTTCGGAGCGGTGTAAGAGGGAGAAGATTGGAGGTAACAAAAGATACTCGCGCGAAGGGTGGATCAAGGTGGTGGCTGGCGTGTGCGCGCTTCAAGTATCCGTACTTTGGGACCTTCGGGGCACTTGGGCTTTGGGGGGAGAAGAGGCGCGCAAGCCGGAGCCGGGGGGGTGGGAAAACTGGAGACCTGACTTGATTGAACCTTGCTTGACCTTGACACCTTGGATTCTGGAGGCGCCAGGAATGCTGTTGGCCGAGTTGCGGCGGCAAGACGAGGCGGCACCGAATGGAACCCAGCCGTGACGTGAATCGAACCAACTGCAGATGCGCGATCGATGGTGGAGTCGCTATCGCTCAGATTTCGGCGAAGAAGAGGAAGAGCAGCAGTACCAGCAGCAGCAGGGGCGATGAAGGTGCTGCCGAAAGTGGTGGGCGCGGCGTGTACGATGAGGTGATGATGATGTGGGCTGGCCTCTTACGGTCGACACAGGAACAGGGTAGGTTGCGGTGCTTAGATGCGACCAACGTGTGCCTTTGTGGTTTGTGTGCGGGTGTTTAGGCGCGTGGTCTGGATGCCTTGTGGGTCGTGGGAGATGGGCAGACTTGGAGGTTGACGGTCGTGGGGATGGGAAGTTTCAAGTGATGTTTTCTTGTGCTTGTGATGAGAGAGCTCCTTCAAGGCAATGGTGGATTGAAGCGCAATGGGGTTTTGGGGTGGCGGGAAGTGAGGGGGGCGAGTCTTGGTTAGTAGTAGTGTGAGTGTGTGTCCTCCCTCGTCTTGCCCTTGAAGGGTGTGCGGTGTGGTGCGTCGCCGCAAGCAACCTGAAGGCGACGAGATGCTGTCGACCGATGCACGACGCAATCAATTGCGGCGCGCTCGACGATATGGAGACGTCGAAGCTTCTGCTGTCGATGAATCAATTCGCCTTTCCAGAAGGTACTTGGTAAGGTGCAACGGTGTTGTGGACCGGACAGGCGCTGGGGGGGATTGAGGTGGGCGACCGGGACGTGACGTCTGTGAGGAGTCCAGTACTGAAGACCCTGGGAATGGCGAGCATGTACCTCTGGTCGAAGTAGCTTCCTGGTGATGTTTTGGGGAGAGAGGGGGGGTGAGCGGGTGGAGGGGGGAGGGGGGAGGGCCAAAGTGGGTGAAGGAGGAAAATTGCTTTGGTGACACTGAAGGAACCGGGTTCTTTGTGCGAAGAAGAAACGAGTGAGGGGGCCGAGGAAGGCCCAAGCTCCCAGAGCTCACCAGTAGTACCTTCCCAGTGCGGAGAGCTTCTGTCGTCACACACCGAAGTAGCCGGTCAGGTACTCGATTTTCCGTGGCTTAGCCGAAGGCGCCCGGGTCCACCCTTTCCTTCCCAATATCGCCAGTCAGCGACTTCCCTCAAAGCTCCTCCATCTGGCATGTGGCGGAGCGATAAACGAAACAATCGAGTCGGTACTTCTGTTCTGCACAGACCACAAATAGTGACTAGGCGCAAGGGAAGAGGGCTCAGCATGTGGAGACTTTTCAACTCAAGCACTGCCAGCTGCCATGCCCCACACAGCACGTCGAGCCGCTCCATTTTTGCGTGCCCTGATTTCTGGCGTGGTTGAATGATGACGACCAAAGGGTAGGCGCTGATTGTTGGCTGGCAAAAGTCTATCAACATCTTACGCTGCTTGCTGATACCATGGCGCTCAGAGTACTACCATCACCTTATACCATACCTTGTGCCCAGCGGATATCATGCTTTGAATGTATTGTGAGCAAGACGCGCTCAATCGACAGCGACTCGTAAAGCTCCAAGGGTCTGTCCGACGACCCTAGCACGTCGTACCCACGAAGTCGGGCTTTTGTACCGCCTGTCAGTGGTACCTCCAGCGGTTGGCACGGTGACTTTGCTTTCCAGGATCATCAGGTACCCCTTTCAACCACCCCAGGCGGTACCTCGATCGCTCGCTCCACCTCGAAGAGAACGCTTCTTGTTAGCTGCTGTCGTCCTGGCCTCCATCAACGGTTCGGGGCGCCATGATACGTATCTTCGCATTGAATGACAAACCGCGCGCCTGGTTCCATGACGAAAGTCGCTTCAGCCCTACAATCGCCACCTTTGGAAGCGACTAGCGAGCTGACTCCTGGATGCCTCTCACGGTCTGGTCAGTTTCTGAGCTGACCTACCTTAGTTCAACACCTCGACAAGCCTTCAAAGAGTGAGGTGAAGAGATAGTAATAAGAGACCCAACCACCTCGCTTTTTACATCATGGCAGCAAGCGCGCTTGACAGTGTTGTTTTCTCAGAGCACTCTGTAATACATCAATCCATCATGAGTAGTTGTCGCCCACTCACTCTTGACTATGAAACTCTTCGGAACGCTGGCCAACGTTGGGCCAGATCACAGCAAACCACTCGCGGAAGGGTACCATTGAAGCAACCGGCCTTGCGCGGGAGCACGGGAAAACACCGGCCGCTACACCATTCGTCCACTCGGGCATTGCTTGGCCGAATGCGACGTCAAGACATCACGACTGGCGAAGATATGGGCAGTTCGTCCTGTCAGAAAAACTTGGCGACAGAGCACGCAGGACATCATCATCCCGAAGTTGCCTTGTCATCGTCACCCTGACCCTTCAAGGGGGAGAGAAGAGAGGCCTTGTGACGTATCCGAAGCCGGGCTCAGACGCCAGTTCCATGACAGGGGTGGAACTTCATGCGAGGCCTACAAGATCGGTCGCATGAGGGGGCGAAACCTCGAGGCGTGAAACCATGCAAGTCGCAAAGGTCTGACACAGCTTGATGGGATGCGTTTGATCGCGGCGCTTCAAAGCGGGTGAATCCCCCCCTCGACACATTCACGAGCTGCTCGCCCGTTTCTGTAGCTACGTCGTCATTCGGACGATTGTCGAGTTCGGCCAACTGGACGGTCGTTTCGACGATGATTTCTGAGGATCTGATTTGCGCAACTCGAGATGACGGGTTTCATGCGTTGCCCCTCACACCAGCCCTACACCCCTCATATGATCATCTCATTTTTGAGATTGCAAAAGGCGTTCCAAGATGGCTAGCTTGGCTATTTCCATCATTTTAGGTGCGCAATGTATGTCGCATCGACTATTGTGCTGCGAGCATCCCACAAGGTGATGCCTGCGGCCATAGTGGCAATCCTCATGTCGTCCCGTCTGTCAGAAGATCAAGTCGAACCTAGTGGCTACAAACAATGGCAAGAGGGGCAAAAAATCATCAATACCAAACCAAGTGTGTGGGACTGTTCATAATGCCTTATTTGAAAATAAGGCTGTGCCCACTCAGAACCAAATAGGCTGGAGCTTCACTGACATGCGTCCAGCAGACCGAAAAGGCCCAGCCCTCCTCCATGACTTGATGCTCGGACGCCAGGACTGCCGGGACCTGCAATTTCGCAACGACGAACCATCCTTTGTCTCATTCGAGACGGTCCAGGGCGGGCGTTGAGAGGCAGCGCCTAGATCAGACGAGCGCGATCTAGCGCACCTGTCAAGAGCGTACGTACCTGGCTGCAGAAGAGGATGCCCCGGCTTTGACGGACGCCGATCGATAGCGGAGTCCACGGGGTCCGAAGATGAATAGGCCCAAGGCGCTGTGCACACGCCTGCTATGATCGCTCAAAACCGATGGCTGCGGATATGATGCTTTCCCCCGCACCCATTGTGAACGATGTTGCTCCGGGGCTGTGAGCTTCCTGTCGATCATCCGCTCCGGCATCGCCCAATACCCCAGGTTGCTAATTTGGCGAGGCCGCGGGAGGTCACGGCTGTCACGAGATGCAGAGTCGATCTCAGACGGAAGTGTTACGATGCCGTCAGCGGTGATTAGCTCCGAATGGTGGAGGATCACCAGAGGTTACCAAGGGCAAACCATGGGACGACTACATTTGTTCGCGCGGGTATAATTCCCTCAGTCAGTGCGACGGATGAGGCACTAGCCGCTGCAGAATGGTAGGTCTGACGTGTGCGAGAGCCGGTGAGCGCATGAACTGACAGGAAGCCAGTCGTCGGCAGGACGAGAGTCGCCTGGGACCGATCGGCGAACAAGAAAGGATGTCGGACGGGATGTGTGACTTTTAGATGAACTCTCCCAGTATATTGAGGCTGTGTGGCAATATTATGCCCAGCTGCGGTTGGCAGTCGGTGCAATTGGGTGTTCGCCGATCACTTTAGGCCTCCGCCAGACCATTTGGGAGACGACTCAGGAAGATCTGCCCAGCGGGAGATTCGGATCGTGTGCTTTGGGCAGAAGGTTGACATTGCGGCGGCGGAACTATATGCAGACGAGATTGGCGACGGAGGAGGGGGCAGGAGAAGAGGGGGAACAAAGTCGGAAAGCAAGGTGTCCCAACTGCGGAAGGAGGACAGGAAGAAAATCACCGAGATGACCAGTCATCCAGTCATGATTGAAAGAAACAAATCGCGTTTCCAGCGAAAGTGCTCTGTAAGAAGTTGTTTCTCCCAGAACCGACTGAAAGAGGACCTCGTACAGCCAAACAACAAGGTGAAGTTCAAGGGACAAGGGGAAAGGCGGGGCAAGGCACCTCAATGCGGAGGGCTGAGACCAGGCTTGAAATTACACCAGGTCGTTAGCGAGTTTCAAGGGCCCCCAGCTCTTGCCATTTTGGCGCAGCAAAATCTCCTGAACAGCTGGGGAGGCGTTACGAAATCCGGTGGGCAATTCGGCTTCTGCAGGTGAGCCAGCTGTGGATGGTAACCTCATCTCGAGGGAGGGGGAGAGAAAAAAAATCCCTTGAAGCGAGGCGAGGTCTAGATCGAGCCCGTATCAAAGCACAACAGGCTTGGAAATGACTTGACGGGGGAACTATGTCATGGCTGCTGGATCGGTGAAGCCGCGGTGGGGAGAGATGAGGGGTCAGTCAAGTCGAGGGCAAGAGAAGATGAGGTGAAGGAGGAAAGAAACAGCCTCATGTTTCCAACATGAGATGCCACTGCCATTGTCGGTGGAGGAAGACATCAGACCAAACGTTCGGGATCCGATCTGAGCCAGTACAACGCGATGAACGAGGGCAAGTAGCATCAGCGGTGTGTGTCGTGCCCGTGCGCCGTGCTCGCTCACCTAAGGTCGTGCTGGACTGGGCTGAACTGGTCGTGCTTGCTTGCATCAAAGTCGGAGTGACATCCCGTTTTGGAGGCTCTTACAGCAGGTGGGCCCGCTGCCACCTTAGCGTGAACTGTGAACCAGCATGAACAAGAGCGACGGGAGGCCCAGAAGCAGGCAAGTCAGGGGAAATCTCGTTGGTCCCTGCCGTCTGGGTCGTCTGGGACACCCATCGCACCAGGCACAGGGCAACGGCGACCCTGTAACTGGACAGCTCTCGCTGGAACCCCGCCGCCGTCAAAACGTCACACAGACATTTTCAGACGCCAGGGCGTCTTGTTCCAAGCTGCAGAGGTTCCAGACATCAACAACCGGGGACATCAGACGGATTACCCACAACCCACGGCCTCGTACCTGAGCAGTACCGGCATGGTCCCTGGAGATGCATAGATGAGCTTGGTATCGGCCGAGTCACATACCTTCTCGCTGTGCATCCACCCCGTCACCGTCTCCACGAGGAAACATCTCGGACAATCACAAATTGGCAGACGTCCCTGGAAGGAGGGGCCTGGACGACCCAGATACAGATCCACGCGCAGAGTCACTCTTGTTCAGACTGGTATCAGATATCCAGTCAGCTGGGCGTCAATTGTAACTCGACGGGAACACCTTAATTGTGGCCAGAGCCGAGGCCCTCGCCTCTTGCAGTTCTTCTCACCATTGTTGCCCTTTTACCACCGGGAGATCCGTGGCATCCCAGCCATGGGATGGGAGAAACATGTCGAGGGACGGACGGACGCTTGATCTGATGCACTGCAGGCTTATTAACGACACTGGCCAGATCTGGATCAATAACGCAGGCCTGGTTTGCTACGAAAGGGTAATGACGAACAAGGCGAGCGAGCACGACAACCAACATCGATACAGTTTCTATCACTCGATAGGTCATTCAAAGCAAGCGGCCGGGGCGAGCTGGCTTGGCTCCTCACCGGAATGGCGTGAGGCTCGACAAGGACTCTTTGCTCGCTTTTGGCCACCACTCAATTTACGATGCCTGCGCCATCCCCAAACCGTTCTCAGATCCCTCGAGACGAAATTAGATAGAGCCCGAGGCCGCTACCCATGACCATGCCTTACACATGTTCTTGGCTCTGGCTCGACATGCAGGCACACGCAGGCTCCAGCCGAAGCTACCGACTCTGAGGCCCTGCTAGCTCGCCCACTGCAACGCCTGTGCGGGCGACTGCTCATCAGGCACCTAGTCGCGAACGCTGCCAGGGTGAGCGACCGTTCACGGGCGGGCCAGAGACGGACAGAAGAGGAGGGGACAAAAGAGAAATATTCAGATGAGCGTCGCTCATTCTACTCGATTAGACGTGACGAAACCGAAACCTCGACGTGTGGGTATCGAAAAAGCGCACGATCGTTTGGCTCGCGACGTCAACAAGAAGGGATGAGCCCAGTGATCCTGGATGCCCGTTTTGGAAACCGAACCTACGGGGGATAGCAGCAGGTCGGCGGATCAGACCAGACGTTATGCCTCTTGTCTTGTCGCATCCACCACAGCTTCTCCAGGGTCTGCCACCCAGCCCAGCACCGTGGCCGACCCTCTGCGACATGCCTTGGCCTGACGGTGTGGATGACCCCTGCACTGGATGTACGAGATTCCGAGCATCACCACCCCCAAGCCCAAAACATTGCGCTCTACAGTCTCCGCCCTTGTCTCCCAGCGGCCCTGCAAGACCTATTACTACTGACCCCCTCCCCCCGTCTCGCTCCCTCCTCTCTCCTTTTGCTTCTTTTCCACCACCTCAACCTCAGGTTTTTCATCATCGAAGCGCTGTTGCGTGTCCTTCCTTTCGTCTCCCGCAGCGGGTTTTACTTTCTTTCATTGTCCAACTGGCTTGGCTGCTCACACTCCTTTGGAAAAGATTCTGATTCTTGGACACACTTTTTATTCTACCTATCCGGTTTATTCAAACAACGACAAACACCGCGCACCTCACAACCAACACAACAACAAACAGACAGCTTTGCATACTTTCTCTTCTCTGGATTCCGGTTTATCCAATTTACTCTCCTCCGGCAGTGCCTGCCCGCATCTAAACGAAGAGCCATTGAGTCGCCCAAGTCGACCTCGGCCCATTCAACTGCTGTTTGAGAGACCTGTCACGTCCAAGAGACTGTAGTATACCAGATTCCCCTTCTCACACCAACGGCCTGTCTTAAGTACATCGCCATTTTCGATTCGACCAGAGCAGCGAGAACTGTGATTCTCAGCGCCAATCTTAAAAGCTTACACGACTCCTTCGACATCAAGTTCGAAGTCAACCCAGCGGGTTTCTCTCATCCATCAGAGTTGGATTTCATCTTCGTGCGAAGACATACCTCGTAACCTACCAACATGTCTCCCACAATGCAACTTGCCCCTACCACCACCCGGTATACGCCTACCTCGGACGCCATGGACCGACATGACTATGGAGTCACCAAGACCCGCAAGACGACCTCCACCGGCGGTGGCCGAGCATGGAGCGAGGACGAGGTGGGTTGTTCAATACGGTGACGGACACCGAGCCTGGACTAATCATGATGTGATACGTAGGAAGTCTATCTTCTTCAGACCCGCCTGCAAAAAATGCCATACAAGCACATTGCTGCTCATCTGAAGAAGACTGAGCTTGCTTGCCGCCTGCACTACCACCAGCTCAGCCACGGGAGCAACCGTCGCAAGCAGCGGGCCACGTCGGTGTCTTCCGGTTCGTCGGCGAACCAGTCGCCCATTCTGCGCACAACCATGCCTTCACCCAGCCGGGAGCCGACCCCCCGCACCGTCACGCCTCCCGGTAGTGCGGGAAGCTACGGCCCCTCTTCGCCCGCTCTCGTCCAGCTGCCCAGCATCATGAACCACGGCGCGTCTCCCAGGCTTCCGGCCATCCTCCCGAAACCCGTTGCCATGACGCTACCCCCCATTACCACGTCGCCTCCCCGAGGCTACCCCACTCCCCTCACAGACCCTACCCCCAACAGCGCCGCCCACCCTTCCGCCACCTTCTCCCATATGACCAACAACCAGCCGTTGACCCCGCCGCTGCGACTCGACTGCTCGCCCCTGCCGCCGCTGCAGTCGGCTCTCAGCCACGCGCCGGTCGACATGGGACGCTTGCACGCTGTGTACGCTGCCCACCGCGGCTCGTTCTGGGCTGCTATTTCCAACGACTACGGCAACGGTGCCACCCCCGCGAGTCTCGAGCAGGCCTGGAAAGCCGGTAACTGCTGCCAGCAGCACCCGACCACAACACCTCTGAGTCCTCTGTCCAGCCCAGATAACCTAGAGCGTGATGCGTATGGTCGGGTCCAGCAAGATAAGACACGTATCGCTGCCATCCTCGGCATTGACGCCAACCCTCGATCGCCTCGTGAGCGAGAGATGGTCAGGAGGATGGAGGAAGAGAGGACGGGTACTGTTTCCACCAGCGCATGAGCTTTTGGACCAGTGCCAATCCGTACATCAGGCGAGCCTCATAGCTCGTCCTTCTTCTTCGCCCAGTGTATTACGTACCCTCTTTCTTGTCTTTCTTTGGTTTTCTCCCTTGGTTCATGGTTGCTCTTTTGGTTTCAGCACTACGCGAAACACGACAAGTTTGGGACCGGACCACTTGACGCTCGCACGGCCGATTCTTGCGCTTTTCCTTTTATCATCCGATGACGATCTTGATTTACACGACCATTTTCCCGCATTCGCTTCACAATTTTCTTTTCTTGTCCTGAGGGAAACTGAGCATTTGGAAACGGTTCGAAAAGGGGTGAAAGGGATTGAGGGATACGGTGCGCGAGGCAGCCTCTTGCTCTCGACAGGGTGGGCTGGCAGATGGGGGCAGAGTTGAGACGCTTCTTCTCACACCAGGGGGGCTGAGATGCTCCTTGGGGCAAGACTTCTTCTCTATTCTCCGTCAGCCTGCCCATCACGTGAACAAATCCTTGAGGGAAGTAGGTGCCCGATTGCGGCCGTCTTTTTGGATATTTTGCTTGATTCCTTCATCCACAACCCCGTTGCAACGGAGACGAAGTGACGAAAACCACACTCGCAAGGCACGATCTGCGTTTCTGTACATTACATCACCCGAGTTTGTTCTCGAGGTTGGCGAGGACTGGTTGAGCACCGATGACGTGCAATTGAACTTGAGCAACAGGAACAAGCTGCGACTGAAGAACGTGATTGTGAAAATGAACGCAATCACCTGCATGAACTTGTCCCGCCGAGAGGTCTTTCGTGGCGGCGCTTAGGCGGGGTACGTAAAGTAGCACTTGAGTGTTTTTGGAGTGCGGGGTTTGGGCGAGGGAAGGTAGTGGGTGTTCTAAGGTTCCTGCCTAAATTCAAGCAGCCCTTGTGCCTGCCACCAGCCGTCTCCTTGTCGTCCCAGTCTTTGAACATCAGAACCTCAACATCATATTCATCTGCGCAGACCTTTCTCGGCCCCATCACTCCGATACGGGGTTACATTGGAGACGACTGAAACACTGCATTGCTACAACCTGCAACACCTCGCTCACCTTCGACCCGAAGCCCCGGCAGGCAAATCTCCAAATAGGCTGAGATCCAACTCCTCGGGCTTCTCTCCGCTGCCGAGGCCTGCGTGGCACATATCCGAACAGCGTGAACCCAACATGAACAGTTGTAGTACCTAGGCCGGCCTAAATCCGCCGGCCCGGATCCTCATGACCCCAGGAAGGCCACCCCCGCAAGGAGCAGCAAGCCCGCATGCCGAAGCCCCTAGAGAGCCGACCCCCTCTCCCGGACCGGCTGATTGTGAATTGCACGGGCGGAAACACGCCTAGGCTTTGGGAGTCGGACGGGCTTTCGCGCCACGGATCGCTGCGAGTGGTTCACGGTCTAGGTAAAGCCCCTCTTGACCCTCTTGACCCCCAAAATTCCCCAATGGACCACCGCTGACCATCAGCCGGGCCCTCACTGGCGACGTAGGACGGATATGCGCATCAGCTACCTTTGTGGATCGACGTTCTAGCGGCAAGATGGGGGACAATCTCTCCCCCGTGCTTTGCTCATCCGCTCTGACGTCCTTCTTGGTTTGCCGTTCTGGCGCTCGGCTCGCTGGGTACTGGGGCTGGGGCTCGTGTGGTTCAAAAGTCGAGCTCGCTGCCCCTCCTCCATTCCCTCTCCGGTGAGGTCACGACAAAAGTTTCTTCTATACAACCACCCACTTCACCCTGCACGTGGGCCAGGACTCGATTCCTTTCAACGAGACTCAGACGAGCATTAGAAGTGCGAGCTTCCTGAGCACACAATGGCTACGAACGAGAGTAAACCCGTCGTCGGTAGCACCGACGCCGGCGATCAGAAGGAGAGCCCCGAATATCTCCAGTTCGAGTCGCTGCCTCCGGGGGGCAAGCTGAATCGCTGGTCGCAGAAGATCACCAGAGGACATGACTTTCCAGGAGCTCAGGTACGATGATTTTCGTCTCGTGACTTTTTTGCTTTGGCGACGGTGCGGTGGCCGGCGCCGACTGTGGGCTGTGCAACCACCCACCCACCTCGAAGCTCGACATTTGGTGTGGGGCAAACATCGCGGGGTACACGATCTGGCGGAGCAGTAAGCGATGAATACTGACCGTGGACTCAGGCCATGCTGTACGGCGCTGGCGTGCCGAATCGCGACATGATGAAGAATGCGCCCCACGTCGGCATTGCCACGGTCTGGTGGGAGGGAAACCCATGCAAGTAGGTCTTCTCCAGGCATCTTGCCTGTGACGATTGCTGACGGGAGGACAGTACTCATCGTAAGCTGTTTCTACACGAATCATCTGTCACATGCTAATTGTGAACAGTCCTCGACTTTGGAAAGATTGTCAAGAGAGGTGTCGAGAAGCAGGGCTTCTTGGGATGGCAGTTCAATACCATTGGCGTGTCAGATGCCATCACCATGGGTGGTGAAGGCATGAGGTTCTCCCTCCAGACACGCGAGATCATCTGCGACAGCATAGAGTCTGTCACTTGCGCCCAGCACCACGACGCTAACATCTCCATACCTGGATGCGACAAGAACATGCCTGGTGTCGTCATGGCGGCAGCGCGTCACAATCGCCCCTTCATCATGATTTACGGCGGTACTATTATGAAGGGCCACTCCGAGTTGCTCGAGAATTCGATCAATATCAGTACCTGCTATGAAGCGTCCGGAGCCTACACATATGGTCGCTTGAACGCAAAGCGCAACCCGGGAGAGCCTGGACGCACTTCGTCCGACGTCATGGAGGATATCGAGCAGCACGCGTGCCCCGGCGCGGGAGCCTGTGGCGGCATGTATACCGCCAACACCATGGCGACGGCCATCGAGGCCATGGGGCTCTCCCTCCCTGGATCCTCCTCGTACCCGGCGACGTCACCGGAAAAGGCGCGGGAGTGTGAGCGCGCGGCCGAGGCCATCAAGATTGTCATGGAAAAGGATCTTCGTCCTCGCAAGCTCATGACGCGCGCTGCCTTTGAGAACGCCCTCGTCCTGACCATGATCCTCGGCGGCTCGACGAATGGTGTGCTTCATTTCCTAGCCATGGCTAACACGGCCGACGTTCCCCTGACTCTTGACGACGTCGACCGCACCAGTAATCGCGTCCCCTTCCTTGCGGACCTCGCACCCTCGGGCAAGCACTACATGGAGGACCTTTACAAGGTCGGCGGCACTCCTGCCGTCCTCAAGATGCTCGTCGCCGCCAAGTACATTGACGGCAGCATCATGACCGTTACGGGACGTACCCTCGGCGAGAACGTCGCCGACTGGCCCTCCCTCGACCCCAACCAGCAGATCATCCGTCCCCTATCGAACCCTATCAAGGCAACGGGCCATATCCGCGTCCTCCGCGGCAACATGGCGCCCGGCGGTGCTGTGGCCAAGATTACCGGCAAGGAGGGCCTGTCCTTCACAGGCGCGGCGCGTGTCTTCAACAAGGAGCACGAACTCGACGCAGCGCTGTCGTCGGGGTCTATCAAGCGGGAAGACGGCAACCTCGTCGTCATTGTGCGGTATGAGGGCCCTCGCGGCGGACCAGGCATGCCTGAGCAGCTCCGTGCCAGTGCAGCCATTATGGGTGCGGGTCTCACGAACGTGGCTCTCGTTACGGACGGTCGGTATAGCGGTGCGTCCCACGGATTCATCGTCGGTCATGTCGTGCCCGAGGCGGCTGTTGGTGGGCCTATCGCCCTAGTGCAGAACGGAGACAAGGTGACGATTGATGCTGAGACGAACAGGATCGACATGGTAGACGTTGATGAGGAAGAAATGGAGAGGAGGCGGAAGAAGTGGACGCCGCCGAAGCCGCATGTTAGGAGGGGTGTGCTGGCCAAGTATGCGCGTCTCGTGGGAGATGCAAGCCATGGCGCCGTGACCGATCAGACGGATCCCAGCTGGTAAGGTTTGGAGCAGGGCTGACTTGTGAAAACGGATGTCATCTATTCACATGGTCAAATGTCGCTTTCACATCAGAGCTTGTATGATTGATTATCGAGGCCGCACGATTATCGAGGTCTCATATTTATTTACCTTGTCAACGACTTCTTAGATACTGAGCTAGAGGGACGTGAAAAGCATCCGAACGCCATTGTCGATGAGTCTTTTCACTAACGCGAGCATGCAATGCATTGTAAATAGCATCACTCCCGGCATTGTGCAGCTCAAAATTCGAGTAATGACAGCCCAGCCTGGCGAGGAAGGTCGATCGACTAAACCGCGATGGCTTTCGTCGTCAGGACCGGCCAGTTGTAAGCAGATCGACACTCTTCGAGATGACGTAACTGCTCCTGAAGCACGAGGCGAAGAGTTACTTCTCTGTCTGCCTTGGTTGTCCATGATTCCAACTGTGGCTTGGTTCAGATTGAATCGAATTGGAATGAGAGCAACGTATCGATTTATACATGACAGCGCAGGCTACCTTACTTCATCTGCCACGATTGGCGACATCATGGTGCTTGGCAGTCATGGTGTACTTGTAGTGGAGATGTGCTAAATAGGTAGGTACCTGTGCACCCTGAAATCTAGACCCGAGACAAAACTTGGCAGCTGGGCCCACCTTTGTTGATTCTTGCTCCGCCTGATCTCAGAAAGCCCTCTGATTGGCAGAACTTTTCATGTTTCCTTCGACAGGCAGGTGCCAGACAGGGGCAATGTAATGCTGTGTTGAAGGAAGTTGGCCTGCGTTGATTGTCCTGTCGACACTCGACTCGAAGACTTTCTGTAGATCGCCAGATCGCCAGACTGCACTCTTCGACACCGATGACCTGACACGTGCGACTTCGAACTTGCCTCCACCGTTAGCATTACCGAAAATACATCCCTCCCCCTATCCTCCGACTGAACGAATTTGGCCTGTCACAACAGGCTTCTATGGTACAACGCGAAGCTTCTGTTGCTTGTTGACGATTTGCAATCGCGAGCCCATATTCACCATTGCGGGAGCTATCCCCGACGCTCGTTCAAACCGCTTGCCCGACCTCAGTACACCAATCCGTTTCATACCAGACTCTACTGGGCTTGCATGAATGCACTTTTCCATTTCAGACTCGGCCTTGCAGACACGAGGTTTCTAGACCATATCCAAACCCCTATCAACACCTAGGCTCGCCAACGATAGATAGCCTCACCACGATCGCTCCTCGACTGGGCTGCCGAAACCTACTCCCTCTGCTTCCAAACGACTGTTGCTACGAAGCACGCGAGCATCGCGCTGTCACGGATTCTTGCTGGCCTCCCGAAACTCGCGCCGCCATCGACCGAAAATATGGACCTCTTCAGGCGGGCTGGTAAGTCCAGCTCTCCTGGGACGTCGCATCTCCCAGTGACAGACGACAAGACCTCGAAACCGTTCCGTCCGAGCAAACATACCTCGCGATATGCTTTCCTGAGAAAACCGATGCGCATCCGCGGGAACTCGGGCATCTCTATCCCGTTCGGCGTTGTCGTCATCTTCCCCGCGACGATCCTTATACTTATTCTTATGCTGTTTTTCATGCACCCGAACTCGCCTGGCAGGATATTGATGCCAGCGGGTGCCCCTCCCGCTATCCGGTATGTTGAACACCATCGTCGAGCTTGCGTGTTATCTGCTAACCTGGCCTCTCGCAGAATGATCAGTGAAAAGTACGACAAGGTGTTCGCCACAGGATGCCTCGAACCCGACACCACCAAACCCCGCGCCAACGCCGCCTTTGTCGTCTTGGCCCGCAACAAGGAGTTGGACGGAGTGGTTCAGTCGATCAAGTCCATTGAGCGCCACTTCAACCGGTGGTACCACTACCCCTACGTCTTTCTCAACGACGACGACTTCAACTCGACCTTCAAGGAGACCGTCACAAATTACACGTCCGGGACTGTCGAGTTTGGGAAGGTCGGCCCCGAGATGTGGGGGTTCCCGGACTGGATCGATCCCAAGGTGGCCAAGGAGGGCATCGCAAAGCAGGGCGACAATGCCGTCATGTACGGCGGCATGGAAAGCTACCATGCCATGTGCCGCTTCTACTCTGGGTAAGCCATTCGCGAGCTGATTCTTGGCCGGCTGAATACTGACTATTTCGAGGTTCTTCTACAAGCACGAGTTGCTGCACAAGTACGAATGGTACTGGCGACTTGAGCCAGAGATCAGCTACTTCTGTGATATTACCTAGTATGTCCCGAACCCCCTCCCCCCGGGTCTTTCAGGCTGTGGACTGACACGAAGTAGCGACCCTTTCCAAGAGATGATCGCCGCCAACAAGACGTACGGCTTCACAATCGCCGTCAAGGAGCTCCGTGAGACGGTCCCCAACATCTTCCGCTACGCCTCCGCATACAAGCGCAACAAGGGCATCAAGTCCAAGGGGCTTTGGGAGATGTTTGTGGAACCAATCGAGGAGCCCGAACCCGACACGTCGAAGCCAAAGGACCTACCGCAGGACATCCTGAAGAAGGGCGCCGCCAAGGACAAGAGCCAGGAGCCGATTGTCGACGACGAGGCCATGGAAGGCGAGAGCTACAACATGTGCCACTTCTGGTCCAACTTTGAGATTGCCCGGCTCAGCTGGTTCCGTAGTCAGGAGTACGAGGACTTTTTCCAAACGATGGACCGTAGCGGCGGTTTCTGGATGGAACGGGTGAGTCTTATGATGTGCAAACGCTGAGCAGCAAGCTAACAGCGACACAGTGGGGTGACGCGCCCATTCACTCCCTCGCGGCCGGTGCTCTCCTGGGCCCCGGCGACATCCACTACTTCCGAGACTTTGGATACCGGCACACAACGATCCAGCACTGCCCGGCCAATGCGCCGGCAAGACAGCTGCCGCGGGAGAAGTACCTCGAGATGACGACGCTCGACGAGAGGAAGCGCATCGAAGAAGATGCGTACTGGGAGTCGTGGGATGCGGAGAAGGAGAACGGCGTGGGCTGCCGCTGCCGATGCGACACGGACATTGTCGATGTCGAGGGCAAGGAGGGATCGTGCCTCGCCGAATGGGTCGACGTCGCAGGTGGTTGGGCAGCCCCTTAGTATGCCGGCTATCCAGATGATCCGACAAGGACGGGCAAATGATGGCTCGGAGCTACGATCTCCCATTCACGACTATATATATATACAACGACTGCATTGAGAAGCCCGAGGCTGGCTTCCGAAAGGCCGGACACGACGGGGCAGGCAACTCGGCGTTCAGCACAGGAGTACAGGAACTGTTTTCGATACATGTACAGCGAACAAGAACGGCGTGAAGGGTGGTATTTCTTTCTTGTTTGCATGTGGCTTGCCTTGGGGAGAGGGGCGTAGGGAGGGAGGTATTGACTAATTCGCGCGGGTGTCGCCATGTCTAGGGCGGATGTTGGAATGGCGGAGGTCAAGCTTGCGCCGGGGTCCTGGATATGGCCGGCAAGCCGGGGTCAGGTGTTTCCGAACATAGCCTCACCTATAATCTGACGATGCATTACGAGAGGCGACGGGGAGAGGGGGTCGCGTGTCAGTGCGTGCTCCATGCGTGCTAAAGCTGATGATGTGATGGAATGAGGGGTCAGGGGAGGCCGACTCGTGGGTCGGCTCGGGATCAGGATCAGAATGAGAATCAGGATTCAGCATTATTATTATGCTTGTTTGTGTGCCTTGTTTCGAAACAGCCAACATTGAGCTGGGGCCAACTGTCAAAGTTCAGACGCTGACGTTGGCCAGGATTTGCCATTTCAGGGGAGGGGAGGATCCGATGGTGGCTTGGATGCATCTTGGATCTTGGATGAAAGGACCGACAGCCATTCGATTCGACCGAGCCCCCCGACTGCCTCTCCCGACTGCGGCACTCATCCAACGGTTTGTCCAATGTTGGCGATGTGGTTTCGCGCCGAAGGGACCCCCTTCTCCCCCCTCCCCCCTCCCCCCCCCTGCCCCCCTGCCCCCCTGTTGCGCGACAGGATAGGACACGACAGGTCGGCAAACAGGGGGATGGCATGCAGGAACAGGCTACCCCGTCCTATTTGCCTCCCTCCGCAGGGGGTTAGGGGCGCGGGGCATTCGGGGCATTCGGGGCATTCTGGGGCACTTGGGAGGCTCCAGGGCCTGCGGTTGGAGGATTGACTGCGCATCCTTTCCTTTCTCTGTCGGCCTCTGTCGGCCAACGGGTTTGGCCTTGATGAGGTCTGCTGCGACCGTCCTTTTTCTCGACTGAGCCCAACGAACATGACTTGTTAGCTTGCCTCCGAGATGCCCGTGGAAGCCCCGGCACTTGGTACTACCCTGGTGATGAATGAGAGAGAGGGGGGTTGGAGTGAGGAGTCGTCTGACTGAAGAGTATTTGAGCTCATGAAGGGCCACTCTTTCTTACGTCCGAGATGGTTGATCATCATTCCTTGTGGGTTTGTTTGCACCTTGCCTTTTACCTTTTGGTCCGTGTCGTCAGCAGAGTTGCTCAGCCACCGGCATTGCTTCCTTCACTCACTCCCCTTTCTAGAATCCTGTATCGATTGAAAACAATCGTGTTGATTGCGGTTCTTTCTTGTCTTATTGCCCTCTTTCTGCCGTCTGTCGTTGGGTGTACTTTTGCGGCAGTCTTTGACGTGGCATTTGAGTTATCTTGACTTCATTCTGCCCCTTCCTCGGATCGACTGCATTCCAGCACATAAGGTCATCACATCAAGGTCATCACATCATCTCGAAATCTACATTATACTGCAACCTCAGCAAAACGACGATTCACAAAGTAGAGTTGCATATCGCGACTTGGACACTTTCTCGACCCCGACCACCATGCGTCTGTCAGTCGGACTCTCCCTCCTCGCGGCGGCTGCCACTTCGGCCGCCACCATCCGTATCCCGGCCAAGAGGCAAGAGGCCACCCCGGCTTCCAAGATCCTCATCGGCGGCCCCGGCCAGATCATCGTTGCCGACTTTGACGGGACCTCCTTCGACCTGAAGGCTAAGAACTCCATCGAGGGAACGAGCCCCAGCTGGATGGCCTTTAAAGAGCCCAACATCATCTATGCGGTTGATGAGAATGGCAAGGACCTACGCATCTTCAAGGTGAGTGCCGTGAAACCAGACATCTTGGACTCATACTAACCGTCCTCAGTATGACGCTGCCGCAAATGAGATCAAGCTCGACAAGAGCGCGCCTGGCTCCGCCGGTGTTGTCCACCTCGAGTTCAGCACCGACCAGACCCGCCTCGTTGCCGGCTCCTACGTCGACGGCAAGGTTGACATTTGGGACATCGCCAACGGCAACCTCCGCCTCATGAAGTCAGTCACATCTGACGGTGAGCTGGGCCCCAACAAGGTGCGCCAGGATCAGCCACGCATCCACCAGATCGTCCGCGATCCCTCGGGCCGCTTCTTCGCCGCCAACGATCTCGGCACCGACACGGTTCTCCTCCTCGACTCGCGCAGCGACTCTTACGAAATCACCACCCGCGTCCGCGTCAGCAACGCCGGCTGCGGCCCTCGCCACGGCGTCTTCGTGCCCTCGGCCAACGGCAAGCAGGCCACTCACTACGTCCTCGTCTGCGAGCTGCTCAACCGCCTCGAGGTCTTCGAGGTCACCTACGCCGACGACAGCATCCAGTTCACCGAGGTGCAGAGCCTCGACACCTTCGGCGGCACCCCTCACAACGCCACCTCCGCCCTCGCCGGCGCCATCACCATCAGCGACAACGGCAAGGACATTTACGTCTCGAACCGCCTGACAGGCACCGCCCCTGCCCCTGACTCGATCGCCCACTTCCGCGTCTCCGCGTCCCGGGGATCCGGCTGCGACGGCGACGCCGAGAGCGACGGCAGCGCCGACGCCCTGGAGTTCGTGGGCATCGTCAGTTCCGCCGGCGGCGTCCCCCGCATGTTCAGCCTCAGCACGGACGGCGGGCTCCTGTTCAGCACGAACCAGAACTCCGGGTTGGGTCTACTGGCGCTGACGAGGAACAAGGAGACGGGCGAGCTCACTGAAGAGCCTGTTGCGGGCGTTGATGTTGCCGAGTTTGGAGAGGTTGGGTTTGGGCCGCAGTTTGTGCAGCAGATTGCTTGAGTTTTGGATTCGAAGAGACTCGACGCTAGGAACTTGATGCTCGCTTGGAGAGAGCTTGCGAGGAGATACCCAGATGAGCATGCTAGGATGCATCATGGAAGCATACTAGGGGAAGGGTGTTGATGAAGGAAATGCCGAGACTTGAAGATACGCATTTCACGACTGCTTTTACATAAGTGCCTGGCCACTAAACTCATTCCAGTCATGGTGATGCCTTGATGTGCCGTTATATTTTGGTATGACCTCCCTGGTATCATACAAGACATGCTCATTTAGGCAAGCGAAGTAAATTATCAGGAAGGACGAAGACTTCTGGGTAAGCATCTGGAGTATACATGATAAGACACCAGACGCGCGGTCTCGACGAGCCCTTGTTGGCCGTCGACCAAGCCAGATCGCGAGATGTCTTTGTAGGACGCTCCATCGACCTCGCTGACTCGACTTCGCTGGCTCTATGTGTATTAATAAGGTCATGAACTTGAGACATTACGCATTCACCGTCTTGGTCTTCCACAAGAATGTCACATGAACGTCACATGAATGTGGCATAAACCGACCACTATTCGGCCGGTACCAAAGACGCCGCACTCCCTTCGAATGGCTCCTCCTGTTGCTCGGAGTCTTGCTCCACCTTCTTGATCCTATCCTCCAGTATTTCAGCCTCCTCAGAAACCATGCGAAGCAGTCTGTGATCAGAACCCAGGCCAAGACCACCAACAAGTGGTATCGAGATCTCCAGTTCCCTGCACAGTTCCAACGCTTCAACGAGTTTTCCCTGCCTTGTCAAACATTTAATCAGAATCCATACCGCCATGATGCGGTCCTGGTACTCGCCGTCCCTTCCGCTCGCGATCCTGTACAGCTCCCGATTGGTAGCTGGCCGAATGTAGGCTTCTGCTCGGGCTAGATCTCCCTTTTCCAGAAGAACCTCGCCGAACCAAATTTTGCCTGCAAGCACGCCGAGATGTTCATCTCCGACAGTTCTTTGAGCGGTCTTGAGAGTATCGATGAAGAGTTCCTCCGCCTCTTCAAACCGCTTCAGCACTCCCAAGACGCGGCCAAGCTTGGCTCTTGCGTAGAGAGTGTACGGGTGAGACTTGCCTAGTAGTTCCGCGCGTCGCTCAATGACTTCTCTCAACAGGCTCTCTGCCTCTTCCAATTCACTCTGCTTTTTCTTGACCTTTGCCAAGGCACTGGCAAAGTCTTCCTTCAAGCTCAAGAAATCCCCTTCTGGAAGAGCATGATCCTTGCTTAGAGTCTCGGCCCTTCTGAAGGCCATTTCATGGTGACGCAGCGATTCCTCCAAGTTGAGCTTAAAGAAGTGGACTTTGGCAATATCACTAATTGCCATGAGGGTCTCATGGTGAGAACCCCCATAGGCACGTTGAAACCCATCACGTGCCCTCTCGCAGAGCATCAGCGATTCCGTCAAGCGGCCCTGCCCCAAGACACTTTGCCCTAGATCTCGTGTGGCTCTGAGTGTTTGTGGGTGATCGGGACCCAATGTCCTCTTGCGCGACTCATAAACCTTGCGAATCATGTCTTCAGCTTCATTGTGCCGTGTCTGATGGGAAAGCGACTGGTAGAGCGCCAGCTGAACTCGATTTGTCACATCATGATCGTGACCAGCCCGAGAGGCGGCGAGACTGTGAACCTCTCGGAAAAGCGCCTCCGCCACGGCAAACTCGCCAGTTTCCATGTAAACCTTGCCGAATCTCGCATGTTCGATAGCCTGCATCTTGCCGAAACGATGCTCGGCAGCATGAGGGAAGAGCTTCATGGAGGACCAGATGGCTCGACTCCGTTTCTGATTAGCTTGTATTCTCTGTCGGATGACGAGCTCGCATTTCCTGACGTGGTCGACATGAGGCCTCAACTCGCGGCACATTGCTTGCTCGTCCTTTCCGTCTGTTCCGACCAGTCGCACAGCTCTTGCGAGGACTGTTTTGGCAATCTGGCAGAAGAGACCATCCTCGGCTGCCGTCGGCCGTGGCCGCTCTCGCACCCATCTGTGAACCATGGGATGCATGTGATATCTGGCCCCGTGGAGCGCATTCGGCTGGTTGTCGTTGCTGTCCGATCTTGTGATCAGACCCCGGACCTCTAACTCTTGCAACGCCGAGCGCACACGGATAAGCACCACGTTTTCAAGCTTCTCTATGTCCAGGTCATCGGAGTTCTTCAGCGCATCGGGTAAGACTGGCGGCAGCTCGCTCCAACTCATAAGGTTTCGGATCATATTCAGAAAAAAGTCCTTCTTCGAGCGTTGTATTTGGATTCCCAGCCCTTGAACTGTGTCTTTTTCTTCCTTGTCCAAGACAGCTTGCGCCTCAGCCTCCCGGCACGGGTTGACTGCGGCACAAATAAGCATGTCCAAGCGAATATTCTGAAAGTGCATGAAGGAAAAGGCCTGCAGTATCTGCAACGCATCATGACATCTCTCGATCTTCAAGAGGTTCCCGAGATTCTTTCGTCCAGTAGTCGCACCCTCCAAGGACTCATACAGTACTTCGTACGTGCCAAAGATGTACTTGGCCCCCTTGTCTTCGGCGAAGGCGGCTCGAAGGAGATCAGGACTGTGGCTATTGGCATGCTTCTGGATATAGACCCAGTAGTCTCGCACACGGTGAATGGTCTTGTCAACGAAGTCGATGTAGCCGGCGAGGTCGCACAGCTCTTGTACAATTGCTCGACCCGCGTGGACAAGAGCTATGGGGAGATAGCATAAGAACTCGCAAACCGACCTCGCGTGGTCGATTGCGACAGTCGTCCACGGCTGGGCGATCTGGGCACTCCGCAGGAGCAAGGCGTTGGCATCCTCGTGCTGCATTTCCTTCAACCGAAGCTGTCCCACTGTTCCGTGTCGTAAATGTGCAATGTTTCGGGTCGTCAACAGTAAACATCCCCTCGGGCCAGATGGGAACAGGTCCTCGACCCAATCTTCGTCAACGTCAACGTTGTCAAGTATCAATAACCATTCGTAGACGACATCACGAGTGGAGAGCCAGTTCTTGGCTGCCGAGAACTGATTCAATGCAGTCCCTTCAATTTCTGCAATCCTCTTGAAGGACTCTATCGCGTTCTCTTTGCTGCTGGCATCAACAAAGAACACACCCCAATAGCTGGTCCTTTCGTCAGAGGCGTACTTGAGTGCCAGTTCTGATTTGCCCAATCCAGGTGGTCCCTGGATCACGAATCGCCTTTGGGTAGCCTCTGGAAAGGAACAAAAGGCATTCCGTATTTCCTGCAGCTCGCGTAACCTGCCAGTGTACTTGCTGGTTCCTGAAAGCAGCGGGAAGTGTTGGTTGATCGAGTTCGAAGGCCACGGTTGACCCATCGCATCGACAGCCTCCAGAGCTAGTCGCGTGCTTTGAACATCTCGACTGGAGCACTTGCCATAATCCCTGGGAGAATGTCAGATTACTTTGTTTACCAGTATCAGGAGTCGAACAACGTCACATACCCAAGATTGTCGTCTAGCCTGTACTTCAGATCTTCAACCACAGTTTGTAATCTTCCAGCGGTCTTGATTGTTGGGCTGTCTGGTTCACCCGCAGGATTGGGTTTCTTCCTGGTGTACACATAACCGATGGCACCGAGCAACAGTTCCAACGTTTGGGCCTGGAGCTGCAGCGTAGCAGTAAGATCATCGTACCAGGCCACGTCCTTCGGTGACAGGTAGAGTGCTTCTGATTCCCGTATGCGACCGTAAGCGGGCTTGAGATTTCCAAGTTGTTCTTGAAGAGGTCGGGCAGTGTCGTAATAACACCGTCCGATTATGGTATTGACGCTCTGACGAAGCTCATGGAGGGACTGCCGATCTTTTGCGTTGATCCAGGAAATGATAGGTCTTTCCCCTCTCCTTTCTGGAGCGTCTTCCCTCAGATAATGACATGCTTTGATGATAGATTCCAGTTGATGCCGTAGCCTAGATATCTGTTCGTGGTAGTCGGGAATTTCCTCGAGAGTGCGGAGATCTGCGAAGATGATTTCGGCCACCGATCTCAACGTCTCCGAGTCTACATCTGGGGCAGACAACGACGCAGGCATGTTGTTGAAGTGTGCCCGTATAAGTTACTGACTCGAGATAGGAAGGGCAGGCGAGTGGCCAAAAAGCTTAGGGCAAGGTAGGGTCGAGAAGTCAACGAAAGGGGCTCAGTCCGACCTTAGACCTTACCCAGCGACCTGGAACCCGCGACCAGGTCTAACCCTCGGGGGATGCCGATGGCTTCTTGGAGCTCATTCGTCGTCAAAATGTTGCTCACCAGTTCATCCACTATGGTAGGCGGCACATGCCAAGAGCGCATTATGACCAAATTGCTGACCACGATTAACCTTGGCGTGCATGAGATAATTGCACCTGCAGGCTTTCTGTACCGAAATGTACATCAAAGGAGCCAATGGCAAAGTGTCCCAGGGACGATACAAGGCTTTGTGCATGTGTTTCGGCCAACCCGCCATCTTCATCATTGGAATTTCAGAGCTCCTCCGGACCAGGCAACCAACCGGATTGTTCTTATGTATTTTAGTTGCGCCACCAATCATGTTTTGAAGACGCAGCTGGACTTCTTGTGTCACTTTCTCGGACAGGCTGTCAATATGGGTGATGAAACCGTTGCCACACTGGCGTTCTCGGGCTTGTTCAGCTCTGCAACGAAGGACGATAAGTGACGAGGCACCTCGAGAACTTAACAGGCCACATGAGGCTCCTTGCAGGCCCACATGGCATCGTTCTATTCACCCGCCTGATACCTGAACCCCTCAGCGACGGCCTTGACAGGGCCGACATGCGCCCACCATCTCCATGGATTCAGCTGACTCTACCGATTCGGCGCTGCGGCCTAGGGAACTATTTAAGGAGCACCTTGACACCGTCGGCGCTAGATAATACTATAGTCAGGCTTTGCTTCTCCTTACCGGCCGGTTCGTTGGGGACATCGGGAGGGAGTCGGATGTCTGGGTATTCTTGCAACATCCGAATGATACCATAGCTAGCCTCCATGATGGCGTAGTCCTCTGCTAGAATTAGTACGACCTCTCAACGCATAAAGTTAAGAACGGTGGGGCAATCTACTCACTCCCAAGACACACTCTGGGTCCAGCGTGAAAATCAAGAAAGCCGGAGCCAAGCCCGACTTTGCGGATAAGTTCACCATCTGCCCATCGGTCGGGCCGGTATTCGTCGGCGTCCGATCCGTAGAGAGACTTCAGGCGGTGAAGATGGTACGTCGACCAACCCACACCATTTCCCTTCTTCAGAAGCACAGGGGCCGTACCGTCTGGCCCGCCACCGCGAGGAAGAATAGTCGTTCTTGCAGCGTACCGGACGTTGACCGGAAGTTGTGGATAAAGGCGCAGTGCTGAGAGGCAGTCAGTAAGATGAGTTGTCCGCAAGACTTCCAGAATTGGCTTGAGAGGCTTTCAGTCTCGGGTAATATTTGGGGGGCTACTAACTTTCGTTGAGACAGCATCGTAGAAACGGAAGTTGCTGAATCTCCTTTCGAGTAATCTCAGTATCCTTCGATGTGATGACAGTCGAGATTTCGGTCTTCAGGCGCTCAATCAGTTCAGGGTTCCGAACAAGGTGAAAACTATCAATATTTAGTGAGATCTTCATCGTTATCGACCAAGCAGCGCTTACAATGTCCAGCTCATGAGACACGCAGTGGTGTCTCGGCCTGCGATCAGGACATGGAGAAGCTGATCTCTGACAAGGCTACGACTCTTCATGCCCCGCCAGAGATCCACGATAAAAGCGTACTTTTTGCTTGCTTCTTCTTCTCCGTGCTCTTCCATGTAATCTAGAGCCTTGTCGGAGAAAAACGAGGCCCAGTCCCGAACGCGACCACATGCCTTGGGAAATCTCTTCGGGGTGTAAACCCAGGCAAAGTCGGCAAGGCGCAGTCGAATGGCAGAGACCAGGCTGGCATAGTCAAAGTTGTCCCGTAATGCCTTGCGCTCGGCCTCGGGAAGGCTGCTGTGAGGCTCCCCGAAGAGCAGGTCGGTCGTGGTGCCGAGCGTGTACTCAAAGAAATGCGGTTGCAGGTCCACAAACCCATTCGCGCTGGTATTCGCTTCCTCGGCGACCGCGGTAATGAGATGCTTGACGTGACAATCGAACACCGCTAACCCGCCCTCTCTCACGCGGGCGAACTGGCGGCGGAGGAGCTCGCGAGAATGCTTCCAGGCAGGGCCATCCTGAGTGAAGATGCCTTCTCCGAGAAGAGGAAATAATCCGTCTCGACGAGAACCCATCACGAAGTCCTCAAAGCGGCTGTTGAGGACAGCCTCGATGTTGACTGGATCGGTCAGGATGTAGCCCTCGCCGAGGATGTTGATGAGAATCGTAGGGGCAGTGGCCAGGTACTTGGTCTGGAAATCTAGCAGACGGCCTCCGGGAAGCGCATCATATTGATGCTTCAAAAGATCAATTGCGAATGGCCATTTGTAAGGCAGCCTGGCGAGGACTGGTTGACAGCCATGACGTGCAGCGAAGGCCTGTTCTTCCTGAGGCCGCATGAGTTATGAAGGTCGACAGACGCAGCTGTCAGGGACTGGGTGGAAAGGGTGAGACATACTAGTTGTATCTTTCTGTTGTTGCGATACCGATGCGCGCAATAAACAAACACCAGCGAAATAGCAAGGCTCTTGAGGACGAAACCTGTCTCGATAGAGAAATGCGGCATCATCATGATGGTTTGGAGGCGTGTCCTTGCATCGGCGACCACAATTGCGGAATAGAATGTTAAATCATTAAGAATTGGTGATGGAGGCAGGACGTTTATCGGAAGATGAAGTGGTCATCCCTTCGTCTGACGCCAAGCCTGGGATAAGGCTACGATGATGGTGTCTGCGGGATGGAGGGAGGACATCCATGGGGAACTTGGAAAATGATGGCACTGGCACATATGACAATGGGCTTCGGTATCTTGGTGCTTCGGTCTCGGCCTCCATGCATTCAATATTATGCTGTGTGACAGCCATCACAGGCCGCCTGACGACTTGCCATAGGTACCTCGAGGTACCTTTGATGAAATGTGCGGGCTTTGATTAATCTTTCGTTTCGTCCCATGCACCTTGGTGCCAACCACATCCGCACAGCGAGATTTCGTTTTCCCAGAGCCTAGCAACACCCAAGAACATGGCGGGCCTTGACGACCTGACAGGCCTTGAATAAGAAACCATACTTTAGAGGAAGGCATTTGTCAATCCTACATTTGCCTTAGAAGGCTCCCCATCCTGACGACTGAGAAATACTAATCCTTTCAACCAGTTTCCAGTCCTTTGCATGCTCTTTCAATGGCATCTTCAGCGGACTCGAGTGACTTGGCTGGTGATATCATCACGTACGTCGGCGTTCCCATTGCTGTCGCCGGGCTACTGCCGATTATATGGTCCTCAGCCGTCACTTTCATAGCCTGGCGCAAGATCAAAGCCAAACTTGAACGCAACAATTTGGTCGCTACCACCAGAAGTGATCCTTTTACGAGGAGCATCGAGGTACACTATGTGCGGTATGTGATCACTCCCGAGAAGCGTTTCGGAAACAGACACAATTATTCGCGACAAGCGCTAGCACAAGAAAAGGTGCGCCGGATGCTACAAGGAGACCACCCAGAGTACATTGCAGGGGGCACCTGGGCCGTTCTTGAGTGGGAGAAGCAGCCGCTTAAGCAACATTCACAACGCATCCAGGATGCGGAGGAGCTTCGCCAGCCCCAGGCCGAAATCAACTTTCGACAGCTGGTTGCACACCTCTATGACCTGGGTGCGATCCCAGACAAGAACGGGTGGGCAAAACTACTGCTCAATGGCTTGTGGACGGCCCCGAAAACACCGCTCATGAACTCGCCCGGGGACTCCAAGAAACCACTACTCGCCACCGCGCCCTTTGATCATTCAGATGGCCACCTTTCCCTCACTCTCACTCAGCACTGGGCAGATGAGTGGCAGTCATCTCGCACCTCACTCATCTCTCCGTACTCGGTCTGTCTTCCCGCGCCCAAAGCCTCAATGACCGGGACGTCCTCGAAGACTTCAGAAGTAGGACCTACAACGATTTCCGGAAAGGAAGGCGATGAAAAGACTGCTTGTCGAAAGAATGAGGATACGACAGATGACTGTGGTCTTTTAGATGCACAAACACGCCGTGCAAACATCATTTGCGAGATTTCCAAAACCGGACTTGCCGAAGTCTACGAGGAGAACACCGACTCACAAGCATCGGTCAACACCTACGACAGCATGTCCTGGGCCCACTTGCGTATTCGAAACGGTCAACGCAGCGACGGCATCTGGTTTGCAAGCGCTGCCACTGCCATTGGGATTGACAATGACACGATTCTTTGGAAGTACAAGATCCCAGAAGACGTGCTGCGGTTTGCGATGGCCAGCACGATACCGTGTGGTGTTCTTGAGCTCTTGGGCTTTATCGATGGCTCCGCGGCTCCTTCATGGACGACCTCCGACCGGACACAAGAGTATGAGCGCCTTTCGTCCTCCAGGAGGATAGAAGAGCAGGTCGTGGCGGAAAGGGCCGAGAGGGACATGCCGTTCGACAAGCGCCTGGCGGTGTCCAGGGAGAGGGCGGACAGAGATTATCGGCAACAAAGGGACCATCGTACGTTGTCCTGTCCCGTCTCTTCGCTCACGATTGACATGGACTTTGAAAACAGGGGCGGCCCAAAAGATTCGCGAAGATCAGGCTCGAGACGAACGCGTCAGGGATGCCCTGCGCAGCCCGACATGGGATGCCAAGCGTGTTGCGGGCAACTGCCTGCACTGGCTCCAAGGCCGCGGCCAGCTGGAGGGTGTTGACTTGACCAGGGACGCTGTCTTGGCCATCTTGCGCCAGATGTTGTTGGACAGAGAGGAATCTGCTTCCATCTGCGACGTCCTCACTCGGTGGAAGAACTGGGCGGGAAAAGGCGGTATGATACTTGAGGATCTTGAGGTTTTACAAAGGTCCCGAGAACCCTTTGCCAAGGGCATATTGGTGGTCGCAACCATCATGCAATCGACGGCACGGTATGAGGACGTGGTTCTGGACTTGGAAGAGTGCGTCAATAGCTGGGAGATTGTCAGATTAGGATGATACACAACGTGAATAGAAGGCGTTCACCAGGGCCGCCGGGTAAGCACTGGCACATCCAACACGACCTCTTGCGACCTTTACCGGAATGATAGAACCACACGTATAATTTGCCCCAGAATTATCGTCAGTTATAGCCAGGGCACTCGGAGATGCCAATAGAGGAAACAGAGCAATGGGTTTACCAGTGGCCACCGCAACCAGCGCAGCGGCAGCGGACTTGGAAGCCAGGATAAACGAGCTCTGTGAGAGATATGGGGTTTCATGGCCCCGATGGATCAGCTGTACGGCGCACTATCATGTATCTATTGATGATCATGATCATCCGCTTTTGGGGAGGACGGGTCAACAGAACAGGTGAGTGTCGGATGGGTGTTGAGCATCGGGGTTCACGTGACTTCCCCCATCGCTTACTGTACCAATCCGGGTTAGTGGATTAGCGCGTTGCTCATGCCCGGGCCGAGCGACAGCCGTAGCAAGATCAAACCATCAAATCAGACCATCGACAAATCCCTCTTCTCACCCAGCGTCATCCAGCCGTAGCGAAACAACAACCACCACCCATTGCCGTCGCCATGTTCCTCCAACGATCCGTCATTACCGCCGCCCGCCGCGCGGCCGTCGCCCCGATGGCAAAGCGCGCCTTCACGACGTCCTTCATCCAGCGTACGAACTTCAATTGGCCTCCTTTGAAAATGCGAAGGGGGCCGTCACGCCACGTCGGAACAGCTGGGCTAACGGAGCTTTCTTTCGCTTTCTAGGTGACGCCGTCAAGTCTGCCACTGCTGCCGCCGAAGTCAGGGCCGTGAACCCCTCCAAGACCTTCGCCCGTAAGCCTTCCATCGCCGCCGCCGAAATCAATTGAAGATATCCGGGGATTCGAGGTTGCGCGACCAGGAGCTGCAAGGAAAATCAGGCCACGACCCTGCGACGCCAACCTCGTCTCGCCACACGCCCTCAGCAATTAGACGGAGCAGAGCTGACGTTTCCTTCTATCGCACAGAGATCAAGTCCGAGGACGACCTCATTGGCGCCGGTGCCAAGGCTGGCACCATCCCCACCGATCTCGAGCAGTCCACCGGTCTCGAGCGTCTCGAGATTCTCGGAAAGATGGAGGGTGTCGACATTTTCGACATGCGCCCCCTCGACGCCTCGCGCACCGGTACGAAATGCCGTGACTGGAAGTTGCTGCAGAGCAACAGCTGCTGACCGAAAATACAGGCACCATGGAGAACCCCATTAACGTCCGCTCCGCTGGCGACGAGCAGTACCTCGGCTGCACCGGCTCCCCCGCCGATTCCCACGTCGTCAAGTGGCTGACTGTACGTGAAACTTCCAGCAGTAATGCGCTTTGGTGTGTCCAATGGCTTACTTTGAGCGTTCCAGATCTCCCGCGAGCGCCCCATCGAGCGTTGCCCCGAGTGTGGCAGCGTCTACAACATGGAGTACGTTGGCCCCCAGGACGACGGCCACGGCCACCACGACCACCACCACGGTCACGAGGACGTCAAGACCTTCGCCGACTTCATCAAGCCCGAGTACCGCTACCAGTAAATGGAAAGCCGAATGGAGAGGCGTTGAGTTTGGTTCACCTGGAGCGAGCAAGCAGAGACTATGTGTCTCCGGGGTCGGGTCAGGTATGGCGTGCGGTGCGGGAGGGAGACGGGGTGCTCAGGGGGATGGATCGAGCACGCCAGCTTGTGTGTAGAATACCTCGACGGGCCGCTGTATAGAAATTCTTTTTTGTCCCCCCAAGTTTCGCAAATGCCGCCGGATCGCGCGCCGTTGCACGCCATGAATCGCGTCATCGTGGTGTGACTACGTCTGCCGGCTGAAAAGTTAAGCTCTGGTGTTTTTTTTTTCTTTTTGTTCAAGCCAAAGCCGCGATATGCGATGTTCGCTCGCTCGCTTCGTGCGCAACTTCATGGAGGCGACGATGCTAACGACGTCCTTTTGCTTGGACGCGTGTCTCAACTGGAGTCTTTACTCTGGATCGAAGCTGAGCTTGATCTTCTTTGCCTTTTTCTTCGGCTTATCCTTCGCCGCGGACTTGCTCTGCGCGGGCTTCTCTACATCCGGCTCTTCTGCAGGCACGCCATCGTCCTTCTTCTCGTCATCTGCGCCCACGATCTTGCCGACCTTGCGCTTCCTCCCAGCTCCGATGCCCGCCATTTTTTCCTTCTCTCGTTCTACCTCTGTCGTCTCGGCATCTTTGCCGTCCGTGTTGGGAGCATCGTCTTGAGCCTGTGTGTCCTGCGCCTGTCCATCCCCGTCGACGTCGACGTTGACGACGTTTCCGTTCTCGTCCACGACAAGAGGCTGGTCTTCTGCCTCCTCGCTGGCTGATCGCTTCTTGGCGGCGCGTCGCCTGCCGGCCAGAATGGGATCTGGGCCGCCGTCTCCACGCGATTGGGCGTGGAGGGCACGAAGAAAGGGCGGTAGGTCGGAGGAGTAGGATAGTGATTTTGCGTTGATCTTTGGCTCAGGCATGTTCGGATTCGGTGGGATGTCGACCGTGGTGTGCCGGGATGTGCCCGTTGTCGGCAGGCGGGGGTCGAAAGATGGCAAGTTTGAATACAGCTGATAGTTGCTTCAGCGAAGCGCGAACCGTAAGACGAGAGCGGCGTTGGGGTCTTGGTGTCGTTATTCGACTTGCTGGCGGGGTGAAGTCTGGATTGGAATCTGGGTAAGTAGGTACGCAGGGCTACCTGGGAGCAGTGTACCGTACGCATCGCATCGGCCATCAATCAGGCCAGCGCTCGGAAAATCCGGCCGCGCATTAGCGCTTCTAGAGGGAGACTGTGCACTGCGTACCGTCCCGTCTCGCTTGCCTTGGCTCGTCTGGCGGGTCCTTGCCCTTCATCTTGACCTTCTGCTTCAGCTTCAGCTTCAACCCTCAAAAACAATCTCCATCAAGATATCCATCAAAACCTTCGAATCGATGACAACGACACCACGCGTGTAATCACTTCTTCGTGCCTCGCCTCTTACCATGCAGCCACCACCACTTAGCCACCTCATCAACCGCCACGATGCACCCTCGCTTGACCTGGAAAGGACGGAATACTACCCCGCCCCTTCGACGCCGAGACTATCCGCGTTCGAAAGGGCTTCGAGGCCTCTCATCCCAATGGGCTGGAGTCGGAGACCTTCTCAGCTGAGGGGCGAGCCAAGTTCTGTCTGCTGCAGGCCCGCGGCGCCCGCCGGCGAGGTTGCAGTGAGGAGATGGCCCGTGGCTTACTGGGGGGTGAAATTGATGTGATATGAGAGGCCACAAGAGACAAGGCCTTGCCTGGCAGCCTCCCCCCAACCCTACTTTGGACACGCCTCCAGCTGCTTGTTGCTTGCTGCAGGTGAGATGCAGCCTGTTTCCAAAAGATGGCCGAGGAATGGTGGTCAAGCGGGAAAAAACTCCGCAGGGTCACGCGCGACGTCCGGAGCGGCTGGTCATTGGTTGGGTGTCTCTGCCAGTCCTGCCTCTCACCTCGCCATCGATGGGATGAGATGGCCATCAAGCTTCTTCTTACGGCCTTTCTTTGCCTCTTTGCCTCGATGCTGAGCAGCTCGGAGACGGCCGCCAGGAAGACCCGAGATTCTCAAGCCTCCAGAATCACTAGTGGCGACGACGATGGCTGAGACTGGACCATCATCATGGCCAACAGACCATCCACGCGCCTTGGAGACTGTTCGAGATCTGGCGACCCTTGACCTCATCACATCACGAATGAACATTATCGAACAATTGGGCGTCGAGTTTGGCCGAATGATCAGCAATCAGTTTCCCACGCTAGCAGCGAGACTGAACCAGCGCATGGACGCTGCATCTCCTGATGCCTGCCAACAAGTCCTCAGGACCTCAGCCTCTCGAGACGTCTGCCCCGATCTGCCTCTCCTGTCTCTTCTCCCTTTCCCAAGAGGGAAAGGTTTGAGGTGATAGACGGGGGCACCATCGTGGACACGAGTGGCGCTTGCTGGACGACCCGACGTCGCGGGACCACTCACACCAGCAAGGGAAACCGCAGGAGAAGCAATGTTTTGCCTCGATTACCACATTGAAATTACCGGTTGAAACGCTTACTTCTTCTTCCTCTCTCGCGCGACTGCTAGATACTGGTACTGGAATGGTCAAGCTGGACCCTCGAGCATGTCCCGGCTTGCACCGCCCCAAGAAAGCTACTGCATGACCGCCTTACAATGTCATGCGACAGGCTCGAGTCTCTGATGATCAGCCCTTCTTGTCGTACGCTAGCAACGTACCACTCGCGAGGCAACGCTTGGAGCCTGGACCTAGACTTGGATTTTCATTCTTCTCATCGATCGAGGCAAATAGTCCTCGCATACCAAGACCCATCCGCGGAGACCGGTGTCTGGCAGAGGCGGTAAAAACATCCCTTCTCGACGGCTGTTCCCGGTCCCAGGCCACCACGATGACGAGCACAGCTCCCTGGCTCCACCTCTTGACAACACATCCATTGATGGACCCTTATTAACGCACTTGATCGCGCTTAATCGCACTTTGATCGAACCTCACACGTGCCCCCTTTCCTCACGAGAGCAAAGAGGCTCAGAAGTGCTTTTTCTCCATGATGCCCAGGCCGTGTTCCGGCTCAGGGCCAAAACATGACCAAACAAATTCCAGTGCATCGCCTGGCCTCTTGGGGGTTGCATTTCCCCTCAACCCCAGACCGGGGAGCATGACCAGGGGGGCATATGCGGCATGAGCATCCCTTCAAGCCTCTCATTCGTCTTCCAGCCACCTACCCCAGGCCTCGTCACTGGATATTGGCCTACCACCCCGGCCACCTGGAGATGCCGCTTAGCCTAGCACAGCTTAGGGGAGAGGGGGGGCGAGAATGGGAGATCAACGCGACCGACGGGGCGGAACCGTCCCTTCCCTCTCGCCTCAAGCCCCCCTTCTCTGCCTGTCCTCGTGCATGCGTAACGAGGCACGACCGGGGAAAGCGGAGGGGGGGGGGGGATAAATAGATTGTTTAAATGGGCTTTACGGCAAGACTGGGGGGGTCTGATGGGAGCTGATGGTCTGGCGAGCCATATGGTACTTACGTCTGCTGTCACCCTTCTGTGCCGTCCGACCTGGGTCTCTCACCACCTCCTCTTGTTCGTCCTTCTCGAGGAACACACGCACACACACACACACACACGACACAAAAGGTTGACGACAGAGATTGGGAACTGGCCGCTAGTCGTCACACCGTCATACAGCCACGTTCTGGGGGGTTGATACACATAGTCGACCTGTCAACCGGCAAACTCCACGCCGTCTTCTCCATCGTCTGCACCCAGCCCGAACGGAGCCTTCCCGGGCCCCTTCCCCCCTACACAATCACACTTGGTGGGTGTTACGAAACCCAAAGATTGCTGAATCTAGCGTCTTGCGTCTTACCGCTGGGTCCTTTGGAGGGTCACCCAATTTGCACACCATCTGCCGCAGCATTGATCGCGAGAGATCGGGAACTAGCTCCCGGCCGCTTCGATAGCCTTTCCCTCGACGAAAGGCCCGTCCGATTCTGGCTCTGAACTCCACCTGCTAACAAATATGCTGGTGCGAGCGCCGTGCCTTCTCGTCCGAGTCGACCTTTCCTTCTCCTTTCTCTCGTAGCAGGTTGCCTGCGGTACTGGCAAAATGGTGGTTGATGTCGATGTCAGTCATCTGAGCCACGGTTCACTGGCTGCCTTGGGGCAGTGGTCTTTGATGGCCGATGTTCGCGATGCACACAACCTCGAGTTCCAGATGGACCCTCCAACACCACCGATCCCGCAGCTCTGCGACGAGGACATGTGCTGCACCATGCATCGTCACAACCAGGCTGTCACCGACCGTACGCCAACACATGGCGGACTGTGCTGCTTCTCTTCAGCCGGGGGTGGCCGGACGTCCTCGCAACCTTCACCGTTGCCCTCTCCACCATCCTCTCAGATATCTTCGGATGACGACCCCATAAAGCTCGACGACCCGTCGCCAGCTCACTTTTCATTCCAGCCCTCGTCTCCACCGTCACACTTTGACTTCCTCCCAGCGTCCCATGACCTGCCTTTGAGGCAGCCAAAACGACGCCGAGCAGTCAGCGACGTTGACGGCCCCCACACAGCCCAACTCAGCTGCAAGAAGCGCCGCCTGCGCACGCAACTAATAACAAGCCGCCTCTCGCAGCCCTTCTCGCAGCCCGCCACGCACATCATCAACCGCGACGCCGTCGCCGCAGGCGACAAGCGATTCATCAAGCTCGCCGCCTCCGCCTCCGCCACCAAGCGGTGCCCCAGCACGCAGAGCTCCATCGTGCGCCGCGCGGCCGTCATGAACATGGTCCGGCTTCGTGTTCGTGGCGAGGTTTCGGGACGTGGCAACGTCTTCATGCCCGGCACGACGGCGGCGGTGCAGGCGCAGGCGGCGTGGATGCAGCGCGAGCAGCAGTCCGGCACGGGCGGACGATTCCTCGCCATTTCCGTACCCGGGGCGGGACAGCCCGGCGCGAGGCAGCCTTCGAACAGGATCATCATGATCAGGGCGGGCGTGAGCGCTGATGCTCCGACGCAGGGCCAGGCTCGGACATGTCTGCCTCCTGTTCCGTCAGCGTTGCGGGCGGTCGAGACGTTCGTCGGACGGAATGCTGCGGCGCCTGCTGTGCGACCCGGTCGTTCACCCGTGCTTGGTCCAATGGATGCCGGCGTCGAGGAGGTTGGTGCGGATGAAGAGATGGCGTTCCCAGAAGACATGGGGCGCTACGGCTCGGGTGATGATGATGAGGACGATAACGGGGACGTGTACTCCGACTTTGGCGCCATCTTTGGTGGCCCGCGAGAGGGGGATTTCTCGGACGATGATGAGCATTCTTATGAGGAGTGCTTGGATGAACTGGACGGGATATCGTGGGTTGGGCGATGACAGGCGTATTCCACGGGACATGGCATACTCGGCATTTGGAAAAACAAAAAGTAAAATAGGCAGGGATCCGGCGGCGTTCATGTTACCACGGGAGCTACGGCATTGGAACGAGTCAGCCATAGCTTCATGGATTGATGTGTATTCGAACGTCGTGCTTCAACCCACTGACAGTGAACCTAATGCGGGCATCGTGGTGTGAGATTGCGCGTGGTAAGCACGGCATTCAAGCATGAGCCAACAGCTTGCCAGCGCGATCCTTCGCAATGTCACACATGGCCTAGCAAGCATGTCAGGACGATTCGAGCAAGCACGGAAACACACTACGACATACCTGGGTTGCCGCCTGCTCCTCGAGTGAGATATCTCCCCTGTCAATGCGCTTCCTCATGTCCTCCATAATCTCAGGCCGGCCCCGACCGTTGACAAAGACAACGTAGCGCAGCCCGGGAAACTTCTCCTCATACTCGGCGTTGAGAGCAGCGAGCTGGGAAGTCTCCGACTCGCTGCCCTGGAGCTTCGCCTGCTCGGCCGCCGACTGGGCGCTGTCGACCTTTTTGGCGCCGAGGCGTGGGTGAGAGCCCAGGATGGCGTGGAGGACAAGGCGTTTCTCGGGGGTTTGCTCAGAGGCGAGGCTGGAAAGGAGGGAGTAGACGCTATCGATGAGCTCGTCGTATGACTGAAATGTTGCTGTGGAGATCGCGGGGAGGATGAGGGCGTGTAAGGCGGGGGAGGGCTCGAAAAGGAGGTCGAGGACATCAGTCTGCTCTGTTGCTGTGAGGCGCGGCAACGCCGTGACGTCTGGTATCGTGGTGGGCGCCATCTTTCGCGAGAAGTCTCCAATCTATGTATTCACAGTCGAGAGGAAGCAATCTGAAGAGGGGAAGTCTGTGTTTATGACAGTCTTATCTAGCCTGGGGTCCTCGGCTTGCTCCCTTCGTCTCCATCGGCGCATGCCGCCATTTGGCGTCATTGATAAAGAGCTGTTCCGAAATGTGATAAGCTGCGCTGAGTCATCAAATTTTGTCTTTGGGGTTTTTGGGACGAGTCACGTGTCACAGACTCAATGTCGTTACCCAACGGCATCAAACGACACCCGATGAAGACACTGCTGAGGCCCAGCTTGATGCAGATATCACACCGCTTTCGTGCAGCATGCCGGACCTGGGCATGGAATTTTCTGCTCCAACGGGACGTCAGTCTGAATTTGGGCACCACTTCCTGATTTGGACAGACATTGCGGATGGGAAATATGTCTTTACGAGTGTCGGTGATTAGGCTTACGCAATGTGGTTTTTGTACGATTCTAATGCGTCCGGCAGCCGAGGATTGCCACAGAAAAGGCGAGAATGGAGTTGACAGGGACAATATGTGTAGCCTTGTGGAGAGCAGCTGAACAGAAGTATGTCAGCCCCGAAGTATCGAGTTATATTTGTGCTCGTGAGCTCAGATTGTGATGTTCATGTCATGTTCGTTTCTTTCTCTTAGCTTCCAAGCGACTCACTGCCACGGCTCTGGGTGTGTGCTCAGTGATTCTTCGCGAAGGGAATTGCAGAGAGTCGTTGAATTGCGTGCTGCTGACTGCGAAATATCTAAATAAGGTGGCAATGTCTTTGATCCCCAAGATCGGGGCCGCCCCAAACACCGAGCCAAGTAATCCATATCTACCGAGCGACCGAAGTCCGAAACTACCGAACCTAAGAATGCACGCTCAACCACCGAGGCTACCGAGCCCAGAATCGATTGAAAATCCGAACACAGCGCCGTCGCTCCTGACCAAGGGTCTACCGCGTCCGATCCGCAGTACGCCGCAGCTTTTAGTGGCTCATTGCGTCTCACAGACAATATACTGGGATGGACCAAGTGTATATAAGTGCCTGCATGTCTCCAGCAATGGGTGCTTGTGCTGAAGGGATTCGTCCTTCAAGATTCAACGATTGTCACATTCTGGAATATCGGCTTCCTCACCACATATTGCCAAGCCACCTGTCAAGCTGACAGACCGATAATCCTGCAAATATGGCCACTTCTTCGAAGAATATTGGAGCTATCATCGGCAGCACAAGAGTGAATCGCATTGGCCTTAAAGTAGCCGACTTTATCAAATCTGCCTCGCAGCTGAGTCGACCAGCACCCCAGTGACCCTCACATTGGTTGACATCAAATCTTTCAACCTCCCAGTCTTTGACGAAGGTGTCATGCCGGCCATGGCCCCCGCAAAGGCCCAGTTCACCCACGAGCACAGCAAGACTTGGAATGCTGAAATTGAGAAGTACGACGGCTATCTTGTCATCACGGCCGAATACAACTTTGGCGCTCCCGGCGGAATCAAGAACGCAATCGACTACTTGTACCTTTCTTGGATTGACAAGCCTGTCTTGATTGTCAGCTATGGCATCATGTGCGGGAAAGCTGCGGATTCCGCCTTGAAAACGATCTTGGGGGGGGTTTCCAGAGAGGAACCCTGAACAACACAATATGAGTCCTGGTCTTTTGGGGCCGTTCAAGGGCAAATTGATTGACTCTGTGACAGGGGACTGGCGCAACAAAACAGATGTTCTCCTCAAGGGCTACGGTCAACTGATTGAGAAGCTGGAAGCCAAATGAATGTTCGAAAGCTGATGAGTAGGGTGCGATGTTCAGGATTACAATATGAAAGAATACTAGAAAAATTAGACGTAAAATTGCAGCACAGATCTTCCCAGCAGAGGGAAATGTGCGTGATGAACGAGTCCATTGTGTCACAAGGAGATTTGCAGTCATGTGGGGACCTACATCCCATCTTCCAACCTGCTACAGCAGCCGCGGCGGCAACCCTGTCTTCCTGGCGCTGTTCATTAGCTTCAAAGACCTCGGCAGCATCCTTGAGCTCGAAGCGAGCTCGGCTGCAGTGTTCCAGGATACCCCGAGCCCCATGGTGTGAAGTGTGTTCCGGTCTTTCATGGCTGAAGCAGCGTAGAACGTAGATTCGCTTGAAAACGGTCCTATGATGCTCAATAGTCTTCTGGAAGCTGATTGACCTACTTCTTGTAGCTCAGCTGTCCTGGGATAAGCGCCGTCCGATTGAACATGCCGCTGTAGTATCCCAGCGGCAGACCGCTGAAGCCCTTAGTGAATTCGGTACTGAGATCCTTGCCAACGAGGACAGGTGTGGTGCATATCCCTTGCACGGGCGCAAGTCTTACCACAGAATTCTTCATCATGTTCATACCTGCCCTCTCGTCGAGGACACAGGTAGATCTTTCGTGCGGCCGACTCTGCAAATCGAGGACGACGAACGTTCCGTGGCCACGTTCATGGGCGATGCCGAGCTGAAATTGAATGCTCGTAAGGAGAGAACGCTACCTAAGGTGTGTTGCAGATGGAAAGGATGAAGACATCATGGTCCAGGCGAGACCTAAATCCATGGTTCGGAGGTCGGTCAGGCATGTTGGCATATTGATAGGGAGAGGGGTGTGAAGAGCTCGGTGGCTAGACTGGGGAGCAACGCCCCATGACTCTGATATTGTAGCATTCGAGCAGCATTGAAGATGAATCAAGGAATTCAGAGCAAGGGAATTTGCGTTGATCTGAGCCTGACGCTGTGGTGATGTACTCAGTACCTAGACAAATGAATTGCAGTTGAATTAGCGAGTTGAAGCCTGAAGAGAGACCAATGCTGCTGCTCATGGGCAAAACCGATAAGCGCTGCTCTCAACCAGCGATAACGACCCAAGCCAGCGGCTTCCGCTAGCTTCCTCACGTGAATTTTAAAGGCCGGTGTAGCCATTGGCCTTAGTTTAAGTGGGGCCCTCCACTGCCCCTGCAAGCTTCTGTTCGACTTGCGAGGCTGACGATTTGTTTTCGAATAGTTGCTGGCCAGTACCGTGGACAGTCGCAATTGAAGTCCCTCCTGTCGCAACACACCGCTTCCAACTCCCATCGCATCCCAAACACTTCGCCAGAATTACAGAAGGACTGCAACTATGCTGTGTGGAAGTCAGTCTGTCCAAGCTCTCGCTGCACTGGACGCGTCGCTAACGATGAATGAATAGTCTCGGGAGAGACTCCCCAGGAGCCTGTCGCCTCGAGGAAGTCAGGTAAGCTTCGCCCCGGCAATTGCTGCCTTGCATAGGAATCGCCTGCTGAGTCTTCTTAGGTGCCGTCTTTGAGAAGCGCCTAATTGAAAAGTACGTCGAGGAGAACGGCACTGAACCCGGAACCGGCGAAGCCTTGACGACCGACGACCTACTCCCCCTCTCCCAGTCGCACATCGTCCGACCTCGACCCCCGACGCTGACATCGATCCCCGCCCTTCTCGCGACCTTCCAGAACGAATGGGATGCTCTAGCGCTCGAGACCTACAACCTGAAGGAGCAGCTGGCCCGCACCCGCGAGGAGCTCGCCACGGCCCTTTACCAGCACGATGCCGCCGTTCGCGTCATCGCGCGCCTGACGAGGGAGAGGGATGAGTCGAGGGACGCTCTTTCGAGGGTCACTGTCACGGGCGGCGCGGCCAATGGCGATGCGATGGCCGTTGACTCGGTCGAGACGCTCCCAGAGGAGGTTGCCGAGAAGGTGGCAGCGAAGCACCAAGAGTATGTCCAAATGCTGACCAGCTGCTCTCGCTGCTACATACTGACCATCAACTGTCTAGACTCTCCAAGTCGCGCAAGAAGCGCCCCGTCCCCGAAGGCTGGGCAACATCCGAGGAGCTTGCGGCGTTCCAGACCACAGCATCCACCACTCTTCCCGTCCCTCACACCTCCTCGCTCGCCCTCGAGGGAGATTACGCCGCCATCGCAGGACCCGAAGGCAACGCCGCCATCTACTCGATCGACTCCGATAAGCTCGAGCGACACGTGCAGGTCGGCCAACCGATCACCGACACCGTGTGGACAGGCAGCAAGCTCATCTTCTCCACAACTCAAGGCACAGTCAAGATCTTCGAGAGCGGCAGCGAGGTCGCCTCGCTGGCGGAGAACTCCGGCGCTGTCACAGCGCTGGGGCTGCACCCGCTGGGCGATCTGTTGGCCTTCGTCGGCCAGGACAAGAGCATTGTCTTCTACGACCTCTCGACCATGTCGCGCGTCAGCCGCACCTACTGCGATACTGGTAAGTCCAAATGCTCCCTTAATACTTCCTCCGTGCTCACATGCTACAGCCCTTACATGCTGCGCTTTCCACCCCGATGGCCACATTTTCGCCGCCGGCACAGCCAACGGAGACCTCAAGCTTTTCATGACCGCCACGTTGGACATCGCGGCGTCTTTCTCCCTCGGCGCCCCCATTCAGGCGCTCGCCTTCTCCGAAAACGGATTTTGGGTCGCCGCGACGGCCAAGGGCCAGAGCTCTGTCACCATCTTCGACCTGCGAAAGGAGGGCGAGGCCGCCAAGGCCAAGATCCTCGAGACTGGCGGCTCCGTGCAATCCCTGGCATGGGACTACTCAGGCCGGTTCCTCGCGACGGCCGGCGCCAGCGGCATCACTGTGCAGCAATACACCAAGAGCTCCAAGTCGTGGTCGGAGCCGTTCCGCAGCTCTGTGACGTCGGTGGCCGTCCGCTGGGGTGACAAGGCGAGACAGCTCGTTTCCGTCAACGGCGAGGGCGTCGTTTCCGTGTTTGGTGTCAAGGAGGGCTAAGTCTGGGCGCCTGCTGCAAAGGACGGGAATGATGACTGGGGGCCAAGGTTTGGACGTGATCCCCTTCTACCCCTGGTGGCTTTGTATCATAGGTGTGGAAAAGAAAAGACCAAACGAGCTTGTTTTTGCTGCACACAAATCATTGGGGCTTGTTGGCTGATCCTCCTCAATTATGCTCCTGACATGTATCTCGGCGAGCTAGTCTGACCATCTGTTGTAGGAAGGTCAACGGCATGGAGAGTACAAATGAGAGGGCTGCCAGGTCCCCTGGTACCGTTGATGCTCGACGTCAACCTCACGTCAATAGCAGCATCATGACTGACCACAACGCCAGGAGCCAAAGCTCAAATAACATGACGAGTATGCTATGCATGCCATTGAAGATACCTGTGACCGATGGACTTCTTTGTTGTCTGTGAAGGTGGTGAATCTCGAGCTCAAAAAAGCCGCCCGCGAGTACCATCGGATAATAAGGTGCCATTGATAAGCTTTCGGTGGCATCCATGCTTCGAGGTCACAGGGTCCAAGGGCTACGCACTGTGAGGTAGGCGGCGGCTGGGAGGCCCTCGGGCCACCGCACTGTACGGCTAAAGCCTGAGCGTTAGCGCCTGCCTGACTCTGTGAGCCTGTGACCTGCCCAAGCTGCCCTGCACGAAGGGAGGTAGTGACGTTTGTACTTGCCCCCGATCGGCCCAGAACAACAACGGAAGGCGAAATCACACATTGTGGCTGGCTGGCTGGCTGGAGCGACCATAATGGATGGATCCGTGGATAGGTAGTCACTATTGATCACCAAGCACCCAACCCCGATTCACTGGGGCTTCCTGCCAATTCCCGGCAAGCACCACCAATCCAACTCTCGTGGACCAGAGTCCACAAGCGCACGACTTCCCATCCGGAGGCTCACGGCTGCCTCAGACTTCCGTCGTCTACCTACCTTCTATCAACACACTGCGAGGTCGACATCTAAGATCCGACAAACACCCATTGCCACCAGATCGTGAAGGGAGTTAGTTCACTGCACTGCAATCGGTTTCTCCAACCTTCGACCACTACCCTTCACAACGATCACGACATTTCGGGGGCCTGCGGCCTTTAGCGACCCGCCCGCCTTCTTCGACTTTCTTTTTCTAGCTTCCGCAGGCGGGTCAACATTTCGAGGACACAAATGGTAACTGTGCATCGTCGCTCATTGTAGCGTTGCCACTTGAAACAACCTCTACGGCTTTCTGGTACCTGGGCCTTTGTCGGTCGGAGCACCCTGATATCTCCGGATCGATAACGACTACGTCTTTCGCCCCTTCGCCAGTCCCTTTCCCACGACTAAGCAAAATCGACGGAGACTTTTGTTTTTCAGCACTGAGATTCGCGATTCGAAAGCCTAAATCGAATTTCATCTGGCTCCTGAAACGCGCTGGACCGCACCTGCTGCCCACGCCATACGGCCATCGACTTCAGCTCCTCGCGCCGACCGCCTCGAATTCCTTTATCCCCATAACAACCGACCAGCAGCATGGCTGCCTCGTCACCCGAACCGTCCCTCTTTGTAGGCAGCGACGAATACGACCGATCCTCTTACGACGGACATGTCTCAGTCCACGACCTCGATAGTGATGACGACGTACAAATCATGGCAAACGGAGGCGACTCGCCCGCCGCGCTACCTCCCATCTTCATCGATGACATGTTCGATGACGACGGCGACGACTTCGTCCCAGAACCTCTCAGCGACGACCAAAACTCCAACCGAATACACTCGCTGTCCCCCTCGAATCACTCATACATGTCAGCTGTTGAGGGAAGCCTTGCCCGCTCCAGCCCTGCGCCAGAAGCACTCGATCTTCAAAACCAACGAGCTGACCGACGAGACGTGCAATACGCGCGCGACATGGCTTTGGGTGTCTTTGACGACGACCTGGACTGGATGGGAGAACTGGACTCTGACTTTGACTTCGCCGACATCGAGGGTTTAGAAGCGGAGCTGGAGGCACAGAACCCTCACATCAGACAGCCGCCCCACGCACCACATCCTGCAATAGGCCAGGAGGACGGCGGCGACCAAGACGGCAGGGATGTAGAGAATCTCCTTCGCTTGCTGGAAAACAATGGCGGAAGCGCGAGCGAGGGAAATGGTGCTAGGAGGTTGCCGGCGAGACCCCCAAACCGGAATGCCGTGCGAAGGTTATTTACACCCGTTCCTCTGCCCGGATCTGATGGCGAGGAGTACAACGACCCCCAAAGATTTCGTTCGCGCCGGGCTCGCGACGTTCTTGTTGATGTGGAACTGGACGAACGACATCACGCACCGCCTGCGCTTCCACGGCAGGGATCCCGACAGTCTGGAGCTGCTGAAGTCATCGACCTTACGAATGAACCCGACAGTCCCATACAGGCGCATGCACGCCCCATCTCCCAGAATATTCGCCGCCAAAACTCTCAAGCCCGCAATCCACCAGCTTTCGCTCGTAGCGACAGCAGCATCCTCGGCGGGCCAGCCGTTATTGATCTCACTGATGATGCGCCTGACCGTCCTGCACCACCCGCCTTGCCGGGACTCCCTCGCCGTCCCCCGGCGCGCCATGCTTACCATTCGCCAGAGCTATTGTTTTTGAATCAGCGTCAGATTCCGAGGCATCAACAGCAAAACCGCCGTGATGGTGTTCAGTCACGGGCCGCCCGTTCCCGCCAAGCCAACATGTTGAACGGCTTGCGTCGCAATATCTTGCATCACCTGCCTTTTCTCAATCTATTCAACCCTGACCCGGCAGATGGCAATCTTGACATGGTGGAGGGCATGATGGGCAATCCGTTCAACCCTGTCGGCCACATTCAACTTCAGTATCAGCACGGCGCTTTTGACCGCCGCCCCCCGTCGCCCAAGCCCGTCCACGTCCCGCCCCCGGCTGCCCGTTCCGGCTTCTCTCGAGACACAAAAGCAGACAATAGCTCGGCGTACATCTGTCCCGCATGCAACGAAGAGCTGGCTTATGATCCACTCGAGGCTTCCTCCGCTCCTGCCCCACAGGCATCTCGCAGCACCCGACTCGGCAAGCGGCCCCGAAGTGAGCACCACTTCTGGGCGCTCAAGGGCTGTGGTCATGTGAGTGTTTTCCACATTTCTCTCATCGTTGCGTTTGTTAATATCATCACAGGTCTACTGCGAGGATTGCTATGAGAATCGCAAGCCCACAAACAAGAGGCCAAACACGGGCTTTCTCCACGGAGGCCGCGACCATAAATTGTCTTGCGCTGTCGAGGGTTGCGATACACAAGTCACCAATAAGGGATCATGGGTTGGTATCTACTTGTAGCGGATGATGCGAGGCAGGTGTACCTGGTCGATGAGTAGGCGGCCGGGTCAGGGAGAGTTATTGTGTGGACTGTTCCATAGCGTCACGGACTGGCGAGCCGGAGAACGGGCGGAAACAAGTTTCGTTCAACAAGGATTGGACGAGAAGTTCAGGGCGTCTTGGGATGGGACTGGATATGATATGCATGGCTCGGCGTTTGGAGGCATGGTCTTCTTTGAGCTGACTTGGGAGGCAGCGCTGGCTTTACTCTTTATAGCTCCCGCGTCATGCGATACGTGCTACGGGGTACGACAATGGACTTTCCAGATTCTTCATTGTTACTCTGAATTGTGCACTGAACGCACCTTTGAATTTGGAGTATGAATGAGTGAGACGTAAGCCATCGAGATTCGAACAAATTGGCGAAGCACCATGTACCTTTGAGAATCATGAACACGCGAAAACGTCACTTTGTGGCCACCCAGCCGGTGTTTCTCTTATTCTTGATTCGGAATACAAATGGGTATCATGTGGCAAAAACTCCTGTCCCTTGCTGAAACACTCCTACACCCAGCCATGCTCCCTTTCGCTGTCAACATATCCTGAACCCATTAAAAGCCGACCGTCTCGCGGTTTGGTAATTTGACCAAGGCATTGTTCTTTGGTCCATCCACTGCCTCCCCCGTGCAACCGTGCCCCAAGCTCTTCTTGCCCAGAAAATTCCCAGAGCCCCCACCATGGCCGTTGCATTGCGTCTTTGTTTCAAGCTCACTTTACACCCGCGAAAACACGACTGTCCGCCCTCCTCTTCCTCATAATGAGCACCAATACGCCGGAGACAAGTTTCTCACCTCGCAAAGTCACCCCAATTCTCAAAGACGGCCCTCAAGTCTTGGGACGAGATAGCATCCCAAACATCCCCGGGTTCGTCGATTTCGGGGAGCTGCTGCTGATTCTCCTGCTGTTGTTTAGTCTGCAGACAGTCATCGTCCCAGTCCGCCTCCATCATAGCCGCCAGATCCTGTGAGGAGACCGCGTGGGGCAACGGTCGCAAATGTTCTGGCGTGTTCTTGATCGACTGCAGTGCAATGTCATTGTTCGTCGTGGTAGTGATCAACGGCCTTCTTATTGCCGCCGATTGCTTGCGTCGATTGAGTCCTTGTACATCTGAATTCTGCATCGTGTAGTCTTTGGCACGCCTAGTAGAACGAGGGCTCGAGATCTTCGCAGAATCTTTTATCCAGTGCGTTGGTTCAGTTGGAGGTGTCTCCTTTGCTGCTGGTCGTCTGCCCGTGGAGGCTGCTGTCTTTGTCATCACAGCCTTGCCAGCTTGGGGCACCACTGGCCGTGGTGTCGTCCTATTGACAATGGTTGTATTATGGCCCTTTGAACGCAGAGACATTGCAGATGATGCTTCAATCTCTTGCATGTCCTGAGGTGACAGATTGAAGTCCTGGCTGCAGAAGAAAGGCATGGCATCACCTGTGCTTGCCTCGGGCAAAGTCAGAGGTCTGTGTCCCAGGGCTCTCGGCTCGTTTCTGGGGAATGACTCAATCTTCTTGCTATTCTGTTGAAAATCCTTATCCTTTGGAGTGATTCCACGATTGACAACGCCTGTACCGTAGTCGCTCAGGTCTTCTGAAAGTTCCCGCTGAAGCTGTGTACCGCTGGGAAGCAAAGACGCGAGATCGCTGAATTCCGGCAAAAGATCAAGTGATGGCGAAACCTCGTGAAATGAATGCACTTCCTTACAGGGCTGTTCGGTTTCTAGGACCCTTGGTCGCTGTTTTGCGTTGTGCAAAAGCTTCTTTGTCTGGGGCATGTCGCTGTTATGCTCAGACTGCTTATTGTTTGGTGCCTCAGGTGCCGACTGAGAAAAGTCTCCGAAGAAGTCATCAATGTTATCTGTGATGAAAGCAAGCGTGCTTGATGGTGGCTGAGGTGAAGGCAAGGGTGTGCACATCGTCTTTGCCGGCGCTGGCTGTAAGAACTGGGGCGCTCTGGCTGCGGATCCAGCTTGGCGATTCTTGTATGTTGAGGGGTGTTGCGGCCGGATGAAGCGTGGCGTAGCTGCATTTTGAGCGGTCTGATGCAAGGTAGAAGCCCGAATGAAGCCGTGAGGGTTCATCTGACAAGGCAGTCTGACAGTTGGCGCCTTGGGCTCCACGATTCGTCCTACAGGAGTTGAGGGCGAGACTACGCCGCCACTTTGTGCGCTTTCGACAAGAGGAACTGAATTTTCAACGGGCCTGCTGTTGGTCAAAGGGGCGACAGGTGACATGGTTGCCTTGACGTCGCTCGGAGTCCCTGCCGGAGAATGACGCCTCCTCGATACCTTGACTTCAGGGCTAGGTGTCCGGCGTATGATGACTGGCGGCGATATGGTCTGATGACGATCCGATTCGATCACTTGCTCTTCCAATCTGATGCGCTTCCTTGGGGGGCTATTGGGAGCCTCGTGCGGCGCTTTATCTCGGGGGCCTGCGTCTCGGGATTCTTCATGTTGAGCCTCCTCCTGTAAAGACTCGACTTCTTCTTCGATGACATGCAGCGTGCGAACCCCGCACAAGGATTCGGTGATGTGACCGGCTTCTGTATTATCGTGGAGAGTTGCAGCCCCTGGAGATACCGACACTGGTTGGGCATCCACCTTCTCTCCCCCATCCTGCATCAAGCTTGGCTGTGTGGGGCCTGATTCGTCCACAGGTTTCGAGATCTCGTCATGTCGATGTTTCGACGTTTCTTCCTTTTCGGCACGATTTTTAGGTCTGAAGAATCGTGCAATGGTGTCTTGACTGGGTCGGCATGATGCCAAAGGCAACCCAGCCTTGCGCTTCGCATCCTTCTCGGCATCGTCCTTCACTTTCTTCTTGTCGCGGAGAGCTTTGGCTTTTGCCTGCTGTCGAATGCGGTCTCTGTCCTGCCTCTCGGCCTTTTCCTTCTCAGCAATCTCTCGTCGAATTTCTGCTTGGAGTTCTCGATCGCGCTCCCGTTGTTGCTGCTTTGTCAGGCGAGGACCCCGGTTTCTCTCAAGGTGTTGCTTCTTCGCCTGCTTTGAGGTCATCGGCCTCCGATCTGCATCGGTAAGTGGAACATTGCCAACGGGACGAATCCTGTCGGGAATGACGCTGATCCTGCGCTGCTCGTAATTCATCTTGTCGGGGGGTAATGAGCCATGCCTAAGGTAGGCAAGGTTTGTAGGACATGCCCGCCACAGTCGTGAAACACGTTACGGCGACGAAGCCTACAATTGGAGGAAGGAGGAACAATTCAGGTGTTGATAGAAGAGAATGACAAGCCGAAGTCAAGCAACCGGTTTGTAGGTGTAGGGACGATGTATGGTTGATGGTGTTGTAGTGTTCATTGGAGGTGTGGGGTCGCGCCTGGGAGCGCCCGCTGCCAAACACGCAAAACATGCGGAAACGCGCAGTGGGCACGAGGTCATGTGATCCACTGGCGGTATTTTGGCGGGGTAACATACCAGCCACCACTGCTAAAGCACAAGCCACAGACCGCGGGGTCGATCTCCAATCGACAAAAAAATAAAAATTTGAGGGGCCATTTCTGAACCAGCCCTTGTTGCGACAACGTTTCCAGAGCCTCCTTCCTTGCTTGTTCAGCGAATCTACCCGCAGAAAGGGCTACCTCACAACATGTCGAAGCGAACGGCAGACACCGAAATGGGCGATGGCCCTCTCAAGGCCGGCGACCGACCTGAGAAGATGGACGTTGATGGTGACAACGACATGGGCGAATTTGAAGATGAGTTCGAGGACGAGTTCGAGAGCGAGAGCGAGGACGAGATCCTTGAGGCTGGCGTTGACGGACGACCGGACGCAGAGCGTGAGGCCGAAGAGAAGGGTATGCATCTCACGCTTCCTTGGACAAGACTTCTTTCCTAACCTCTACCCCCGCAGGCGCAATGGAAGTCGACCAGGGCACCTTCATCGTCGGAAGAAGCAAGCTCGAGCCTGGCCAGACGCTAGCACCCGATCTTACCACATACCAAATGCTTCACAACCTCAACACGCCATGGCCCTGCCTCTCGTTCGATCTCCTGCGCGACAGCCTCGGCGATAACCGCAAGGTCTACCCCGCCACCATGTACTCAGTGTCTGGCACCCAGGCCGCGACTGATCGTGCTGAGGAGAACGGACTTATGGTCATGAAGTTCAGCGGCTTGAGCCGAATGGACAAGCTGGAAGAAGATGAATCCGACGAAGAGGAGGACGATGATGATGATGAGGACTCGGACCCCATCCTCGAATCCAAGACGATCCCTCTCAACTCGACGACCAACCGCGTTCGTGCGCACCAGATTCCCTCGCAAGATGTCTCGAAGCCGCCTACAACGCTGACGGCCACGATGACCGAGTCGACCAACGTCTTCATCCACGACATCACCCCCCACCTTACCTCTTTCGATAACCCTGGCACCTCGATCACTGCCCAGCAGAACAAGCCACTGTCCACGATCCGCGCGCACAAGGCTGAGGGATACGCGGTGGACTGGTCACCCATCGTTCCCGGTGGAAAGTTGCTCACTGGCGACAACGACGGCCTTATTTACGCGACGACTCGCACCGACGGCGGCGGTTTCGTCACCGATACCCGGGCCTTCCAGGGCCACACGAGCAGTGTTGAGGACATTCAGTGGAGCCCTTCGGAGCAATCTGTCTTCGCTTCCGCGTCGAGTGACGGAACAGTCAGGATCTGGGACGTCAGGAGTAAGAGCAGGAAACCCGCTCTGACGGTCCAGGTCAGCGACACGGACGTTAACGTGTTGTCCTGGTCCCGACAGACCACCCACCTGCTCGCCTCTGGTGCGGACGACGGCGTGTTCGGCGTGTGGGATCTCCGCCACTGGAAGGGCACGGGCGACAAGCCCTCCCCCATTGCCAGCTTCGACTATCACAAAGAACAGATCACGAGCGTGGAGTGGCACCCGACCGACGACAGCATCATCGCTGTGGCTGCGGGCGACAATACGGTCACGCTCTGGGATCTGGCTGTCGAGCTGGATGACGAGGAGAGCAAGGACACGGGTGGTGTCAAGGACGTGCCTCCTCAGCTGCTCTTCGTTCACTATCTATCGAACGTCAAGGAGCTGCATTGGCACCCCCAGATTACGGGCAGCTTGGTGGCCACGGGTGATGAGTTCAGCATCTTCCGTACAATTAGCGTTTAATGATACCTATGACGCTCAAGAAATGAGCAAGACCAAAACCAGTATGCAACAAGTTGGAGAGACGTGGTGATGTTTACATGATTGAGATGAAGCGTAGTTGAAGTGATCAGTATTGTGAAACTGAGGCCACAGTGCTTGGAACCGAATCGCAAGATAGCAAAGCACGAAATGAGTCGCCTGAAATCGGCCATTTCATTGAATGCGTGCCTAATTGGAGGCATCGGGGGGGGAGGGGATTGTTGGCGGCGCTCATTCATCTCAGCAGTTGCCCTGCGTGGTTTGTGCCTTCTTGACCCACAAACTTCATCCGTGTTTGCGTCTTGCATTTCACACCATACCTGCTCTCGTCAGTACCGCATCAACCTGGCACGCAATGGAAATGCCTGGGCCTGCTCGTCACCAAACATGCACATCCTCGCCTGGTTTTTCCATTTGGGCCAATACACCTGAAGCAACATTCCGCCAACATGTTGTCGATCTTGAGAAACGGACGAACGCCGTACCACTCGACAGCCAGGTGTTCTCCATGTCGGGTTGGAAGTCCTCTCGTGGAGCTTCAACAGATCACCGACTCTCGTTGTCGCAGGAGCAGCAACTTGCTGACGATGTGTCCTTCATCGCTGCCGTCGGTGAAGGTGCACAGTCTGTAGCAGCAGCCACAATCCAGGAGTCAGGCCGCCCTTCCAAGGATGCGAGGAAACCCAGCCTCCGAATCACGGTTGCTTCTGTAGACGCAATTGATCCGTCCGCGCAGGCGTTCCTCCGTACCATTCTGGAGAGACTATCGAGAGTCTCCGTCAACAACAAAGATGTTGTACTTGAGCATACTTTCGGCCAGCTTGCCGCGTACCACAGCCAGCGTCTTTTGAACCGCCTGCGATCGGCGCGGTGGACGAAACCGACGTACCTAGCGAGGACACACAAGAAGCCACTCTTTGCAGACTTCGAAAACCTCAAACACAGGGCTCAACTAATTTACAGTCGGTCTGAACGCTCACAACGCGCCGATACCGAGGCACGCCTTGCCTCTCTCGCATCCGTCTTGGAGGCTTTTGAGATACCCCCAGAAGGCGGTCCCGAAGCAGAAGACCAGCAACGTCTCGCCCTGATACGCGCTTGCTTTGACTTCTGCATCTCTCCAGCAACTGCAGACTTTCTTCGTCACCTGCGACAAGTACGAGCAACCTCGCAAATTCAAGCCTGCCTCAAGACCTTACACCAAATCGAGAAGATAGCGGCCTACTACCGAATCCCCAAGACGCTGACCGAGTACGCCCTGGAGTTTCCGGGTCTCTTCGAGCATGTTGAGTTCGTCTTTCTGACGCCGTACGAAGCCGCTCCTGTCGATCTCATGTACCAGCCATGGGCGACATCTACGCACGTCCACGCAGAAGTCATGCTTTCGGTACATCACGACTTGAGGAGAGCTACAGATGACTTTCTGACACACCCGAGGTGCATGGGAGCCTCAAAGTATCTCTGCTACCTCTGTTACCTCTTCATCTGTCAGCATGGGTGCTATTTCCCGTCCAGCACGCACGGCGCTTGTTACGACCAATGGACAATACCCGATCTTGCCGAATTTCCTGAAGACATGAGGCAAAGGTACCAATCCATCGTTGACGGAATGGATCGAAATGTTGTCGAAGCGCTCAACAATGCGACTCGTCGACCTGAGCCAATGACAAGTCGCGAGAACCTCATTGACGCTTATCGCACGACATGATGTCCGGAACACGATATGTAAATAGGCAAGGATCAATATGCTCTCTAGCATGCTACGATTCGTCTATTCGATAATCTAACCACTGAGAGGACCCTCAAGAGGAGTGATCGCAGGGTCCCAGCAGACAGGGGCATATTCAGTCGTCTCCAATGTCTTCATGTCCTCCTCCGACAGCTCAAAGTCATAGACATCAGTGTTATCGCGGATACGCGAAGGCGTGACGCTCTTCGGCAACGGGACGTATCCCTTCTGCAGACTCCAGCGCAGAAGGACCTGCGCCTCCGACTTGTTGTGCTTCTTCGATAGCTTCTGAAGGTTCTCCTCGCCCCAGCGCTCGCCGCGGACCAAGGGGCTGTACGCCTCAACTGTGATTCCGCGCTGCTTGCACCACGTGGTGATGTCGTTCCTCGCGCACCACGGGTGGATTTCGTACTGAACGACGTTGATCACGCCGCCCTTGCCCGCGCCGCCGCGCTCGCTCTCAAGCTCCTTGATGTGCGTCTCCAGCTGGTCGAGGTGGTGGACGCCGTAGTTGCTGACGCCGATGGAGCGTACTTTGCCCGCCTCCTGAGCCTCGACGAGGGCCTTCCAGGCGCCCTTGCGACCCTCGGAACCACCGTAGGGGCAGTGCAGCAGCATCAGGTCGATGTAATCAAACCCCGTCTCTTTGAGCGTCTTCTCGACCTGGGCCTTGGAGTCTTCATAGTTGATGAGGCGGACCTTGGAGGTGAAGAAGATTTCAGAGCGGGGGATATCAGTGGCCTTGCTGACAGCGGCACCTGCGCCGGCCTCGTTCTTGTAAGAGGCAGCAGAATCAATCTACAGCGTGTTAGTCGATGATTGTGCACGACCCAATGATCAAGCGACCTACGTGACGATAGCCGGCCCTCAGCGCCTCGCCACAAACTTCCTCAGCCTGCTCAGGAGGCCTTGAGATTGTGTTAGTCTGGAAGATCAAAATTTGAGAATGCCGATTGACTCATTTACTCACGTTTTCCAGAGCTGTTTAATCATGCGTTAGCTTGATCAAATGCCTAAGTAGATGCTGAACTCACGCCATAGCCGAGAGCGGGAATCTCGTAGCCGCTGTTCAGCTTGATCTTGGATTGCAAGTTCTGAGGAGCCATAATATACTCTATGAACCAAATATCGGAGTAAGTATATGATACTGATCGTAGGATGCGTCAATTCAGGATGGTCATGAGGGGGACAACATGGAGTCGACCTTGAGGACCCATCAGGCTTAGCTAAGAGCCGCTCGACTTCGGCCTCTTTGACCCGAGGCAGTTCCACCTATGAGAAGCGTCTTTATCAACGTCATCTACAACATCACCAATATCAATGTATCGCAGTTTACTGATTGAATAGTCATGCTCATATTATTTGCACGTCGTCCCCGCCGTCGGCACCTTCACCATCGTCAACCTCATCATCGTCGAGGTCTGCGATGGGATACGATAGCAACGCTGCCACGCTACCGAGCATGTCGAGCCTCTGCCCGCTCTCATGGTCGCTACTCAAGATCCTGACCTCGCCTCCATCTTCTTTCACCTTGTCTACGAGCGCGACATACTGCTTCCTCGTGGCGATATCGGAGCTGCGGAACAATGAATTGTTCATGATGAGTGTGCCGCCGCCCGGGCCGATCGCACCCTCAAGCACCGCTTTGGTCACCGCCGAGGTGCCATACCACGCCCTGCCATCATCCACCCTTAATTTATCAAAGAATGTGTCCATCAGTTTTGTTTCCTTGGTGAACTTGAAGTCTTTGAGCTTGTTCCCCATCTCCGGGCTCTTGAGCACCTCGTTCAGACTGTGGACGTGACCCGAGTTTGTGTGCACAACAATGGCCTCCTTGGCAATGTTCGACAGCTTCTTATCCGACTTGTCGCGCCCCTCATCCGCAATGTATTTCTTGAAATCCACAGCCACGAATCCTGGGCTCGCAAGCAGCAGCGGCCGCGGCTGATCAAAGTTGACCGTGCGCAGAAGATTCGCCAGCGTCTTCTGGTAGAACTTGCGCATGCCCTCGGAGGTGTCCGATGCGGCGCTCCTCTTCTTGGGCACGACGCTCTCGATGCGCTGCTTGATGACGGTGCGGAACTGCGTGATCAGGCATATGTTGGCGATGCCCTCCTGCATGACGACGGCGGCCATGGCGCCGTCCTTGTCGTCGGAGAGGCCTTCGTTCAGAGTGTCGCGCGCCACAGAGTCCCAGCCCTCGGGCTTGCTCAGCGTGAAGGGGCGCCCGATCTCGAGGTCGAGGGTGTGGTGCTGGCCGAGGCTGACGTAGGCGTTTTCGGACTTGACGACGCCGCTGACCTGCAGCTGGCCGGCGATGGGGTCGAAGAAGGTGGACTTGACCTTGATGGCCAGCATAGTGTGGACTCGTTCGGACTGCGTGCTGCCCGTCTTGGTCTCGGAGACAACCTTGCGGACGGCGTGGGCTACGACTGTGTCGCCGGTTGTGATCAGGTTGTAGGCGTGCCACTGGGAGAAGAAATTGTTAGCGAAAAGGGTGGATCTCGCGAGAATGGGCATATGGGTTTGCACACCATGTCCTCCGAGTCCTCGGCAGTCAGCGTGACAGCGTCTTCCGCGACATATTGCGACGGTTTTGTTGAAGTGAGCTTCATCGTTGTGTCTTGTCTCCAGCGGCTTCGTGCTCCAGGGATGCGGCTCCCAGATTCTCGAGGAGTAGCAGCAGCAGTAAGCTTTTCCGGCGAGTCAAGAGTTTGGCGATCTGAAGAATAATCAATCTCGTAAGAACGTTGGGCGACGGATCCGACCCCGATGGAGATCGCGACCATGTCCAGCATCATCATGCCATGGCGGGGGCGGGGAAGTCTTATCAGCAACAATCCTTATCAGCATATCGATAAGGAAACCACATGCTCATTGCATTGTTAATGCCACGAACGTGTGTGGCTTGTACCCAGGTTCAGCTGCTCAAAGCACGAGGTGAGGTCCTGTCGTTTGCATCAATCAATCCACCAGGGTTCACATCCCAATTTAGCAGGTGGTCCTTTGGCCGTCCTTAGACCAAGGTTTGTCGTTAGCCATCCGCTAGGTATCTTTTCTAGAGCATCGAAATAGATCCAATCATAGGCCTCAAAAATCAGCAACGATCACAACCTTACTTGATGCTTGGTTGCAACCCAGGTACCCAGAAAGATATTCAGGTGATGTCTAACCATCGTCAATCTGATAGGGAGCAGCAGGTACGTATCCCATCAACTCACTGTCGCGTGGCTGTCAGGTCGACAAAGCGGTTGCCGTGCTGGCAGGGCTGGCAGGGCTGGCAGAGGTACTTCGCAGTGGGGCAATCTTAGCGTCTGGGACCTCAAGCTCTCTCGAAACTTTTGCCTGCAACCAAGTATCACTAATGAATGGGGCGTTCCTAAGAAGGTGCATCCGGAGCAAACGAGGCAGGCACTTTCGTCATGACGGTTGCTAAAATGCTTCCTTAATAGAGAAGAATGGTTGGACCCTTTGGTCCTGACCACAGAGGTCCTGACCACAGACCAAGAACGAACCGAGGTCAGATCATTCTCTTCATTTCGTTTCCCCCAATCCACCCCCCCCCCCCCCTTCGCATCACGACCTCACGTCGTACCCTCGCATAACGTCGTATCCTCGCATTCCGATCACTTGTCGTTATCCATTCGGCTTTTGTTCTGCACGGACTTCGGCTTCCGTCGCACGGTGCGGTCGCATTCAATTCGGCCGCCGATTCCCCTTGCCCTTGTGCCCTTGTCTGGTATGGTGGCCTGGGCTCCCGTCGGCCGCGCTCGCTTTCGCCTTTCCCTACCAATCTGTCCGACCATCCGCTCGTCTCCCCGTCCAGCCCGCTCGTTCCGGCCTGCTCGGATGTCTCGCTCTTTTACGCCAACCATCTCGGTTTCGCCTGTGAGAACGAGTATCCTTCCAGCCAATTGACCTGTATCCGACGTTACCGCATTTCCCCAGGGGTGTTCTCTCATGCTCCCAGAAAGTTCAAACCCAAATCGCGTAATGGGACAGACATGTCGACCCCTGTGTCGGTCAGCATGTCCGCTGACGGCGGCCGTCGACGAGAGAAACCACCAGCGATCAATGTCGCCGCGGCCGCTATGACGGCCAGCACGACTCGTTCCGCCAGCCCAAAGCCGAGCACCTCCCGACCCAGCCATGAGACACCACGCGCACCTCTGCAGCAGCAGGGTGAGCCGAAACTGAGAGTCTCCGTCTCAGACGAGCATGGTATGTCCAGGTAGTGCGAGTTCATTTGTCCGACTTCCTGAGCATTGTCCACCTTTACCCACCACAACTGGGCGCATGCACTGTGAAGTCTCGCATAGCGGCACGGGTCCGAAGTGCGAGGTGCGAGCTAATTGTAATGGTATCGCAGGCAACAGCTTTCTGCCCTCCGCTCTCAGGAGAACGCCCACCAGGCTGTCCCGAACCGTCACCCCGAAAGATGGCCCTGGAGCGCGAGATGTCAAGACGCCGGCTCGGACCTCGCCCAGCGCCCAGCAGACACCGTCATCTGCCGCTGCCGCCGCCGCCGCTGCAATTGACCCCCTATCACAGGTATGTATGACCTTGGCCTGGCCACTCATCGTGTCGCGACCCGCGCCCGTTGTCAGCAAGGTGCTGTCAGGCTGACAGCTCCCTCAATTCTTTTAGCACATCCTGATGCGAACCAATACCGAAACCAATTCTGTTACGCCTCGACTTCGATATCCGGGTCGGCCGGACAGCCCTGCTCCAGAGTCTCTTGGCCACCAGAGACACGGCTCCGACACCCCGGTAAAGCATGCCGGCGTCGCTCCGACAGATCCGCTCCGAGACAAGAAGTACTTACTCTCTCACCTGTGGCAATGAGACTGTGGGTTTTCAACGCAATTGCTGACGCTTCGTTCTGCGCAGAAAGGGCGTATCTTTCCTCAGTCGCCTTAGCATGCGCGGCCGGAAGAAGGACGACTACGCCGACGACCTGTCCGAGCTAGGGGAGCCGAGACTCGACGGCACCGATGCCCACGTCTTCTCCTCCGCCATTGGCGCCGGTGGCTACATTCCCCACCACAAGGAGCCTCCACGGTACATCAAGGTCCGCGCCCACCACAAAAAGATCCGCGAGTTCAACCGCATGTTCCTGGCGCAAGAGTTGTCGACCGCACCGCAACCCGACGACGAAGATGACCCTCACTCCTCGGCGGCGTCCACCGCAAGCGGGAAGAAGCGGCCACAAACGACCGGTGCCGTATGGGCTATGGAGTTTAGTAAAGACGGACAATGTCTCGCAGCCGCCGGCAAAGACCAGATCGTTCGTGTCTGGTCCGTCCTATCAACGCATGATGAGCGTCGCCAACACGAAGAGGAAGAAAACGCCAATGCTGCTCCGGAGGCTCGGCTTAGTGCGCCTGTCTTCCGAAGCAAGCCTATTCGCGAGTTCGCTGGTCACACCGGCGAGATTTTGGATCTTAGCTGGAGTAAGAACAACTTTCTCCTCTCCTCGTCCATGGACAAGACGGTCCGCCTGTGGCATATGAGCAGACAGGAATGTCTTTGCACCTTTCGACACAAGGACTTTGTCACGTCCATTGCCTTCCACCCCACTGACGACCGCTTCTTTCTGGCCGGTTCCCTGGATTCTGTCCTGCGATTATGGAGCATTCCTGACAAAGCTGTTGCCTACTCCTCACTGCTCCCAGACCTCGTTACCGCCGTAGCCTTTACGCCCGATGGCAAAACGTCCATTGGTGGTGTGCTTAATGGCACTTGTCTTTTCTACGACACGGAAGGGTTGAAGCTGCAGACTCAGATGCTTGTGCGGTCTTCGAGAGGCAAGAACGCCAAGGGTAGCAAGATCACAGGCATAAAGACCCTCACCACTCAAACAGGCACTGGGGATGCAGAAATCAAAGTGCTCATCACTTCCAACGATTCAAGAATTCGCATATACAACATGAAGGACAAAATGATAGACGCCAAATTGAAGGGCCACGAGAACCAATGCAGTCAGATCCATGCCGACCTGAGTGATGACGCGAAATGGGTCATATGCGGCAGCGAGGACAAGAAGACCTTCATTTGGTCCATGGACTCGAGTGACCCCGAGGTCAAGGACAAGGTGCCGGTTGAGTACTTCAACGCTCACTCGGCACGGGTTTCCGCCGCCATCTTCGCCCCTACGAAAACTCGCCAACGGCTCAGCGCGTCAGGGGACCCCCTATACGACCTTTGCAACCCGCCACCTGTGAAGCTTATGAGCTTGGAGGAATCCCTAGCTGCGAGCCATACGATTCCTGGGGATGCACCACAGCAAGCGCCGCCAACGCAAGCGAAGAAGCCACGGGAATCAGCTGCGTATGTTGAAAAGTCTAAACATTATGACGGCAACATTATAGTCACGGCAGACCAGATGGGCTCGATCAAGGTCTTCCGCCAGGACTGCGCTTTTGCCAAGCGGCGCCATGAGAACTGGGAGACGGGTTCCAGCTTTTCTCGCAAGATGGTTGGGACAAGCGCCATGGTCGGCCGCAGCGGCAGCATTATCACGCGAACAAGTGCCAGTAGCCACCCTCATTCCCGACGAGCCTCTTTGACGCAGCCTGCTCATCCTCACACCCTCGCACCTGGACCTCAGATGAACACAGATCGAATCAACTCCTGGCGACAGGGAATTTCGGCCGACAGTGCGCGCAACAGCTTGATAGGTGCCGCATCTGTGCACAGCGAGCGGTCTGCATCCCCGAGCAAACTTGCTAGAGTGACACAAGCCAGCTCTGTCACTACGAAACCAGTCACCACAGTCTCAGAGGCGCGAAAACAACCTTACGTCGACCCACAACCTCAATCGCCAGGGCCCCATCCCAAGAGTCCTTCCTCAAGCATGGCCAACAGCCCGCGTATGGCTAAGAGAGTTGATCATGATGATGTCCAAACGCAGCCGCCAACGCCGAGCTTTTTCTTCCAGCCGGCAGAGGATGTGGATTCCGAGGCACAGCCAGGTTCGCCAGCGAGTACCTACTCCTTCTGGAATCTCAATCGTTGGAGAGGAATTTCGGCATCGTCTCGGTATTCGACCGGCTCGGCCAATCTGTCCACTAGCCACGCCATGGTACCCAGAACTGCGTCTGGGACTTCCACGATTGGGCCTTCGAAAAGTAGTGATGCGTCAAAAAGACGGAAAAGCACAGCGGAAGAAACGGCAGCCGCTGGCGATGGCCCGGATTCTACCGTGCAATCGCCTATCACTGACCAGGATGAGACCTTTGATCATGACCAAGATGCCACCGGCTCTTCCCGCGAAGCGGACATTGCACTCGACCAACACGACTCTGTCGTCAGCCAGCTCAGCTCAGACTACAGTAGTGAGAATATAGCTGATGCAATGACGTGTGATAAGTGCGGGAACAAGGAGTTCAAGATCAGGTGGCTGGCGGGTCATTCGCGCATGCTCTGCAGCAAATGTGGGCTCGTCGCGAAGGAGGGTAGCGTTGAGGCATGATCATAGGCCACACTCCGCGAGGCTGTTGCAGCCAAGGAACTGGCAAACTAACTACTAGCCGTTATAATACAACACAAACAAGTTTGAGCAATCTTCTTGAAGTCACGCCGAAGTGTAACGCGAGGGGTTCGGCGTCGCCGAGTTGTGCATCGTCATGGGCCAGCAAACTGATGGCATGGTGAGGGTTTCAATGTACTATGGTATTTTCACCTGTAGCGTGGTACTGTCTGCGGTACAACAGTGAGCATGCATGGCAAGACGGCAGCCAGAAGTTTGCAAATGTCTGAATGGACTGGAAACAATGTAACATATGAGGGAGCTTACGCATGCAACCTATCCTATAAAAGGCCTGAATCTCTGGACCAAAAACGTCTGTCTGCCTTGGCCGTTGGTCTCATGGCCATCATATCGTCTTGTGGAAAGATTCACCAGGCATTTCCACAACTTCCAAGTATATCATTCCTTGTCGGTCCATGATGAAGGCATACGCCCTCGCCTTGGCTTTCATCCACGCATCTCATTGCATAGCCTCCTCCTTTGCCTTCGAACGCTTCTACGCCGGCGGCTTCGGCTCCACAGACCAAAACTAGTGAGCGTCGACACGATTATGTCCTGGATGAACCACATCTGACCGTGTCTCGCAGCGTCATCTTCGGCATCCGGCCAACGCCCGGTGCCTCCTTCGCAAACTGCACCCACAGCTCAGATTCCGGGCCCGTGGTGCCTGAGGTTCCCCGATCGTACTGCCAAGACGCGCCCGCCGTGACTTGGAGCCTCGAGAGAGAGGAGAACGGGGATGGAATGCTGTTACAGGCTTGGTGGGCGTTCACGAGCCGAGCGTCACTTTATGGGCGGAGAGTAATCCCTGAGGAGCAGCTTGTGAGGAAGGGTGGGGGGAGTGGGAGATCAAGACAGTCTTATGAGGGGCCACATGAGTTTTTGATGGATGTTGTGGCTGTCGCGGGGCCGGGTGCGACCTAAGATATGTTTGAGTAGGCTCATGGCAGACTGTGACAGAGTGTCTATACAAGAGTCTGATCTGGTAAAACAAGTGGCAGCAAGCGTTCATCCACAGCAGCACGCATAACTCCACGCAGAAGAGGGCATCTGTGCATCATGTTACACTGAGATATTCCTATTAATCATATCCTCAACCTCCAAAATACAAAGCGCCGAGGCCCATCGCCTTACTTCTTGACCCTGCCATCGAGGAAAGACCTGAGATAGTCCAGCATGAAGCTGTCCAGGTTCAGTGCGTCAGCACCGCGACAAAGGTGATCCCAAAACTCCGCCCAGAGAGTGACCTCGTCTACGCTCGACGCAGATCCGTTCTGAGACTCGAGAGCCCCAGCAACGAAGCACAAGGTCAGAAGGCCCCATCCCATTGCATCCTCGGTACATGTGCTCCCCGCCGGCTGGCGATACTCAATCGTTCGCGCCTCGGCGCTCGGCGAAAGTAGGCGAGACAGGTTCCATTTGTAGACTTTGCCGTGGATGAAGTCCTTCTTCCGGCCGTGGGCGCGTCCGTACGGGCTGGATGCCGGGAAGAGGCACATGGTCTCCACGATGGCACCGATACCATCTTCTTGTACTGAGGCTGCTTCGAGTTCATCGAGGCAGTGTGGTAGGGATGGCATGCTGGCGAGGATTGGGTTCTGCCTGTTGCTCCGGCACCAGTACGCCGATGATCTCTCAGCCGGGACGAGGATGTCAAGGCAAGTCTCGTAAGTGAGAGCCGCTTGTGATACGGATGCCAGCTGGTGGGGGAACATGTCATGACCGAGCTGGGATACATGGATGTGTGTGCTACACTGCGAGGATGTCTGAATTTTGAAACCCCTCCGAATCTCAGAGAAGATGACCTCCAAGTCCGTGAGCCAGGCCGAGTCAAGTGTGAATACGGGTGACACGAGTTCGACACCCCCTGTCACGTAAGTCAAGGGATAGCGCGTGGTCAAATGGGAGGCTCACATTTGCTCTTGGCCGGCAAGCTGGGGATTGTCACCTCCTGAACGATCGACCAGACCTGATACGCATGATCTGGCTCTTCGGTCACTTGATTGTGAACCCCCTTTTTGGAAAGGCGATGACTGATATCTTTGGCCATCGTCGACCAAGACGAGTACTTCTTCGAGCTGACGAGAGACAGCTCGATTTCGAGGCCGAAGGCAAGGGAAGCTGCGCGAGGCATTATAACAAGATGAAATTTGATATCGATATTGAACTGGGACGGCTGTCGCAATGACTCCATCAAAGACTTGATCAGAGGTGACTCTATGCATTATATACAAGTCCAGTTCCATGCCTGTCGCTCTAGACGTCCCCATCCGACTACCCGCAGACGAACTTGCTCTGTTCTAGGGCATACTTCGACCATCTGAGACCCTTCACCTATCCAGGTTCATATCGAAGCCAAAAGTAAGACTTTTGAAACAGCCCGGCTGTGATGGCCGCAATATCGTAAGAGGTGTAGACTTAGCAGCGCTTGCCATGAAATCCGATAGGTTGCGACAATGACACCCACGAAGTCCAAGAGGCCACACGTCTATGAAAGGGGGCAAATGGAAGGCCATGGTCGAGGAGCCTGCCATCAGAACTGTGTGATCAAACATCATCGATGAATCATGATGCTTATGCCGGCCGTCTCGTCGACCATAAGCCTGAGGACCAGAGACTGTGGCACACGAAACGGCCGCGGGGTTCGAGCCTCAAAGGGCAGGTAACATGACAGCCTGTGCCCAAACACCACGAGCCATGATATGGAGCACCCGGTGTGCAACACCTCCTGTGGCCCTCCTGGCGCGTACAAGCCTTGCGCGACCCGGACGAGGCTCCCCAGAAGCCCTCGGCCGCGAATCATCTTCACTCATCTGCGCTAAGCCCCAAAGCTGCCACCCGGCAGATGGAGCATGACGGTTGGGGGCCATGTCATCCGGCAAGGCCGCGGCACAAAGGAGACATGGAAATCGTCGGTTTATTAAGGATCCCTGGGGTCCAAAAAAGACGCCGTCGTCTCGAAATATGCAGGACCCAAGCCTCTAGGCGCGCGGAGTCGCTCGCGGAGTGGCGGGATGACAAGGGGAAGTTCGTGGCATTGCGTGGTGGAGGTTCATGACTTCCTGGCAGGCGCTTGGAAAGGATGATCACGGACTGTTGGGCCACCTGGCGGTGTGATGCCCCTTTTGTTAGACGCCTTGAGATTTGGTGGATCTGATCTGATCTGTTTGTCTGATTGTTGGGTTGGGCGGTTGGGCTTAAGATAATACTTTGCTTGGTCGCAGAGAAGGCCCATTCATTACCCAAGTGATGTCCTTGTTGTTGGGGCTCCCGATCATGGCTGTGGGAGTCTATCGCAGGCTGCAATCGCCAAGCAAGTCACTCTAACCATTAGATCTGGCCGTTGTCAGACTGACGATCCATAATCTGTGCGGCAAAGCATGGCAAGGGTGATTGAATCGAACAAGCTCAGACTCTCCCCCAGTCGCCAGTAGAGCTGCATGCTCAATTCCCGTGACGTTGCGCTTCTGCAAGGTGCGATACGGCCAAGACGGCGGCCTGTGTTATTCGCGAATTGGGCAATGCGTACCGCCGGGTCGGGTCGGGTCTGGGGTAAGGATGAAAGATCAAGGCCATGCAACTTGTTGCCAATGCCTGCTAGATTCATGCGCGCCCTGTCACGTCAAGGGAAGCGAGCCAATGGGTTGAAATGACGCCCTGCTTGTGGGGTCTCGATATCTCCATCACAGCTGGATGAGCTCGAGATTGTACCGGAGTTTACAGTTGCGTGGCCTGCAGGTATTGACCCTTAACTGTTTGGAGTATATGATGTTGAGCCTTGCACGTCGAAGGCTCCAGGGCATTGGATCACTCAATTCTTGTTACGTAGACCATGTCAATTGATGTATTGCAGGTTTGCTTCTATCATCATGATCCTGAGCCCCTCTCATCTTCTCACATCCCATGGTTCCCATCTGCACTCCAAGTCTACAACAGCGGCCACCCCACAGTAGAGGCACTACAGGTGTAGCTGAAGCTATGTCATGTTTCTTGCTTCCACAAGACGATTGACTCAGTTGCTCTCACTAAGGTGCCTTGCCGAAATACCCATGTTGTCGCTCCAGTCAAGGCTCAGCATCTCCACCGGCCAGGAGATACCAGCTTCCGTACTCCGGAGGCCCTTCGTCATGGTAGATGCTGAATAATTCATACGGGAGTCATCATGGCTGTTTGTCATCGCTTGCCCTCTTCACTTCCCTAGACTCGATGCCTCTTGATGAAGAATCAGCGAACTCGCCTACAACACGACACATCTTTCTACAGCCATGGCGCAGAAGTGGATATTGACAGGCCAGAAAGGCTTTCAAGAGTCTTTATCCGTCGACCAAAACGCATAAATCCCGGCCGACCTGGTTCCGCAGGAAGTGCTCGTTCAGTTGCACGCTGCAAGCCTCAACTACTGCGAGATTGCCATTGCCAACGTTGAGGTATAAAGTCATGATCACCTCATGCTATCACCACTAAATTGACCCAGCCCAGAACGGACCGGGAGGCGCCATAATCCCAAATGTTGTCCCCGGATCTGACGGAGCAGGTATCGTGAAAGCAGTCGGGTCTTCCATCAAGGGCTTCCGACGAGGAGACAGAGTCATCACCCATCTCGCGCCCGCAGTAGTCGAGGCCAGCGGCGACGATGCGCTGCCAGCTTATCCTGATATCGCGGCCGAGCTGGGCCAGTCCATAGACGGCACCCTTCAATCTCATGGTGTGTTTGCCGTGAGCGCCCTGGTTCATGCCCCGAGGATTTGGACTGGCTGCAGGCGTCGACGCTCACATGCAGTGGACTGACTGCGTGGAACTCACTCTTTGGCCTCGAGAAGAGATCGCCGGGACCGAGGCACGGGCAGCGTCAGCTATTGCTGCCCTTCAGCTTGCTGTGTCTTCCGGCGCAACAGTCGTCGCAACAACTTCGATAGAGGAAAAGGCCGGGAGGCTGACACAGCTAGGGGCAAGCCATACGGTCAACTACCGGACGAATGCCGATGGCTAGGGACAAGAACCGCGACAGCTCAATCCGGGAGCATAGAATATATAGAATAGGATATATATATATAATCTATATTATATATTTCTAAGTAGCTCTAATAAAATTTACTTACGTTAATAAGCTATATTTATAAGATTTACTAAATATTTATAAATAATAGCTTATTAAGTATAAAGTAAAGGATACTTTTTTTAAAGTATAAGTATAAAATATAAGAAATATAATATATAGAATTATATATATATAAATAGTCTATAATATATACTTCTTATATACTTTATCTCTATATATAGATATCTATCTAAGAATATATTTATATAAATATTAGTTCTATATATTAAGAACATATAATGTATGAAATATATGAAGTATATAAATATACTTCTAACTATTGAATATTTATAACTAATAGCTACTTAGATATAGAGTAAATATAGTATATATTCTTTAAAAAATATATATAATATAAGAATAATAATATATAGAATTATATTTTTATAAATAGTCTAGATTATAAATTTCTTAATATATATTTCTCTATATAAGAATATATATCTGAAGCTATATTTATATAAGAATATCTTATATATAGTTTAGATATATAATATATAAAATATATTAAGTATATAGATATATATATTTAAAACCTTATATATTTATTTTTAAGTACTATATTAAGATATCTCCTATATAGGGAAGAGGTATAATAGCTATATAGATATTACTATACTATAATTACTACTTAAGGCTATTAAAGCTTTATAACTGTAGTATAGAGATTATAGTTTATAACTATAGTATGGAAATTATAACTATAATTTCTATACTATAGTTATAAAGCTTTAATAGCCTTAAGATATATTTGTAGTTTTCTTAAATATATAAATAGTTATCTGATAATATATTTAAATATAGATACTTTCTCTATAATAAATATATATAATATAAGAAATATAATATAAAGAATTATATTTATATGAATAATCTATATTATATATTTCTTATATAGCTTTTCTCTATATTATAGTACTTATATTAGAGAAACCGTATATATATATATTTTATAAAATAAAGATATATAATATAAGAAAGATATTAATTATAAAGAAGTATAGAGAAATATTTCTAATATAGCTTACTATACTTAATAAGGTATAATTATAGAAGCTACGATATATTTATAAATAATACTTACTTTAATATAATTAAATAAATATTACGACCTAACTATTTCTATAGAGGGGAATAGGTAGTACTAAAGACGTAGGGTACTTAAAAGTAGAAGCTTAGGTTATAATAATAAGTAGGGGGTATTATAAAGTATTACGTGCTCGTTATAGTAAATATAAGGTAAGACTTAAATTAATTACTATTATAAGAAAGACTATATCTATAAGTATAGAAATATCCCTCCTTAAATACCTACCTATCCTATCCTTACTATAGCTATAGGGGCCGCTATCTTTATAAGGGTTACTAATATTATTGTAAGATATCTATATTAGATTATAATATATTTAGTAAGAGAATTATAGTATAGATAGTAAACAGATTATAGTTATATAAGTAACCCTTATATAGTCTATATACCTATACGCTACGTTTAAGTACGTATAGGGTCGCTCCTTTATTAGCCTAGGGTAGCGTACTATAGTTAGGGCATTATATAATTCTCCTCCTCTAAATTAATATCCTAGCGACTATACTTATAGGCGCTATATTCTACCTAGGTATATTCCTATATAGTCCTTCTTCTTTATATCCTACTAATAAAATAACGAGTTATAGTAAAAAACTAAAATCTTTATCCGCTTATAAGCGTTAAGAGTCATTCGATTTTATTAAAACTAAATATATTAAATTCCGCCTATTAAATAGATATAAGAAAGACGTTTATCTATAAATATTATAGTAATCCCTTAGCCGGGCTTAGTAGCGCTATAATATTTCTCATCTTTTTATTTATTACTATCTGTAATATCTTAGGCTAGGATATCTAAGTTAGCGGCTAAGCCATTAATTTCTAGCTCTAAGTCGAAATAATTAAAGGTATTAGCTACGTCGAGTTTTAACTAGATTATTTCCTTAAGCTAGTAACTATGACTCCGATTACAATAACTACTAATCTTATACTTATTCCGCCCTACGATATAGTAACTAGACCTTACTTAACGACTATATTTATCGAATCGACCAAAAAGAGAACTCGAACTATTATAAAGATAGCCTCTAAGACTATTATAGTTACGGTTACTAACTCGCCTAAATAGACTACGTTATTAATACCCTTACCTATATTATAGATAGGAGTACTACCCTATAGTATAGTACCTACTCTAGGAACCTCTACTACTAACTCTTTATCTACTATCGAACTACTACTAGGTTTATTATTTATTAGCGAGGCAGCTACTTCTCTAGGAAATACTCTAGTCTAGTAAGTCTAGAAGTCTTTTATAGTTATAATAGCTATTAGCCTTAGCTTATAGTATTTCTAGATAGCTACTTTATAAACCTAGATCCTATCTCTTAGTTTAATTCGCTTATAAAGTCCTTTATTATCTCCCCCTTTTCCCCTTTTCAGGCTTAATAGCCCCTCTACCCTAACTAAAACCCCCGAACGATATACCTCCCTTATTAAGATTAAGGTATTAAACCTTAGCTCCTAGGAAGCCACGGCCTAAACCGTCCTAGTAGGGATTCGCCTATTTATTATATAATACTAAGCGAACGATATAATTAAAGGACCGTAACTATAGCTATTAAGCTAGCTTTAAGCCCTCTATAGTAGAATTAGCTTATTAGCCTTTTATAATAAGGAGACTATAAACCTATGCTTTAAACTTTAAACTAGAGAACTAGTTTTTATAGACTACCTAGTATTCTATTAGTAATATATAAGAGATCGCTTCCTTTCTAGTATCCTACCTTAATTTCTACTAGATAACCTCCTTCCGAGAAATTATAGTAGTAGATTAAACTCTCTTATTAGTTAATCTTAAGAAAGCTAAAATAGTTACCTTATAGAAGATGAGAAAAGAAATAAATAAGACGAGATACTTCTTCGGTAACGTTCTAATCCTTAATCTTCCGTATAGCTATCTCGAATAACTTAGATCGTATAACGGTCGATTCGGATTCCTAATATAGAGGTATAGAAAGCCCTATTCGAATATAGGAGCGTTTTTAGACTAGATAAAGATATAGTAGAATAAGTTAATTATTAAACTAATATATAGACTCTAGCTAGCTAAGAGTCTTGATATCGAATATAAATATACTATAAATCGTCTATATTTTCCCGTTAGGCGCTAACTCTATTATTTAATATCGTAGAGAGGAGACCTCCTTAGTAATCTTAGCTAAAAGTAAAAATATAGGGAGAGCGCCTATCTAGCCGCGAGTCTAAAAATAGTATCTAAAGAGATCCAGAGTTATTTATCCCTTCTCTATAAGTATATCTATTTATTCTATTAAGTATTCTAGAATAAATATCTTATTTTCTAATATTCTAATATAGCTAATAAGGTTATTTAGAGAAGCCTCTATAGCCTTAGCTAGGCTTATATAATTAATTAGCAGACTATTATAGTAAGGAATTAGTAAATACTTACTATACGTCTATAAAAAGGATACTAAAGCCTAACTTATCTACGCGTCTAGTCTATTTTCTACTATAGGTAAGGTATATATTAAGACTTTATCGGTACTAGTTCTGCGCCCTAGACCTATTCCTATTAGCCGCCTAAAGAACCCTCCTAGAGACCTTCTAGGCTACTATCTTTAGTAATAACCTAAGAAGTAGTACTTAGTTATAATACTATCTAGCGAACTTAATACTTATAAGGGCATAGTATAGAGTACTTCTTTAATACCCCTTAATCTCAGAGTCTAGTAAATACGTCTACTAAGAGCTATCGAACTAAATACGGCCCTCTAGTTCTTTTAACGTATTATACGTCTCCTAGTACGTTATAGGAACTTCTTCTAGTAACTTAAATTACTTAACCTTCTAAAGGCTCTCCTTAGCGAAATCGGGGATAGATTATTAGGCTAGAGATAAGATTAGCGGATAATTAATCTCCTCGCTAAGCTAGTAGTCAGATTCCAGGACTTCGCTTTATACTTTTAGGGGACTATCTTAAGGTATTATTAGCCCTCTAAACGAAGGACTCTTAAGGGAATCTAGTAGTTTAGTAGCTTTCTTATCCCTAGTATATACTAGCTTATAGTTATCTAAGAATATATCTTCGCTAGCCTCGTCGATATATAAGTTATTAAACTCCTATAGCTTAGTCGTATAACTACCTTAGTTATACTCTATAGTATATTCTTTTATGTTAACGAACGTAGGAGGCGAAAAGTCTAGATTACTAAGGTTTATACGGACTAAATCTTCCTTCTATAGTTTAATAGATAATTCCGAGATATATAATAGTATATTATCTAGGACCTATCTAAAATTAAAGGAGTAACCTTAAGGGAGGCTAGGTAAGGTAAGACTACCTACCGCTTCGTCTATATCCGACGGCTTTTTAATATATATTCTTATAGGTAACTATAGTCTATCGGAGGTAGGTATAGTAGACAGATAGAGCTTAAGGTGTAATCTGAGGACGGTCTTAACTCCCTCGTCGCCGCTATTACTACTTATAGTAGAGAGCTAGAGAGGCGACGGCTCGATATAGGACGCAATACTAGTCTATTAATATACTATAGATATTTTTAACGGAGTACTAATATTAAATTCTATCTCAGGCGATTTAATAACCTAGAAAGCTACGCCTACTATATATAGAATTAATCCAGAGACTATCGGAGAAATCTTAATAATAGTATTATTAACCTTAGTAGGCAATATAATAGGTGCGTATACCTTATCTAGGCTATTAGCATCGCAGTCGCCGCAATACTAGCTAAGCTCCTAGAGGAATTTCTAAAGTAGCTGCCGCTCTATATAAGGTCGTGTAACTAGTAGTATTTTTAACTACTCGGTACTATCCCCGGCACTCGCAGCTTTACGAAGGTCGTTAATAAGTACGGGAAAATATAGACGGAGTACTACGGCTCTAGCAGTATCTTTATATATTTACTAGGGGCTCAGAGGCTTAAATAAAGGATAATTAGGGGTAATATAGATAGCGGCCGCTTTAGCTAGCGTTTACGGCTAGGCTGAATCGGGTAGTATACGTATACTACGGCGCGTAGTTACTATCGTAGGTAGGAAATAATAATAGGTCTAATATAGCTTTATATTACGAAGATAAGTATATACTATAAAGACGAGTATAAATAATAAGAATAGATCTAAAGGAGCCTTTAGGGGACCGACCTACTATTTATACCTAAGAGCGCTCTACCCCCTAAGAGTACTTTACCCCTAACGTTAAGTTCGCTCGGAGCTTACTAGGCGCCTTTATCCTCTAATAATACTTAACCCCCTTCTCCCAGCCTTATAGTAGCCTAGGGCTTTATATATAACGTAACTTCCTAGGAAGTCACGGCTCTACGTTGCCTGTCCCTGTCGCTCAGCCCTTCGGTCTCTTTAACGAAGTTAATAATACTACCTTTAGCTCTCAGTATAATATTACGAGAAGGGATAATTAGCTCCTTAAAGTAAGACGACGCGGTTACTTAGTAGCTAGAAATATGCCTTACCTCGCATATAACGACTAATATACTTTATTAGGCTACTAGGGGAAGTGGCGCCCATGAACCTTACCTCCGACTCATGCGACTACCCCCCCCCAGGCAAGGCAATCATAGGTATGTTTATCTTAGCTATACACCCTCTTAGACTTCGTGAGTTTATCCACATTATACCTCCTAAGCTTGGAAGCGCTAACCTCCTACCGTAATCCCTGAGCATAGAACCCCTTCCTATTTCTCCTTCCTCTACGAGGTATAACCTACGAGCGAGTGACGACGCCTTACTAGCCTATAATATTAATATTCCTCGAGGTAGTATAGATGCGTATATAGAACCTAACCTACGACTTAACCTTTGTAATTGAGCTAACTATAACGGGCGTCGGCACTTGAAATGCCGAAGGTATAGGGAACGGCGAGACCTGAATACTGGGTCAGGCCGACGAGATGGTGGCTTTAGTCGTCTCAGGGTGACTAAGGCCTCCCACGCTAGAAACAACCACATGAATAACACCTCTAGTATTTGCGGAGTCGTCTATCGGATCCCTTCGCCATCGGTGACCTGGAGCAACCCGAGACGACGGAATATACTAGACCTACGCCCCGGCATCATCGACAGGGGCCAAACGCAGAGAAACTTGCAGCCCGCCTTTCACGCCCATTGACGCGGCTTGTCTTTTAGAAGGCCGCGCTCAGTACCTAGGATGTGTATCTTATCGGGGTTTGGCTTCGCAGAGGTCGTCCACATTTCCCGCAATCATGGGAGCGACATCAATGGGTGACAATGTTCGTAATAAGAAGCCTAAACTGAAAATCACAGTTGGTCTCGCTTACTACGAGACCAATGGGATGGCAAGAGGATTGTGCGTCGGGCTGCCCGGATGTGACGAGATACGTGGACGTAGCGGGTGAGTAGAATATCTTGGCCGCTAGTCTCGCCGCGCCGTCACTGTCGGGATTCTTAGCGAACATCCTTCCCTTTTAAGGCCTCGCCGGTCCATTTATCAAGCGTCGGGTCCAGGCAAGATGGCTGTAGCGGCAAGGGCTCAGCTTCCGTATCAGGGCGTTTTGCTACATCCCGAGGTCTCATGCCGCCAGTCCTAAGTACTTAAAGCTCCTGATCTCCCTCCTCTTCTGCCACGCCTCTCTGCTTTTTTCTCATCCTTCTTCCCTCTTCTTCCCCCACTTCCATAGCAAGGATAGCGATCCTCAAGTCGTTCCAGGCGATGTCGCCCGCCTCTGCTGCTCTTGGGCCCGAAATCATCGATATCAGCGACGACGACGACACTAGTTACAGCAGCGATGAGTGCGAGTTTGAGGACGTCTAGAGAGCCAGTATTAGCAGAGACGGAGATAGAAAGACCGACGACAAGGAGGCTAGCGATAACGATACTAGAGACGAGAAGGGAAGCGATAGTGACGATACTAATACCGACCTCGATACGAGCGACAATTCCTTTTCACCTAGAATTATAGGCGATTACGGGACGAGGGAAGAATACAATATTGCCGATACGGCGCTACTCGACGAGGCCTCTAACGAAGAAGTAGATAGTCAGAACCTAAAGAACGTAGAAGGGCAAACAGGCAAAGAGCTTATCTCTAATAGCACGAATATAGACGATGAAGCTATAAATTTCGATCCGAATAACGATACCGACGCTCCTAATACTATCGATACTACTATAGCAGTCCCTATTAACGACCGGGAAGGCGTTATCGCCGAGATTACTGCACTCCGCGAGCGGCTTACTCGACTTAAAGCTAAGATCGATTCGAGTACTATTACGTTACCGGGTACGAGTCTATCGGGGAAACGGAAGCGGATCGCCTCGATAGTCTCCTATTCGAAGAAGCCAAAGAACGATTACTTAGTTAACGTCTCGGTAACTCGAGCCTATTTGCAGTCGGACGATGGGTTAGATATCTGGATATACTCGTAGCAGCGTAGGCGCGGCGGCTGCTATTGGGTTAGGGATAGAGGAGCGGGGAGAAGGGACGAGGTTAATAGAGAATATCTACTATGTTTTACCTCTAATATGTCCATCGACGTTCGAGTGAACGCCGATTGGCTGCCAATTATAATGCAGTTTAACTTCCTTAAGTAAGTTTTTAAGGGGTTTAAGAGTATTAGAGGCCGGAGGCTTGAAGTTAAGGATACGGTAATGATGCGGCTAGTATGCGATAGCTATAGTGAATACTTTAGTTTAGTTTCCTAGCGACGAATGTCGAGTATTACTTTAGTAGATAGTATATATTTAGAGAAACTTGTCATAGAAACTAATCCTTTGGCGCATCTCTAGTCACAGTTGATATCACGAGGGTCACGCTCTGCCTTGAGCTCAACGAAGACTCGATCTCTAATGCTGTCCGTACCTGATCCAGCACGAACCGGCAGCATAGGAGGGACAGCAGAGTGGAAGGCGCCCGAGAGTCAGGTGTACTGGGGCAGAAAGTGGAGTTGAAGTGGAAGACTGACAGTAATGGATGACAGGGAGGAAAGAACGGGGAGGAGGGTAGATTCCTGGATGGTTTCCGAGCTTGAAACCTAGTCGATTGAACTTGGTTATCTTATGACAAGACCACTATTGTCCGACCCACCACCTGAACGGCCTCACAGCATGAACCGACACCAACATCACTCGCAACGCCAACATGTGGGCTCCGGAGCTTCGCCGAATTGACAATGTCTGGTACATGCAGCCTAGCCCTGCTGCGACAGCTGCAGCACTCGAGTTCTGCGCGGATGTAACAGCGCCGACCCATACGACTGGCCGCGATGACAACTTTGCCTTTAGCATTGACGGCACGTTCCTCGAGGTGTCTGGCTTCGGGCGCTACTATGTCCTTAGTATTCGAGATAAAGAGTTCAACCAGGTGCTGGCTATCACGCCGCTTAATATGGAGAAGTGGACGGTCGGCGCGTGGTATGCTAGTTCTATCCCGGACTAACTCTGGGAGAGGAATGTTACCGGAGCTGCTGCGATTCCTCAGGACGATTTGGTTGGCGTTAACGAGGTCCCTTATATAAGGGCTCGTAATACTGTTAGCCCCGCTGCTGACACCTTTACGTAGCCTCTTGTTTACGAAGACGTCCTCTAGCTATGCTACTCGGGCTTTTAACTACGGAACGTCTAACTACTCTCTAGGTCTCCTCTACTAGAACGGGGGCGAACCCCTCCTCGCATCGTCCTAGGACAAAGACTAGCCCTGTGTTCGCGCAGGCTATCGGCCTTCACGGCATAGCGCATAAACTCTTATTTTAATATCTCCCGATAATACGTAGATCTGGAACGCTTTCTATACGACGAAGTAAGCTGGTGGCCTATATAGAGGGGATAGATTTACCTCGGCTTATATTACTACCTTTAACGAGAATAACGTGCCGAATTTCGGAGAGCCGCGGCCGATTAGTGAGGTTTAGGTGGCTCCTAGCGGAGAGTAGCCTTGAGAGATATGGCCTGACTTGCTTAAGCTTTCTTTATGGAATTATTTCAGTATATAAATCACTCCGTCTCTTTATATTATAAGACATGGAAATAGTAGTAAATACGGACTATGGAGGTTTGAGACTTAACTTATGAATTAAGTAGTATAAAAACTCTTACTGCCGCTCCGTGTATATCAGGTGGGTTGTTAACCTGATGATAAAGGCGGACTGACCGAATTCGGATATAGACGCGAGCACTGGGTAGAGGCTGGGAGATTCCCGTAAGGGTAATAATTTGCACTGGGAGGTTCCGAATACCTTAAGGTGGTTCCGAAGGCCTTATGCCTTTATAGGATAGCGGCTAGATGTTTTTCTCCTATTAACCTCGCGGACGTATTATCGGCATATTATCCTGGTACTATGAGGGTTTATGGCATCGGTATTCTCTCCCGGGAATTTTTCCGCGTCCTAATCTTAAAAAGGTAGACCTTAAGATGGTAATTGAGATGCTCGACTCGGCCCCAAATAGCTGCTACTAATTGCGGTTGTCCAGGATGTTAACTCAACGGCCATAACCTAATGCCGCACTCCTTTGCCTTAGCTGAAAGACTACTTCGGTCCGCTTTACGATTGGCTGCATTGATAAAACTGTAAAAGTCAAAATACGAAATACGAGTTCAACGATTGAGGCTGAGGTGGTATTAGAAGATCTCCCGTGGGTTGCATTAGCTCGTTCTTTCTAGGACTCAAATGTGGCTCAAGCTTCAGTCTGGAGTCTACGACCCTTGCTGCAACTCACAACCCATGACACCCCGACAGACCATGACCGCTATATGCTTCGCCTCATCCTCTGTCGAGTGCGCAGGACCATTATCCCAAGTAATATCCTTAAACTCGGCCTGGTATTCTAGCGCGCTCGTTGCAATGCCGTTCGAAGCTAAGATCTTAGCCTTAATTCGAAATTGTTCCTGCGATGTCCAACTCCGATAGATATGGACCACGAAGGTACCGTTATCGTCTGGGCCATCGGCGCATGACATCCAGCGGTCCTCCATCTCAATAGGTTGAAAGCCTCTAAGAAGCTTCGTAACGTCGCTCATAGATAGACCGAGGTTCCACGTGGAGACGATAGGGTTCTGTATAGGCTTGACGTTCCAGTGGGCGCTAGTGACTCTTTTGGCAGGAACGCCGGGGAAGTTGATGGTCGAAGGGTCAGCCATGGTTTTTCGGGAATGCGGACCGTGGAGACGAAGATGCTTGACTGGGGGAGAAACTCGAGGGCAGAATTTAAGGCTTTGAGCGGGGTTTGGCGGTTCTGGCTCAGCTCTTCGGATCTTGACTGGGATGGTGCTACTTTATAGTGTGTGAGAGACAGACTGACGGTATTAGCTACGATTAGCTCGCACATCTCCTTCGCTAGGCCCCCCTCCTCGTTCCTGGGTAGCTGAGGTGGCCTGCAGTAGGGCTGACTAAGATATGTAGCAACTTCATGACTCTTAATAGGCTGGGCCACTTGGTTTGACCGACGAAGCTCTTATAACATAAAGTGCTATTAGTGGACAAGAGTGCCCTTAGTTTCATTTCCACAAATCGACGACAATCTACATGCCGAGATCGCCCAGTATTAGCGCTGTCACCAAAAGTAAATAACAGCTGACCCATGCCAAAATCTGGAGTCGGTCTGATCAAAGTTTCGTACCTTACGCAGTAGATTGTGCATGTTTGAATCAGAAAAGTCGAGATGCCTATCGCTGAAGAGAGACTAGTTCATTACTTGAGCCATTCGGCGAAGCCGCTTTTCCAAAGCGAACTTGCAAATGCACCTGGGATGTATCGCGTGAGTCGAGATTTCTCGGTGGAGGCTGAGCCGAACACGAGCTGTTTTAGATCAGGCTGATGCCGGTACCAACTTCCCAATCAAGGCAAAGTTTCCGGGTTAACCCAATCGAGACAGACATCTATGGGCTGCGTAGTGCAAACCTAAATTGGGAAAGGCATACGCACTGTTGCCCTGAGTCTTAGTGGTCGTCCTAGAGTATGCATTCATGGCTCCCGACAGAAATGGCACTGCTAGTGCCCCTAGACCACACTAGCTAGTGATGTCGTTCAGCTTCTCATGAGTCGACGGTCTCTCGCGATAATCCTCGCCGGCCCAGACTACGGGCGCAAGTTACGACAAGTTCCCAATTCGGCAAAAGACGCGATACTTCAGTCAACGGATGATCCACTTTGTCGTCCCACACCGGCCGTGTTCTTCTTCGGCACGGCCAGAGGCCAGGTGTGAGGGATTGGGGGAGGGTTCATGGCGAGTCAGCTGTGCTGGAAGATGGCTGAAGATGAGCGATGTTGGATCACATTGACTTCACGACTCCAGTGGATCGCTTTGGCTTTGACTTTCTGTTCCTCCGTAAGCTGCTCTTCAAAGCCCCTGGAAGTCTCTTGGAGTATTGTGACGAGCTCAGGAGGCCCGCCCGGTGTGCTCCAGTCAAGTATACCTTCACATGGTTACCATGTTATCTGAATGTCGTAATTCAAAATGCAGCAAGCCACCTTTGTGTCCTCCCGTTTATCCGACCCCCCTGTAAGTTGTGGACTTCGACCTTGAACATTGACAACTTCACAACAAGTCAATCTCACCCTTTAAGTAGCCTAAAACGACAGACGGAAATTCGGCATCTCGAGCTTCGGTATTACCCGCGACTACTTAGGTTAGAGGCCTCATTGTCTTCAGCAGCTGAAGAAGGGAAGCAATAGCCGTACTGACTACAAGGGTGCTCCCTCGTCACCTCTCACGCAGTCAAGACGCGATTTCCCTCCTACCGTCCGACTGTATATACAATCCTCTAATATACAGACGCACTGTCTCCCTGTTGGTAGCGCGAGCTGGCCCTTCTGGCGCTATGGTCTTATGCGTTATGCGTGGAAGAGTTCCAAGGCACCTAGAAACGCTTGAATCCGTGGCGCCAGGTGACCCGTTATGGCCAAACTATACTACGTACTCCTGACTGCGTGAGGTTACTGATAAAAGAACGGTACTCGAGCCATGCCGGGCATGGTTCGTCGCATGAATTCGCTGTGTGTTTTGCGAGTGAGGCTTCGGCTGAACCGAGGTATGGCACCGACAATTGCTCTCCGGGAAACGATGTCGCTATTAGTCTTTACGAGTTAACTACTCCGTGCACCTTGAGCTCGCGGTCGTGATTGAGAGGATACTATAAGCAGTAATGCACCCCGATTAAATCTAATAAGTTAAATTATTAAATAACTAAACAAACAACTTATTTTTCTATAGTTAAATAGCTAAATATATAGATTTAACGTAGTCCACAAGCGAGTGGGCCATACAAGCGAGTGGGCCATAGGAGCCTTTTTTCTAACCCCTGTAAGTCAGCCAATATAGCCCTAAGTTTGATGGGACTTTTAGATAAAGAGTTTTTATAGTATAACTATCGCCTGAAGTATACTTAGCCCTCTTAGATTAGCAGAAGATAGCTAGATAGGAAAAGTGGGTCTAGAAAACTACGATATATTCACCTAAAATGGCAGGAAGAGATCTTATAGGTAAGAACCCTATAGACTTTAAGTTTTACTATATAACTTCCTTATCACATACTTAGGAGCCTTTTTTCTAACCCCTGTAAGTCAGCCAATATAGCCCTAAGTTTGATGGGACTTTTAGATAAAGAGTTTTTATAGTATAACTATCGCCTGAAGTATACTTAGCCCTCTTAGATTAGCAGAAGATAGCTAGATAGGAAAAGTGGGTCTAGAAAACTACGATATATTCACCTAAAATGGCAGGAAGAGATCTTATAGGTAAGAACCCTATAGACTTTAAGTTTTACTATATAAAGCATTATCTGAAAGTCTTATCAAACTTAGGGCTATATTGACTAACTTACAGGGGTTAGAAAAAAGGCTCCTAAGTATGTGATAAGGAAGTGGCCCACTCGCTTGTATGGCCCACTCGCTTGTGGACTACGTTATAATATTTAGATATTTAGTAAACGTTTAAATAGATATCAAGACTCGAGGCCTATAAAAAAAGAGTAACTAAGCTAATTAAAACTTTATATTACCTATTATAAATAGAAGTTTATAATAAGTAATATATACGCTAATACTAGGAATCGAACCCAGACCCTCTATAATAAAGTAGAGACCTTAACTAATTAGGCTATTAACTACTATTACTAATAGGGGAAAAGACTTATATATATTAATCTACCGATTAGCTAGTTTAGTCTCCTGCCCTAAAAATTACTAAGGCGTAAATCCCCTACTAAAGTAGTAATTCTACTAACAGAACTATCTATAACGTTACCTACCTATAACGTTACTGCGATACTACCTACGCTATTAAAGCTATCGCTACTACTAATACTATTATCGATATATCTATAACGGTCTTTAGGGCGCGTCTACTAGACTTAATTCGAACCTAACCTTTACGCCTAATATAGTCTAATTCCGACCTCCTTATAGTGATTTACTATAGCCGGCGCTTTACTCTCGATACGACTATTACGGGGAAGGGCTCTAGAGGCTATATAAGCTAGATTAGGGATTATAGGTTCTTTATAACTAAGCTACTTAATATTGTAAATACTACTAGTAATAATTTCTAGGTCTATAGTCTCTATAATAAGAGACGAGATCTAATACTCTTTAAGGCCTCTACTACGACCTCTATAGGTCTTTATCTTAGGAAGAAGTATAGGATATTCGAGAATTCTTCTATTAAAGACTCCTCTCTAAGCTTATCTAATATACCTCTCCCTCTATAATAGCGTTCTATTACTATTCTAAGAGCTTAGTTAGAATTACTCGAAGAGCTCGCTCTTAGCTTTATTATTACTATAAACTAGGCGTTTAACGTATTTAATAACCCGTTTATACGTCGATTACTCTTAAAGCTAAATCCTTAAGTATCCGATAACCTACTCTAGAGTCGGAATAGTCTACGAAAGAGACTAAGTAGCGTCTTTATTAGTAAGAAGAGATAGGTATAGGTAGAGCTATGAGTATCTCTTACGAAGATTTACTTCTCCTATAACTAGTAGACTTCTCTAAATCGAATTATAATCCTTATAGTATCTATATAATATATTAATAATTATAGGTAACTATAATAATGCCTTCTTATACTCTACGAGTAACCTAGTACCTATATAGGTAATATTATAGCTAATACTATTATAGAGGTTGTAAGAGATTAGGATATCGTTAACCTCGTTAGCATTATAGTATCCGATAATATATTAATAAACGATATATATTCCTATAACCTCTTCTAACTTCTATAACCTAAGCTATACCACGAGAATATTACTGAGTAGCGGATACGCTACTATAGTTATATCTTAAACCTTATTAGTTATACGTTCTTATATAGTAATAATAGCGAGACCTTAAATAAGAGTCTTAGTCTCTTAATAATATAGATAATCTCGATAGCGTTCTTTAATTCTAATAGAAGAAGGGACCTATTAGAAAGCTTTATAATATCGTTTAATAAGTAAGATCTTCTCTATAGTAAAGCTAGTACTTCTAATATATTATAGTAAAAATAGCTTAAGAAGGAGACTTTCTTCTTTATTAATAAATAGTAATAGAACTTAAGTTAGTATTTAATAACGATACTTAATAGAATTCGATATACCTTATACTTAATCGAGCTCTAAAGAAGAAGGGCGATATCTAAAGCTTTCTTATATAGAATATAGGCGAAGTCGATCTATATAAGCGAGTCCCTATCGAAGACTACTTCTAACCCGAAGATTAGCGCCTTCTAACGGAACTCTATATTACCCTTAAACCCTTCTATTAATAAATAATAAGAATATAAGGATAGAGTAAGTAGGGGAGCTATAGTACGCTCTAGGAAGTTCTCGTTAGGATAGAGTATATCCTCGAGAGAATAGAGGAGTAGAAGACGTTCTTCGACGATATAGATAAAAGTAGTTTATAGTAGAGAAGCTAAGACTCTTCGAAGTCTCGCTAGTATATATAAAAGTAGCGGAATTAATAATATTTATTACTTCTATCTATTTAAGTACTTCTAGACTATATCTATAGCGAATATACTAATATTCTATAGTATATTAATGCCCTTAGCGAAGACTTATACTATTACTTCCGTCTCTCTATTACTAATATATAGTAGAAGCTTGACTAATATTATATAAAGCTTAGAGAGTCTCCTCTCTATATAGCTACTATTATCCTCTATCCTAGCCTTAGTATCTAATAGCTTAAGGTATAATAGTCGAGCCCTAAATAGCTTATCTAGGTTTATAATATATATATAGGCTTATATTATTAGTAGGAATACTAGTATTACTATTCTTCTACTTCCGCTTCGTTAGATTACCCGTAAGGTTAAGAATAAAACGGATTTAGCTAGCTCCGAATACTTTAACCTATAACGCTTTTATTAAATTTCGACGACTAGGTATAGAGTAGGCGTTAGAGAGCTATAATACCTAACTCTAAGCTCGATCGATACTTTCGACTCGATCTATTATAAGAGTCTAGCGTTAAGGAACCTATTACTTAGTAGAACGGGCGCTAGGAGATATATCCTACTATTAGTAAGCTCGCTCTCGATATCTTAGTAATACTTATAATATCGGTAGACTACGAGAGGGCGTTTAGTCTTACGAAGTTAACGATAACGTTATAGAAGGCTAGACTAGCTCTAGAGATATTAGAAGAGCTTTAGTACCTTAATAACTAGCTTCGTTAAGGGGCTATTTAATTAGGAGGGCTATATTAGGGTATTAACGGCGTTAATATTAACGACTCTAGGCAATAAGTAAGTCCCTAACTATTATAAGAGCTTTATTATTTAATAAATAAGTTAAATATTTATAAATAGAGTTAAATAAATAGATACGTCGATTTCAGCGAGCTAAATAGTTAAATACGAACGCTGTATTTAACTTATTTAATTGGGGTATAATACTAATATCCGGTCGAGAAACCTGATAAGGAGGAATAAGTACTTAATAATAGCGAATCGCGTCGGTAGCTACGGGATCGCGTCTAGTAAGGGTATATACGTATTCGCGGTTCTAAGATTCATAAGGTATATAGTCGGCTTAAGAAGCTACTAGTAGAGGATCCCCCTAGAAGGAGTAGTATAGGCTATAATAAGCTACTTAAAGTTACTATATATTAGGGTAAATCGATCTATATATATCTAGAACTTAATAGTTAGAGATACTATAGTAAAGCTAGTAGTAATAAACTCTACTTACCCGTCGTAGTCGCGCTAGATTAAGAGACGCTATATAAGGAAGTAGGCTTATAAGTACTCTAGTCTAATAATAAGGCGCTTAAAGATAGTAGACTACTTAATAGTATAATTAGTTAGGTTTTCCTCATAGTATATTAGGGCTTACGGAAGCTCTAATATTATCTTATCTTCGCAGGCTTTAAGATTCCTATTTATTAACTAGTTAGTTCTTCTTTAGAGTCTAGGGGGTTAATAGGCGCGGCTTAAAGTAGATCTTCGATTATTATTTAGTAGTCGTTCTCTAGGGTAATCTCGATAATCTTATCCTTTATAGAAGTAAGTAGTATCCTAGCCCCAACGACTATTACTAAGTAGAGACCTCTATCCGTATTCTAGCTATTCTTATCGAGAGCTACTACTACTATAGCGATTATCGCCTTATTACTTATAAGGTCTTTATTCCGAAGATTTAAAAGAAAGAGCGTACTAATATAGCGATAGCCTATTAGGGGCGGGCGTCCTATAAAAGTTACCCCGATCTTATTAATAGTTAAGACGTAACTGTAGAGTCTACGCCTAACCTTACCTATAATGTAGGGGATATACGGATCGTCGAAAGTTTTAGTATAGATATCTAGGTATATTATAAGGCTAGTAGCCTCGCTATAATACCTCTATAACGAGGGACTAGCGTCGCTAGCTATTATTAATTCTAGAATAGCGCGCTCGATTAGTACGTAGAGATAAACCATATTACCTTTAGAAGCGCTACGGCTAAGCTTAATATAGAGGTCGATATACGATTATATAACTATTAGCGAGTCGGCGTCTTTAGATAAGTTATACCTTTTTTGTAAATAGAAAGTAGGCTTTTTAAGGTTATTCTTAAATAGATTCTCTATTCCTAAATAGCTTTAAACTTAGTTCTAGCGCTCCCTTATAAGCCTAAAAGATAGGTTAGCCTAAAAGGTAATTCCTTTATCTTTAACTAACCTATTATATTAGTTTCTATATATTAAGCCTGCTCCTACTCTTTTCTCGCTCCTATAATCTTATAAATATTAATTTACTTACTCTATTATCTTCTTACTACTTCGCTCCTATAATCTTATAAATATTAATTTACTTACTCTATTATCTTCTTACTACTATATATTATAGCTAGTAAGTGTAAAGCTACTACTACCCCTAGTCCTATTATTAAGTAGTCCTATAAGTATAGGTCTTTTATTTATCTAATTATATACTCTATTAATTCCCTTTCTAGTAGGTATCTGAAGTAAGCCCTAAGTAGTCCCTTATTTAGGCTACTTAAAGTCTTACCTTTTAAGTAAAAATAATAACTAAGACCCTTTAAGCGTTTAGTTTAATATAATACTTAAGGGTAATTACTATTATAAATATTCTTTAAAGTATTTATATTAGCCTATATAAACTCCTATAATGACTTAAAGCTTTTTTAATTACTTTTAATATTTTTCTTATAATTTAGTATTAGCCTTTAAGCTAGTAATAAAGTTCTTTAAGGCTATTAAAAGTAAAGTAAGCTCTTACTTTCTTATTTATTATTATCGTCTACTTATACGATCTATAAATACTAGTTTAAGAGATTACTAAATAGTAAATTATTACTTATAATATACTAGCTATTTATAATAACGAAGTTAAAGATAGGGGTAATAACTCTAACTTAGATCTAAAGGGCTTAAGCGCTCCTAAATATAAGGCTATAGCCCGTTTAGCTATTCTATAGCTTATTAAAGCTGTCTTTCCTAAGGAAGAGGAGTAGTAATAGGAAGAGAAGGATAACGAGTAAATAGTATACTCTTATAAGCGCCTTAGTCTATTTTAGTAACTCCCTACCCTATTAAATAGGGTTTTTCTATTTATATTTATATTAATTTACTTTTTACTTTACTCTTATAATTCTTTCTCCCCTTTACTCTTCTTCTTATAATATTTAGCCTATCCTTTAACTTTAATACTTACTTTATTAGTACTTATAAGAGCTTCTAAGGCTTAGTTTAGGGCTTTCTTTATTATTATATTTATTATATTATCCCCTCCTATAATATATTTAACTTTATCTACTTTATATTCTTTATAGCTTTATTATAGTACTATAAAATTGATTATAAACCGTTTCTCTATTATTATACTTAATTAAATTAAGTATTAATAGAGTGAGAAGCTTTTAGTATAAATTACTATTTATATAAATAATAAATATAGCCTTTAAATAATTACTTAGAGTATCTATTTTATTTTATAAGTAATATTAAATCCCCTAACTATTCTATATATTTTACCAGCGAGAGTAGACTTTATAACCTTTTATATTTAATTAATTACTAATAAAAGATATTCCTATATACTAAAAAATAGTTCCCTACTTATAGACTCTTCTATTAGTAAAGAGAATAATAAACCCGATCTATAAACTAAAGTCTTTATTATTTATAAATAAGCTATTAATAGATATATAGAGCTAGGCTATTAATAGCTCTAGGGTAATATAAGTTAGTCTATAATTTATATATATGATTTACTACTTAATTCGTTTATTAAGTTATATATAATCGTCCTCTTATAGGTCTTATACTTAGGCTATAATTATATATTCGAATACTACCTCGGATTAGTACGTAAAGACGATATAGGCGCTATATGCCCTTTAGGAGATATACTATTCCTAGGAGCTTAGTTTCTCTAGCTTTACTAGCTCTAGGCGCTAGCTTTATTCTTTCTATTAGACGAGTAGTTTATTTATTCTAATGTAGATAATAGAGCTATTAAATACCCTTTTACTTCTTATACTAATAATAGAAGCTAGCTTTATCTTAAACCCTACTCTATTAAGCTCTTTAGCCTTTTTTATAATAAATAGAGGCTCTCTAAAGTTAAGAGTATTATCTATCTATATTCTAATAATTCTAAAGTTCTCCCTTACTTTTATTAGTAAGAGGTAGGGATTATATTCTATTACAACTTCTTTTACCTGCTCTCTATAGTACTATTAATATATTATAAACTAGTATAGTCCTACCTTAGTAATCCTATAGAGTAGTTTTACTATATAGGAGAAGATACCTTCTAGATATTAATAGTAGAGTTCTTTTAATATATATAGTAAAACGTCCCTTACTAGCTCTATAGTATTTTATATATATACTTAGCTAATATCTTAGAATATTAATTAATAGCCGATTTTATATAATAAGAGTATTAGGGTAAGGATTAGTTATTACTTATATTATATAATCGTAGGTAATTATATTAGTATTAACGTTTTCTCTTAGTTACTATACTCTTAGATAATAAGGCTTAACGTCTCGTAAGGTACTTATAGGAGTCCTTTAACCTCTCGTACTAACTAGTAACTAAAGATCTTAGTACTGGGAAACGCCTCTCGTTTAATTAGTACGAGTACTCTAGCTACTAATAAAGACTCGATTTCCTCTTAGTTAGATTATTTAAATAGTTTACCCGGGGTCGTAATTTTCCCTCTATTATATAGTTAAATTGCTAATTTATACTCTGATTATTTCTATTTAATAATAAGTTAAGTCTCTATTACTTCCCTATATATTCTATAAGTTACTAGGCTACTCTTACGGTCTGTTAGTCTCTATTATATATAATTTCGAGTTATCTTCATTCTTTATAAGCGGCCTTAGTATTATAGTAGTACTAGCTCTAGGTACTCGAATAGCTCTAGTATCTCCTCTACTACTCTATTCCCTAGAAGTACCTTTTCCTACTCGACTAATCTATTATAGGGTTTAATATATATTCCCTAAATTCAATTAGGTTATTAACTATATTAATAGTAACTAATATATCTAAAACTATAAGCACTTTAAATAAAGTAGTCTATTTATCCTTCTTATAGAATACTAGACCCTTACTTTATAGTTCTTATAATCTTAGTAATAGTTATTTTATATTAGGACTTTTCCTTATATCTAGGGTATTGTTAACTTTCTATTTTACTACTAATTTATAGAGCTCTACTATTACCTTTTATACTACTCCCGTATACTATGCGTATAATATTATAGGCGCGTTATTTCCTATAATATATAGTATAGCCATGAAAACGAGTAGTATAAGTACTAATCTATCTAGGCTAGTAGTATTATTTACGGCTTTAACTACGCTTTAGAGTAGTAATTCCAGGTCTATAGCTTTATACCTAGCTTTTATAATCTTATACGCTCTATATATAGGCTTATAGAAGCTCTCGACCTTCCTAATAGCCTAATACGCCTCTACTAGGATCTAGTAGTAGCTTATACCTAAGAATTAGACTTTTATTTTAAATACTATTAAAGCGAAGTTAATACTTATATTAATAGTTACTATAGTAGGGGGCCCTAATTAGGTATCTAACTAATAGTTTTTAAGGGCTAGCTAAATAATATAAGCAGTAAAATTAAATAAGAAGTAAGTAGACTAGAAGCTAGTACTTATATCGATTATATAAAATACTAGTTTACTATTAAAGTATATAATATCTACTAGAATTTCGTAATTAAAATTAATATTGCTTTTTAGAGTAAATTTAAAGTACTTAAGAGCTATACTTATAATCTAATAGTAATAATAAAAGTAGTTTATAAACTTAAGAGTATTCCTATTTATATTATAGTCTACTCTTCGGAGTATATTCTATAGTTTCTCGACTATGGGATACCCGAAACGTTTATAGACTTATTAGAGCTCTACTATAATAAGGAATACTACTCTATCGCTATCTACCCCTATTATATATATAATCTCTACTTTTATATAGGTTTTATTATCGAGGAAGAACTATAGATACCCTTATTTCCGGAAGACTAGTATACGCTCTATAAACATTCTAAGCCGTTTTACTAGCTCGTTTTATATATTATCTAAATATATATTAAAATCGCTTATATTCTTTAGATATATTAGTAATAGGGTATCTATTAGGACGAGATAAAAGGTAATATTCCTTATTAGGGTTTTAATCATAATCTTATTAACTATTAAGACTATTTCTACTATTCCGAATCTTATTCTAGCGCCTTTTCCCTATATAATCCTTAAGTTAGGTATTAGGGCTATTAATATCTTTATTTATACTATTCTAGCTATTAATATAATAGCTATACTAGTATCTAGAATAATACTAGACTAAGGAAAAGTAATATTAAGCTAGTATATAGTAATTAGAATCTCTATAAGAGCTATTAATTAATTATTTTAATTACTTCGTATTTAATACTAAAAAGACTTATTAGCTAAGAAGTAAGTAATATAAATACTTATTAGGCTACTTTTATAATTATTAAAGGCGTCCTCTAGGGCTCCTAACCCGTCCGAGCTATATATTTTATCTAATTTCGATTCCGTCTTATTTAGTTCTATAATTATTAGAAACTATTAATATCCTTTCTATTATTCCCCTTAAGCATCCTTTATATATTACTATTACTCCTTAGAGCTTTTCTATTCGTTAAGTAAATACTTTATTAATCTACAATCGGGCTTTATATAGATCTAGTACTTAGGGGTTATACTCCGAGCTCGATTACTCTATCTATCTCCTAGCTACTCCCTATAATCGCCCTAAGTACTTTTTTACTAATACTTATAGCCTTCTCTATTATTTCTGTATTATCTATTAGTATAGAAGTAATTAAGGGTCTAAGTATTCTCTTCTACTTATAGTATACTCTAGAGCTAGGCTACTAGTATACTAAACGCTCGTTTTAGTCTTATAAAGGCTATCTTAAGCTCTAGTACCCTTTATACTACTTAGAGAGTATTAACGTAGAAATGGGTTTCGTCTTTAAAAGTAAGTCTAAGAGCTCGTTAGTACTATTATAGCCTTATTAGGAGGATCTATAGTACTTCTATTTTAGTCTTACTAATATTCTCTACTCTAGCTATAATAGAAAAAAATATTATGGAGCTCTAATTTATATAGTACTAAGCTCTATTAATCTTTAAATCGACCTATTCCTTAATTACTAAGTATATAGTCTAGAACTATATACTTCTACTTATATACTCTAGAACTATATACTTCTACTTATATACTCTAGGAAGTATACTTATATACGACCTAAAAGGATACTTAGGAAGAGTATATAGAGCTATATATACTATATTTATAATAGCTTATAAGTATCTATAAATATCTAGACTTCATTATCTAGGATATCGTATATCGTACTTAACTAGTTACTTTCCTTATTCTAGAATAACGTAAACTATTTCATAAGATATCCCTCGATTAGTCTATTCGTTACTTTATAAGGTAGGAGAGTATAGTACTAAGGGCTAAAGTTTATTATTATTTCTACTATTATATTAGGGATTAAGCTAGGGGGTATATTACTACTAGGGCTTCCTATTAAATATAGTACTTATTAGAGCCCCTATTATATAAATTAGGTACTCTAGTAATCCTCCCTTAGTCGTTTAGACTACTTAACTCTTAATAATATATTTTAGAATACTTAGTTACCCGTTATAAACTAATAATCGTTATTCTATCTATCTAATTTTTTTAGTACTATCTAGAGCCTTAAATCCCTATCTACTATACTTTAGAGTATACATTCTAGTATTAATTCCTATAAGAGTATTAGTACTAATTATTATAATTTCTTTACGTTTATTACTCCTAGTATAGGGATTCTATAATCTATTAAGTAGACTTTTAAGGCCCTTATAATCGTTATATTATAAGTATTTAAATTACTTTCTATCTCTCCCTAGAAACCTTTAATAAAGGCTTCTAATAGATTAATACTTCTAAGTCTCTTATATATATTTATTACTTTAATAATATATAAACTCCTAAGAGCTAGTAAATAGAAATCTAGTACTCTTAGAAGCTTTATTTTATCCCTGTTTATAATAAACTCGATATCGAGGGCGCCTTAGGTCCTCTAGGTTAAGTAAGGGATATCGAGGTCTAAGAGAATACTCTTAAGCTCCTATATAGTTACTTCTATACTCTCGAGATTGCTTCCGAGGCTTAAACTTAGCTCCTTTACTAGGCTTATACTTAGCAGATACTTTATATTATTATTACTTATTATTAGTTTCTAGGCTCTTTATTAGGTCGTTTTTATACTCTAGTAAGCTCTATTATTAGGTTTTAGCTAGTAATATAGACTAAGTAGTAATTCTAGATTATTTAATAGCATAGATTTCTATTATTTAGTTCCTATATAAGAACTACTTCTATCTTAAGTAAGTAGTACTCCTATAATTACTTATAAAGTCTAATCGAAGAGCTATAGTATAGTAGAACTATACTATTAGATCGATTCTAACTTCTCTAATTCTAGCTATTCTATATTATATTAGACGTAATAGTAATTAGTATTAAATAGGTTTTATAGCTCGCGTAAACTTAATCCTCTATTAAGGTCTGCGCCTAGAGCTTTTAGATTAGTTAGTTCGGTATTATAAGTATATATCTTCTAAGTCCCTCTACTCCTAAGAGTAGGAGACCGCCCTTTAACTAATCGGGGGATTACGTATGCTTATACCCCTATAATCTCCTGCTCGGTCTAAGGTTACTATCTTATCTAATTAAATAGTAAATATATTATATATTCTTCTAGGTATAAATATATAATATATTCTTCTAGGTATAAATATATAATATATAAAGTCTAATATATAGAATTATATATATATATATATATATATAACTAAACTATATAAGGGCCTTTAATATAGTCGTTGATATAGCTAGCGTTGTAACGCTCGTCTAGTCTCTCGTCGCTGTGAAGACTAGTGGCGTTGTTATTGCGGCCGGACTGTTAGGAGGGAGTTCCTAGCCGGTGCCTCTGCTCACGGCACTGGCCTACGCATGCATCGTACGAGGGTTGATTCTCGGGACGAAAAATCAGCTGCGGGATCTTGTGCGCTTCGTGGAAGACAACAACGTTATGCCGGCCGTTGACGACGTCGTATTCGAGCTGAAGGAGCTTAAGGAAGCATATCAACGGTTGGAAGAGAGAAAACACTTCTCAAAGGTCGTGCTCCGAATCGACCACGAGGAGTGATCCTCTATCATGGCACCGAGGCATGACAGGGCACTGCGCTCCTATGGTATATCACGGGGCAGTTAAGACGACGGCATAGATAAAGTTCAATATGCTACCCCCAAGGATGTTCTATTTACAAACGCCCGAATGCAAAATATGTTCATTTAAAGAGACCAGAACCGGTTAGGCCCAGTCCTTCCTCCAGCTCTCGACACACTTCGTCAACAGACCGCTGCTGACGACGTCAAATCCTGCGCCGATGGCCTTGCTCCTGCGCTCGGTCTGATCCGTCTCGAACACCAGCCCGCTACGCCCAGGCTTATCGTTGTCATACTTCTCGGCGAAGAAATCCAGAAGCTTAACCGTCGGGTTAGTAGTAGGGTCCTGGTCGCCGTCGCGCAGTCTCTGCACCCACTCCCGCTGGCCGACCGTCTCGAAGACAAGGCCCGCCCTGGCGAGCGCAGGCAGCACATCCTCGGTCCAGCGAGTCGTAGTAGGGTTCTGCACGTGGTAGATAACGTCAGGACCGTCCCTGCGCTCAAAGTACCCGTCGGTCTTGGATCCAGACTCGGCCAGCTCCGTGAGCTCCAGCACGGCCCTGGCCGAGAGATCAACCGGCAGCCACGAGGGTGTCTCGTCGAGCGCCGGCAGCGCGCCAATGGTGACGGCGGCGCGGAACATGAGGGGGATGGCCTCTGTCGCGTTCCACTTGCCCTGGACCGAGTCGCCGACGATCTGGCCCGATCGCAGGACCCGGGCCTCCATGCCGGTGGATGCCGCCGCAGCCTTGACGATGTGTTCGGCAACCCACTTGCTGCGCGCGTAGCCCATGTTCTGAGCATGCGCAGGGTCCTTGACCAGGGTCTCGGCGACGCGAGCCGGGGACGGCGTGCCGGCGGCTGCGGAGACGGAGGAGATGAATGCCAGACGAGCAGGACGGGCGAAAGGCACCGAGAGACAGAGATCGAGGAGATGGCGGAGGCCGGCCACGTGCTGGGCCTCGAAGCTCCGGACGGACAAGGTGAAGTTGACGGCCCAGGCAGAATGGATGACTGAGGTGACGGAAGAACTCAGGGCCTCAAAGGCAGTGGCACCGAGACCGAGATCAGCGCGACTCAAATCCGATGGGAGTGCTGTGAACTTGGCTGATGTGTGGTGAGGAGAGAGGCCTGATTCAACCAGAGACGAGAGGATGCGCTCATGGGCAGAGCTGTGGTGAGGAGAGAGGCCGCGGGTAGCCAGCGACTCGAGCACGCGCTCGTGAGCCGCTTGAGGAGATGAGGCACGAACGAGGCAGTAGACGTGGCGAATATGCGGGAGTGACAAGAGCTGGGACAGAATGTGTGCTCCGAGAGAACCAGTGGCACCGGTAAGAACCTGGTTGGAACCATGTCAGCTGTGAGTTCACGTCGTTGGAAGACGTCTGTACTTACAACAACCTCGCCATCTGGCACCTCGGCGCCGGGAGTAAACGGCGTGAAGGTCGAGTACTTTGCAACGAGTTCCTGCATGACTTCCTCCTCCGTCAAAGCCTGGAGTGTCGACCCCTTTCGGAGCGAGTCCAGGTAGGCCGCGAGCTGAGCGATACTCGGGTGCTCGAAAGCAACGTTCTGGCCCAAGACGTGGTCTGCCAGGTCCAGCTCGCGCATAATGTGCGCGCGAGCCGTGATGGCTTGCAGAGAGTCCATGCCAGCGGCGAAGAAGTCAGTGTCTGTCGACAGTCCCTCGACGCCAACCCGCTCAGCCATGAGCTTCGTGAGGTATTCCTGCAGCTCAGGAATCTCAAGCGCCAAGCGTTCGGCATTTCCAGGCGACTCAAATCGCTTGTAGACGTCGTCGATAATCGTAGCAAAGTGGTTGTAGCTTGCGGCACGGATGACAGTGCCCTTGTCGGTGCGCGGGTACTCGGTGCCGTGGGGGAGGATTTCCACCATCTCGCGAGACACGCGCCCAAACTGCTCTGCACGTTGGTTGGCGTCCTGGATGTCAGGCCACAGCTTCTCAAGCAGGTCGGCCGCGGCGATGTTGGCAGCGTGCTCGCTGGGAATGACGAGGAGACCAGGGAAGGCACGGTCAACGCCAAAGACCAAGCAGTCCTGGACCAACTCGTTCTGGCGCACGCGGTGCTCGTAAGGAACGGGCAGGACCTTTTCTCCGTTCATGAGCGTGACGCGATCGTCCAGACGACCGAGGTACTTCCATGCCTCGGGGAGTGTAGGATGGGGAACGAAAGTATCGCGGGTTCTGAACGAGTTGGGCGGGTCATCGCAGTTGGACAAGACCTTTGACGGAAGGCCATCAAGAACGATGAGCTCGTAGATGCCTTCGCTGACGAGGTCGAACTTTAGGAACGGCTTTGTCTTGACAAGGGGTCTGACGAAGTTCCAAGCCTTATCCTGGACATGGTCCCGCTGGGAGGTCATGAGCTGTCCCATCTCGGTGCTGAAGAAGGTCAGCTTCAGGTAGCCCATCTCAAAATACCCGGAGATGTACGTACGCGCCATAGTGAGACACAATGTTGACCCCTTCCTGGGCCAGCATGTCTCCCAGGTCATCCGGGCAACTGCTGCCACCAAAGAGCACCAACTTGGCCCTCCGAAGCTCGTCAACTCCGGAGCTAGTCTCAGCAAGGACCTTCAAGGCGTAGGGAACACAGTGAAAACTTTCGAAATCGGCTGTACGCATGGCCTCGACGAGGTGTCCGTTGGTCAGGGGAAGGTTGGCGTTGTAAATGGCGGTCCGTTTGCCGGTGACCATACCGCGGAACATGGTGGACAGACCATGATTGTGGAAAAGTGGTAACGTGACGAAGGCTCGCATGCCACTCCCCGTTGCGTAGTTGCTGAGGCATGCTCGGTGTGTCTGGAAGATGGGCTTTGGCAGGCCGGTGCTGCCAGAGGAGTGCACAATGAAGGCAATGCAGTCCTCTTCGTTGAGGAGTTCGGTTTCCCGCTGGAAACGAATTGGGTAGAGAGGCTTTCGTGTGTAGACTGAGCTGTTCAAAAGAGGAAAACTTTGAAGGGGATAGACAGCCTGGATGTTGGCTATTGTTGTGTCGAATTTTGATGTGGAAAGGACCCTCGTGCACTTAGTCTTCTCGAGTAAAGAGACGTATGCTTCTGTTGGCAAACGGTTTGAAAGAAAGAGAACAGAAAATCCCATGCGTGACAGTGTCAAAATCGAAACAATGTAGTCAAGGTTTGAGGGTCCCAGCAGGGCGACCACCTCGGCCGTGCTGCTCTTGCGCTCCTGTGACGATCAGTTCCTGTTACATAAGTACTATCAGTGCACTTCAATCATACCGTGGGACGAAGACCCAGGCCTGCAAGCTCTTTCGAGGCCTCATCGGCAAAAGTGTCGAGATCTTTCGCGGTGTAGTCTCCCCAGTCTCCGGACCCTTGGTCGGACCGCGGGTACGCAATGAGCGGGGTATCAGGAATGCTTTGCGCCTGGTGAAGTATGAAATCATTGATGCTGTTAATCTTATCGGGTTTCGAGCTGGAAACGGGTTCCGGCGTCTTGGCTACGTCCAAGCCTGGCGCAAGGCCCACGAGAGTTGCTGTAACGGCGGCCATGGCGAGACAAGACGAGATGAATGCTGACTGTCTCGAAGAGTAAAGGTGACGGATCAACGAGTACAAGAAACAAACGAATCAGTTGATGGGCCCGAGTTTAACATAGACCCTTGCTTTACTGCACACTCAATAGAGCCTCTACAAGCTGTCTGCCATTTAAGGATGGAGGGGGTTGGAAGCTCTCACGTGCTCCGCCTCCGAGTGGTGGAAAGTCCCATTCCCGGAAAAGTACACCGGAAAAGGTAGCAAGGGGCTCAGGACATTTACCCTGAGATAGCCGGCCGATCCGACACCAACCCATTGCGGAGTCAGCATATTGCCACCCCGCAGATGGCCTGTACGAGCCAAGTGCCGAGAGCATGTGGAGTCGAGTCTTTGCCATCATGTGCTGACGGAGTGGGTGTCCGCGAGCTCGAGTTCGGTGGCTAGGCAAGGCATCGATGATTTCCCCGTATGCATATGCGGTTCGGCAACTGCAAGTGACGGCCGCGGAAGAGGAAGAGGCTTGCGCAGCGGGGGCAAGGGGCCAGACGCAACATGTCTGAGATCCAGCTCTTGTGCGTGAGTCGGAAAAGGATGAAGGAGATTCTAGGGTCTGGCCTTGCTAGACTTTCAGTCATAGTTCGTCAACCACGTGTTGGCAAGCGGAAAACGAACAAGATAGACTCGCTAGTGAGACACCAGGAACATTTGCTCCATTGATGCTATCACGAAGTCATGTCTGCCAGCGGCAGGTCTCAGGGCAGCGTGCTTAAAAATGAGGAGCATCGTTCAAGCATTGGTCATTTCATCTTGGACGCTATCAACTTTGCTACCCCGAACGAACTCCAAGGCCATCACTAGAGCATGAGCACATTGCATAATTTCCTCATTGTTGACCCATCCCCTCGGCCATGGACAAATCCCATCCCTCCATGCCACCCTCAGCGAGGAAAGCATCCATGCCAACGCCTCCGGTAACCTGCAAGTAATCGCTGTCAGTATCTCAAAACCAACAAACAGTCTTCCTCGCAGCCTGCATCCATGATTTGCACTCACCAATGAATCAAATTGGCCCCATCCCGTCATTTGAACGATGGAGCTGCCCGGACTAGCATCAGGGAATCCAAGGCCATCCTCCTGACCCATGTCAAGCTGCCCAGCATTCGGAGCTCCCGCAGCAAAGCCCAAGTCGCTGGCCTCAAGCGCTAGCAAGTCTGCGCTCTCAAACTGGCCCAAAACAGACTCGTCTCCTTCAAGCAGCACGCCAGCCGCTCCACTTCCGTTGCGCTGCCCGGCCGCGAGGGAGAGCAGGTGGGAATTCTGCCGTAGCAATTCGAGACGTAGCTCCTGGAGGACGACGCCGTACCGCTGGGCTAGCGAGCCTGGTATCGCGATCGACGTGATCTGCTGCTGGCACTTGGTCGCGGCGTGGAAGGCCGGAAGATAGGTCTCGAGCGGCGAGTTGCGCTGCTGGATGGAGAACACATAGAGCATGACAACTGCGCAGAATGCGAAATAATGCGTAAACTTTGCAAAGTTACTTCATTAGCTGGACTGTGACCTCACAATGAAGGATCTTTACTCACCCAGAATGTGTTGTACAGCTGTCCATTGGAGCTGAGATTATCGACCAGGCCGACGATGTTCATGGCGGCCTCCAGACAACGTTGGACATGCTCATCCGTGAGCTCCGAGTTACGATTCGTTTTTCTGTTGCGCGTCGAACCAAGATTCGCCAGGCTGGCGAAATTGTTGAGAAGGAACGGGCGGTGGACGAGAATCTGCGCATGCCAGCATGCCATGTTCAGTACGTTCCGTTGGCGGAGGAAAATGGGCTGGAATAATGAGGGATCGACGCCATCGGTGTCTAGAAGGTAGGTCAAGCTGCTACGCCATGTGTCGATGTCTTTTGAGTACCGGGCCGCCAGCTTGAACTGGTTGTCCGTGGATGGTGGGCGGATGCTATACAGATCGCGCAAAATGTTTGCCACGATGCGAGATATCCTGCGAATGTCAGCAAGCAAATCATGAGACAGAATGACTTTCATAGACTCACTTCATGTGAGCCACTGGACCCGACATGACCGATTGAAGGCTATTCGTAGGAGCTGCGCTCATCTGTCCACGCGAGAGCCGGTAGTCATCGACGCAGAGGGGCATTTCCTGTCAATCGTAAGCTGGCAGTCTTGAGCGCTCAACCAGAATCAAGACTCACTTGATCAATGTCATCATCATGGAACGTCCTTGGCCGGCCCAGCGCGGCACTCAGATACGTGTCGAGGTTGTAAGCACACCAGAAAGTCCGCTTACGGCACTCCAGGTCGACATAGTCGGGGTTGCTACTGCTATCAACACGAGACCTCCTGTGGATCCCGAGCGCCAGCATGAGGTGTGCCGTGGTCCCGAACAAGCTCCAGCAGTGATTTAGACGTGAGTGGGACAGCAGGTAGATGCACTGCGCGAGTCGAGCTTGCACGCTCGTCAGGCGAATCGTGCCCTTTTCGGCAACCAGCTGATCCTCAGCAGCAGAGAAGAAGCGAGCACTATGAGCGTCAGCACTAGCATTCCCAACTCAACTGACGAGCCTACCTAGACGTCGGGTCGACCTTGCCGGCCTTGGACTTGGGGTAATTCTCTGCACAGGCAAACACCATGAAAAGCAAGGCCGTCCTGCTCCTGGCAGCCGTCTGCTCGCGCATGGTACCATGTGTCTCGTACAGCTCCTGAAGCCACCTCTCCACCGTAGGCCGGTGCAAGAAACGGTGCGTCGCCGACGCAAACTCAAAGTACCTGCACAGCAGACCCTCTGCCTCGGAGCGTGGGGGCAGGATGAGAAAGCGGGGATCGAACTCGGGCAGCGGCAGATCCCCGAAGGTGAAGATGGAGGCGTCCGAAGACACCGAGGACTGCTGCTGCAGCTTCCTCTGGATCCTCAGGAGGAACGAGGCACCGGATGCCGGGCCGACATAGTGACCCTGACGATCTATCTGGGCCGGTTCAGGTGAGTTGCGCGACGACTGGGTTGTGGAGACGCCCCGTCCGTTATCTGGAGGGGCCAGCGTGCGGTTGCCGATGGATATGGGACTAGGGATATGCTCTGCCTGGTGGTGTGAGTGATCAGGAGGGCCAGCCGAAGCATGCAGCTGCTGGCTTGACGGCCTGGCGCCTGGAGGGTTGGCCACCGTGTCGACCAGGTCACCAGTCTCCATTTCAATGGAAGGCAGACGGCCGCGTCGATATGAAGCTGTGTACTTGCACTCTAGCCGCAGACGGGAGCAGAGGGCACAAGGGTATTTGCCCGAGCATCGAGTCTTCCGACTGGAGCAGGAAGGTTAGTAAGCTGATGGAGCAAAGAAGCAAGTACGTCCAAGGATGTTGATGAGTGAATGAGTGAGCGAGTGAGTGAGCCAGATCACTCAAGCCACGCCCGCGTTCAAAAGGGGTATAAGACTTACGCCTTGCAACGGTCACAAGCTCTGCTGGCACGGCTCCTCACATGGGGCGGCTTGCGCTGTTTCGAGGGCGGTAATTCATGGTCCTCGGGATCGGAATGGTCATGGTCATGGTCATGGTCATGGTCGTGGGGACCAAGGCTAGAGTCATTGCCATTGCTGTTGACGAGGCTGGTCCGGCGGTCGGTGTCCATCATGAGCTCACACACTGGGCTGGATGGGCCTCGCTGCGGCGCGATAAGGTGTTGGTTGGCCGTGGCACCGTGGTGACGGAAAAGGGCGTCGGCGGGCGGAGAACGCGTTGGGTGGTGATGTGTTGTTTTGTATTCCGTGCACAGTATCGGCACGAGTCACGACGAGGGCCGAGAGATTAATGTGGGTCACTCACATGCGGGGGACCGGGCTGTTGAACGCGGGGTTGCGTGCGGGGCATCCGATGCACGGGCCGACGCCACATGCCTTACAAGGAAATGAGGGAAAATGGGGCTAACGAAGTGTGGCTAGTCATGTCAGGAGGTGGCTTGGTTTCATCAATTGGTGGTGCTACCTTTGAGCTGCTTGGCCCTATCACGAGCTGCTCATTGTTGCGCGAAGTAACGCCGTTAAATTCTGCAATGTACGATGCAGGCTGACCCTGGGTATCTGCCAATAGGCAAGAAATAGGCAAGAAATAGGCAAGAGGGTCCCCTTGCAATTCATCTCGAATTACCATTCTCGCAGTTCCCCACCTGGTCCGACAAAGCCGGGACTCACCCACGCCTCTGCACCCTGACTCAGCGATCGGATCTTCTCCTCGTCTATCTCAATACCGAGTCCCGGTCCCGTCATCAGCGGGATGTACCCGTTCTTGACGTCCCAGATCTCCGGGTTCTTGATGTATGTCAGCAAGTCGTGCCCGCCCGTGTTGTAGTGGATGCCGAGGCTCATCTCTTGGATGGCAAAATTGGGTGTCGCTGCGTCAACTTGAATGTTGGCCGCCAAGGCAATCGGGCCCAGTGGGCAGTGTGGCGCGATGGGCACATCGTATGCTTCCGCCATGGCAGCAATGCGGCGAAGCTCTGAGATGCCGCCCACGTGGGAGATGTCGGGCTGCAGGATATCCACACATGCGGCTTCGAGGAAGGGCTTCACGTCCCATCGGCTGTGAAGACGCTCTCCCAGGGCAACAGGGGTTGTAGTAGACTGTGAGAACGCCTTGATGCCCTCAATATGTTCTGACAGCAACGGCTCCTCGATGAAGAGTGGACGATGAGGAGCCAGAAGTGCTGCTAACTGCTTGGCCATGGGCCGATGGACTCGTCCGTGGAAGTCAACGCCAGCATCCATGCCTGTGGCCTTGACCGTCTTGACGCGCTCGACACAGGCGTCAAGTGCGGCAGGGGAGTCTAGCCAACCTAGATCTTCAGTGCCGTTCATCTTGACACAAGTGAAGCCTTGGGCCTTGCGCGAGAGTCTGAGATCTGTCAGTCGCGCATTTCTTCAGGGTTTCACAATGTTTCACAATGAACTGACGCTTGCGCTTCGATATCGGCGGGTCGGTCGCCACCAATCCACGCGTACACCTTGATGGTGTCTCGCACCTTTCCACCTAACAACTGGTAGATAGGAACATTCAGCTTCCTCGCTGTTGATCTCGTTAGTCAATCGTCAGGCGTGAGGATCGAAAATCTTACCCTTGAGATCCCATAAAGCAATATCAAGACCAGCCAGGGCGCTCATGAAAACAGGACCGCCTCTGTAGAAACCCATGCGCCATGACTTCTGCCAGATCTGCTCAATCTCGCTGAAACTTGTCAGTAAGCCATTTGACGAACCTCAAGCTCAGTCGTACTCACTCGGCTTCCATCCCAGTGTACTGTGCAATCCAAGCATCTAAGCAGCCCTCGACCGCTTGTGTGTGGCCTTCCAGTGATGCCTCACCCCATCCGACGTTCCCCGCATCGTCAGTGATCTTGACGAACAGCCATCGCGGCGGCACTCGGAAGTACTCGATCTTGGCGATTTTCCCCATTGTTGCGTCTGAACTGATGGTCAAGAACAATGTATTCGTTGAACGTGCAGTCTCCACGCGTGTCGGCCTGCCTTTGTCAGTGATTCTCAGTTTTGTAGGACGAGTGGAGTGATTGGATGGTTCGCTTCACATCCGACGGCATGGCACGGAACGCGTCGGCCGGAAATGTATCCGTCCACGAATCATGCCATTACATGTGGGGCCGAAGGTTTGCCGACGTCGGCGCCCGAGCCGGATTTCATGCACGGCCCGGCCCGGCATTCGGTGCGCGTGGGGGTTCACGTCGATGATGGGGGGCAGGTCGGTTATTGTTTGCGATGCATGACCAGGGGCTGACGTGATCGTCGGCACTCGGCAGGGGGTTCGGGCGAAGGATCCGGACATGCAGGGTGTTTGACACGGATTAATGCTTCAGCGTGGTTGAAGGAAGATGCCAATGTTGGGTGATCCGAATGCCGGCATGGTCGTATATGACCTGTGTCGATGCTAGCATTGATGGAATGACGTGATCATGCTGGCTGGCATACATGACGAGCACACGACGCCATACCTTTTGCACACTAGCACGATCTTACAACCATGCGAGGCAGAAGCGTTGCCTGCAACACATGTTGAATCTCGTTGTGTTGAAGCTTGCTGAAAGATCCCAAGTGTCCAATATGGCCATCATAGGGATTAGACAAGTGTATTGAATCAAAGTTTGTGGGTCTTTCAAATCCGGTGTTGAACATAGAATCATGATGTCGGGACAAATGCAGATGCTCATTGCTGTCTATGCTACTTTGGTCTATAATCTATTTTGCCGCCTTTTGCGCCGCGATCCAGTCCGATCGCGCCTTCTTCAGAAATGCTTCATCGTGCTCTCCAAAGACGTCAACACCCAGACGAGCAGGCATGTTGTACCTGTGGTTCTTGTCCAGCTTGTTGATTCGCTCCATAGCTGCGGCCGGGAGCTCAAAGTCCTGGAAGTTCTCCTCGATGCGGCTCGGCGTCACCGACTTGGGAAGAACGACAGTACCGCGCTGAACAGCCCACTGGATCAGGACCTGAGCAGGCTGGCGGCCGACCTCCTTGGCGATGGCCGCAACCTCGGGGTCGTCCAGCGCCTTGGGGAGGTTGTAAATGTTGTTGCCCGAGGGGCTGTAGGCGGTGATGAGAATGTTCTGCTGCTTAGACCACTCAAGGAGCTCGGGCTGCTGCAGAAAAGGGTGTGCCTCGATCTGGTTGACCGCCGGCTTGATCTCGGCACTGAAAGCGTTAGCACTGATCCTGCTATGCATTCTCACCAGAACTCACGTTTTGAGGAGGTCCTCGATCCTCGCCTTGCTGAAGTTGCTCACTCCAATGCTCCTGATCTTGCCCTTCTTCACCAGCGCCTCCATAGCCTTCCAAGTCTCAGACGCGGGCACGTCAATGACATCAACACCGCCATCAGCAGCGAGGGGGAATCGTTGCTTCTTTTCAGCTGGCTTGGAGAAAGAAACAGGCCAGTGGATGAGGAACAGGTCAACATAGTCGGTGCCAAGGTCAGCAAGAGACTGATCCAATGCCTCCTCGACATCTTCCGCCCTGTGGTGCGTGTTCCAGAGCTTAGATGTCAGGAAAATATCCTTGCGGGGAACGCCCGAAGCCTTGATGCCTGCGCCGACCTCCTCCTCGTTGTCGTACACGGCCGCGGCGTCAATGTGACGGTAGCCGTGGCGCAGAGCATGCTCAACAGCGCGAGCAACCTCGTTAGGGCCAGATTGCTGAAATCGTCAGCGATGGTCACAGTGCCCCGCATTGAGGCTTTCAACTCACCCATGTGCCCAACCCAACCGCGGGGATCGAGTGACCCGAGTTCAGCTTGAAGGAGCGTCCAGAAGACATGTTGAGGCGTTATGCAGGTGTTGATGATACGACAGTGTCACGTTATGCTGTGTAATCAGTCCCGTGGATCAATGCTCATTTAAACCCCAGAGTCGAGATCGTGGACCGATCGTCGGTGTTGAGGTGTGACCCCGCGTCATTATCCGAGAAATGCTTATCCGACGGACGGACTCGGTTACCGCCAGGATCGAGACCGACGCCGCCCCGTGCCGGACTGGCGCCCGAACGCCGGTTTTCTCCGCCAAATGTCTCCGACTCCGGCATACCGCGACCCACCTCTAACCCCTCACTTGTATCATCATACAGATACACGTGTCTCGCCATCAGCTGATGCTCAGTTCCTATCATCTGGATCTGGATTTTGATTGAACAGATCTCATTTTCTCGGCCTTCACCACACTTCAATCGAATCTCACTTCATACCAGACATACCGCAACAAGATGGCAAACACTACCCCCCCAGATGGCGTCTTCGTGCCGGTGCCCACATTCTTCAAGGAGGAGGTCGACTCCTCAGGCTTGCAACCAGCCATCGACGTCCCTCAACAGGTCGCCCACAGCGTGCACCTTGCCAAGTCCGGCATCACAGGTCTCGTATTGATGGGCTCGACCGGTGAGGCTATCCACATGTCCCGAGATGAGCGCATCGAGATGATCTCTGGAGTGCGCAAGGGTCTCGATGAGGCAGGCTTCAAGGACTACCCCATCATGGCGGGTGTCCTTGTCAACAGTGTCGACGAGACGCTCGACTGGCTGCACGATTCGGCCAAGGCGGGCGCGCAATGGGGTTTGGTGCTCGCGCCGGGCTACTTTGGAGGTGCCGCGAGTCAAGATAACCTCGTGGAGTGGTACACCTTGGTCGCCGAGAAGAGCCCTCTGCCCATCTTGATGTGAGTCTCCTGGAAGCGAGCTCTGAGCCTGTCGCTGATATGAGCAGATATAACTACCCTGGCGTGACAAACAACCTTGTCGTCAGCATGGACACATATGTCAAATTGGCCGCGAACCCCAAAATTGTGGGATGCAAGATGTGAGGACCCTTTTCACTGTTCGTCGAACCTCACTAATCAGAGCCAGGTCCCACGGCAACGTCTCGCACCACGTCCAGGTCTCGCTTCACCCCAAGATTGACCACAGCAAGTTCCGCGTCTACTCCGGTTTCGGACAGCAGCTCGGGCCCATCGTCGTGTTCAACGCCGCCGGCGTGATCGACGGCCTCGCTGCTATCTACCCCAAGACTGTGACAAGACTCTTCAAGCTGGCCGCTCAGCGACCCGCCGGCGAGAAGACCCAGGAGGAGGTTCGCCGTCTGCAGTGGAAGGTGTCTTCGGCCGAGGAGTTCATCGTCAAGAATGGCATCCTGGGTATCCGTGAGGCCATCTTCAAGGTGCTGGGTATGGGCCACCTCAAGGGCGGCAGGCTTCCCCTGAAGGGCACTCTGGCGCAAGGTGTCTGGGAGGAATGGAGTGATATCCTTGGACAGATGGCGGATGAGGAGAAGGCCCTGTAGACGAACTTAATGATGGATGATACATGTCAGTCAACGGCTTCATGATATGAATGGAAGAAGTATACCACCACTAAAATTGATCAGCAGAGTAAAAGGGCACCGTCGATAATGTAATATTCGACAATCACACTTTCCTCCGAGGGAACAAGCGGTTGTGGTGTTGTAGAGGCTCCCCAAAATTCCAATCCATGGCTGAGTCCCAGCATACCTCACTTGAGAGTACATGCCTTATTAAACAGCTTATAGTAATGAAGTGGTTTATCGAACGCTCCGAGTCTTTTATCGCCGGCAACAGCGCGCGTGGTCTATTGTGGGTATGGCAGCCTGCTAACTGATAGTTGCCACCCATTCTAAATAGGAATTTCTAGGTTCATACATATGTCTCCTGCGCCTCATCCTCTCCTCACCTAGCCTACCACCCCTTTTCCGCCCTCCCTCCTTAGGGCCGACATATTTCGAGTAAAGCCTGAGGTAGGAGTTAGTCCTTCTAAACTATCTAGGCCGAAAACCCCGTCTAGTAAGGCCTTGGCATTTCTTGGGAGCTGATCGCCCTTGAAACATCGTAACCACGGAAGCGCATAGCTAGATCATTGTCGAAGCAGCTTCCGAGTTTCGCTGGCGGTGTCAGTTCAAACCAACAAAACTCTCTTGCTATCATTTCGACCTCCACCATTGACAAGATCGTTATGGGCCAGAGCAATCCTGATCAATGCGATACAAGGATTCATTATGAACTTGCCCTTGACGACAGCTTGCCGCAATGCTGTGTTCTCACCCGCTGACCTCATTACAGGGCAGAGGTTGGAGTGCATTGACTTGATCAAGACCTATTCTCGTTGTATCGATGAGGAACAAAGCGAGACATGTCTCATTTTCAGGACCTTTACGACTCTGTCGGTCTACTTGGGCCACTAGCATCAAAAGCTCTCGTGTTCTGGCAAACTCGAGCCCGCTCGTTGACTCAGCCCCCCCACAGTCAAGCGGGAACTGAGGCTGAGCTCCGGACTCCTTGGGGTCCGGATCATGTCCGCAATGACTCGCACACGCCTTTCTTTCCAAGTTTAGCTCATGCTACGGTCCCCTTTCACACCCGTGCTGTTACAGGAGTATATATTCATTTGGAAGCCTCCGGAGTCCTACCACTCCGGCTCCGTCCTCTTTCAGATCTTCTTTGAACGAACACCATCCATCGGCCATGGGTCTCACGACAGTAGAATGGATATGGACTCCGCAGAGGACACTGACGAGAATGAAGGCCTCGACCACAAGAAGGCTAGGCTCGCGGTATGTCATCTCAGGTGTGCACCATCCTACGCTCTCCACCAAATGAAGTGGTTGCCATCATCTTCGGAACTTGGGTGCCGGGACTGCATTCCCTAGCTTGACCCATGTCTTTTGGTGTGTTCAACGAGATGCCTATTCGTTACTCATGCTTATCAAGTAGTGCTTGCAATGTCGCCAACGCAAGGTACGTCAAGCTTTCCCCGCCATCCCGCGTTGACGGCGGCGTTCTGATGGACCTTCCAGATCGGCTGCAGCCGACAAGACCCTTGCTCGAACTGCGTCAGGGTCCAGATGGAGTGCAAGTATGCACCCCGCAATAGGTTGGGGGTGAAGAGACAGCGTATCCACGTGTCTGCACAGTAGTAACCCTCGTGGCGTCATCCGTTGTGGTCAGGGTTGGAGTATCTCTTTAGACTCATCATTCTTAGTGAGCGAAAACTGGATCACATTGAAGACCAACTGATCAAGTACTCAGACTACTTGATCGTCCATCATCCGATCGGTCGACATCCCGTAGCAGATCTCGAAATCTCGAAACGCGGGACCCTCGTCTGCTCATGGAGGCAAAAAGACAACCACCCTGACAGCACCTCATGACACCACCACAAGCACATGGTCAACACCATCGGCAACTCACGGCACCAGCCATGCATCACTTCCCCAGACCCCGTTCGAGGGCGACTCGTCTCTCGCCGCACACTCAGCCTTCGCGTAAGACATGGTGGAGACCGCTGTCTTTGCCAGGCCGTTGGGTGACCATCGCTCAGAGATGAAGGAGACCTTGACAGCCCTTCGTACCATCGCTGAAGCGCAGAGTAACCGGTCGGCTGCTCAGGAGATGGCGTATGCTCATGCGAAACCGGATTCAAGCCCCGCCTATAGTCCAGAAGACCAGACCATACCTCCAGCCAAGCTGGTCATGACGATGCTAAGGCGAATGAAAGGTAATGCCCCGTGTTTAACTCCTCTGGGATACAGGCTAAGTGGCTTTTTAAAAGAGGATCCTCGACTAGAGCACATCCGATTCCACACGTTCCTTCCGGCTGACAAGTCCTCGGACTATGTTGTCAAGGTCTATTCGTCAGACGGCTACAACCAAGCAGAGTTCATCATAGTCAATGCAGGCTTAATTGACATCTTCGTCACACAGTTATTTTTCGAAGAAAGTGAAGAAGGCCGGAGCGACCTGAGAAGAACATTGAGTTCTGCCGAAAGAATCTAGAAACAGCATTGTCCAGACTCCCGATGCACATCTCCAGCAGCTTGGACTACATCATTGCTCTCACATTCGGCGTGAGTGAGTCCGTCACTTATGCTTGGTTACCTTGCTGACTCTTCTTCCACCAGGTTCTCCATGCCGTGAAATCTTCCAAGCCTGCTATTGCCTGGACGTTACTCACTACTGCGCTGATTATGTGCATGTCTTCTGGCTTGCATCGCGCGGAGATGCACGACAAGCTTCAGCCTAGGGAACAGAAGATGTGGATCTTCTGGTTGCTTTATGGTGCCGACAAGACTTTGTCATTACGACTGGGAAGGTCGTCCATGATCCAGGACTATGATATCACGCTGCCGCTCCGATCCGGCGACGTCGCAGCATCAGGCCCCTACGGTCGCTCTCTTGTGCGGTGGATAAAGATAGCGAGCATTCAGGGGAAAATCTACAAGACTCTGTACAGCCCAGCGGGGCTGGCTGAACCAGAGCCTGTAAGAGTCAGCTGGGTTCGAGCTTTAGCTCAGGAGTTGAAGACGGTCCAATATGAGGGTAGCTCCTTGAACCTCGCTCAGGTAAGCCAACCGCTCGAAGTGCATGGTCATGGGAAAGAAAAGCTCACGCATCATCTAGATTCGCCAAGAAGATGGCTCCCAGTCATTGAATGGCCTACCTCTTGTACTCATGCTCCATGCTGACGAGGTCAACTACCTGTCCATTCTGACATTAACCCTACGTGCGCTACCAACTGTCGTGCCGGGGACCAGCTTCGCGCCTGAGTGTATCATGACTGCGAGGGCGGCGCTGGAACAGCATCAGCAGTACTCTACGACAATAGGGACAGGGCAAGCGCGGCATTACGACATATACATCAAGTGGTATGTGAGCTCCCACTCGCAATCAGATTGCAACAACGCTGACTGATTTGCAGGAATATCTTACACACACCTTTTGTTCCCTTCATCGTGATGTTCTGCCATGTCATCGAGACTGGTGATCTGGCAGACCTTCAACGTATGCAGTCCTTTGTCTCGTCTTTAGACATGTGGGAACTTTCCGAGGCATCTACAAACATCCACCGACAATTCGAGACGCTTTTCAAGGTGGCGCAAAGGTACACAGAAGTCAGGACAGCGAGAGGCGCAGATGTGGAAGAATGGCGGGAGCTGGATGCTCATGTCCATGCGCTTGGGCTGGTGCCGGCCAGCAGCTTGAACGGATGGCCAAGCGAGGGTGATATCATGGCGGATCCAGCATTGAACGAGCAGATGATTGATCCACAGATGCAAGCCTGGCAGTCGGGGGAGTGGTTTCAGAGCAATCAGCAGCTTTTGGGACTCATGGGAGGCAACAGTTTCTGAAGGCTAGAGAAGTACGTCGAGAATAAAGCACTTAGGTGTTCAATTCAGCTACTAGGTGAGCCAATCTTGTCAAGACGCCCATCTTGATTTTTTTCCAAACGTGGCGACGTTTCAACCTGTTCAGATCAGAAATGGCGGCTGGGTTCGATAGAGACCGGGTGTCCGCAACAGCGTGGAGGATAGTTGGCTTCGTTCGCGACGGCGAGCCTGACCAGCACCAAGAGGCAGGCATCGCAATAGCAGTGTCCACAGGGGCTCTGTGACAGACTGTGAAATCCGAGCATGGAGGAGTTTTGACAAAAGATGATTGAATACGAACATCCGAACAGGATTTACCGTCATGAACCCACTTGCTCAGCATTCATTCCGATCAGGTATCACAACGGCAGCACTGCTCAGTGCCGTCGATGCGAACGAGTTACTTGCACCTCCTGCAAGGCTGCAGCACACAGGAACGATTGTCCTCATGATAGCGCAAAGGCCATGATTATCCGTCTAGCCAAAGAGAATGGGGATGGCCGAGCAGAAGCTATCCTAGCACGGATGGCCGACTTGCGAGAAAGCCACGACTGTGAGCGTCACTCCTGGCGATCTGTGCCCAGAGCACACGGATGTGACGATTGCAGGGATTTTATGCGCAGGTTCATTTCGCTGTGTCAACGTTGTCACTTGATGGTCTGCAGGCGATGCCGCACTCGAGTCTGACCGCTGTCTCGGTCCATGATTATTGTACTAGCAGAGAGTAGACGATTGTTTTCTCGGCATGTACATGTAGCCATCTTGAAGTTCTGTCAACTGACTACCTACATCATGAAGCCAAGTTGGCAATGCCCTCGACAATGGCCACAACACCCTCAGCGCCAGGATCAGGCACCTTGCCCCAGTTCTCGCCAGCAACGTAGACTGCCCTGCCGAGACTCGCTTCCATACCCTTGGTGCTGTCACGCCCCTTCCTTGCAGCATCCACAGCCTTTGTCAGGTCGCCTTCCTTTTGCAGGGACTCGATGAAGGGAATGAGAGCATCCATGACGGTGCGATCTCCCACTCTTGCAGGTGTCATGGCCTGCAGTCGCTCCAACGCACTGGCAGCCGCCTTGCCCCAGATCTCTGTGCTGACAACGTCGCCGGAGGCATTTTGCAGGGCTGCAGCGAATGCAGTGAAGAAGAGCTCGTACAGAGCGCCGGATGTGCCGTCCATGCTTTCCTCGATGGCATGCGCGATCGCCATGACGGCAGCGCCCGCGGTGGTGGAGTCCGAGGCCGGGTTTTCAGAGAGCACCTTGAGCACAGCGTTCGCTCCGCGGGAGAGGGTCGCGCCGCAGTCGCCGTCTCCGACGATGCGGTCGTCGTGTGTGATCTGAGGTTCGGCAGCGAGGAGAGCTTTGCAGGCTTGCGTGACTGAGGAGGTGAAGGCTTCGGGGACCACTGTGGATTCCAGTCAGTTCTCGTCACAAGGCAGGGAAGTTGAGGCGAGCAACTCACGCTTTGGGCCGGAGGCTTTTGAGGTGTTGTCTGATGACTTTTCGGTGGCAGACTCAAGGACACGCTCGCCAGTGTATGGCTTGAATGCCGAGTAGGTCTGAGGCCATCCGATAGCCGTTGTTGGGGAATCAAGGCTGGCGATGATTTCGTCTGTGGCCTTTAGGATTGTAATGCTGAAGCCCGATGCATCCAGGCTCGTCATTAATGTGCCTGACAAAACACGGCTCGGTTGAATGCCCCGGGAGTCTACAACGGTTTCTGTTAGGTTGGTTCATAAAGTCATCGGAGTGGTTGACGTACTCAGCTTCTGGACAGTGTGACGCGTGATTGCGCTCAACTCAAGTTGGGACGTGCCACCCAGGTTGTTAACGAGAAGCACAGAGCCTTTCGCGTCATCAAAGTTGACAAAAGCCCGGTCAGCATCGTCAGACTTCAACAGCAGATCAAGCATGCTGTTCAACAGGCTGTCAAGGCTGGGCTTAGAGTCAAGAACCTGGCATCCGGGCTCGTTGTGAATGCCCATGCCCAGCTCAACCTTGACATTCGCAGCGTCAGCGTCGACGGCGGTCCCTGGAATGTGTACATGCCCCTGAGACACACCGCAGGTGACCAGGCCGTCAACGATCTGCTTGCCAACACTCAGAAGCTCATCGATAGACTTGCCCTGGGCAGACAAGGAACCGAGGACCTTGTGGACGAGAACTGTACCCGCCAGACCGCGGCGACCAACCTTGCCGCTGCGCTGGCGCCCCACAGCCACATCATCCCCAACCACCAGGACCTCAACCCTGTGGCCCCATCGAGCGCGAGCCTTCTCAGCGGCAAGATGGAAATGGAATATGTCACCAGTGTAGTTCTTGACGATCAAGATGGTACCGGCACTGCCGCCAACTGTGCGAATGGCTTCGACGATTTGGGAAACAGACGGTGAGGCAAAGATGTTGCCCGATACAGCGGCGCTGAGCAGGCCTCGACCGACGAAAGCTGCATGGGCCGGTTCGTGGCCAGCACCTCCCCCGGAAATGAGAGTAACGTGATTGGAAGGGTCATGGTGTGCATTAGAGATGGCTGACTCAAGGTTAGCAGGGTGTCGGGGTTAAGGCGCGCCGTGGAGGAGGTTGGCTTGTACGTACTCTTGATTGTCTTGTTGAAGACGAGCTCGGGGCTGACGTCGACCAGCCCTTGCAAGCTGTCAAGCACGAGGGCCTGGCCGTCACTGAAGAAGCTTGTGTCTGTCATTGTTGGGAAGTCTGAATCAAAAACCGATAAGGGGGTAGGTAGCTATGGCGCGTCTCACACCCACGCGAAGCTGAGCCTTGCTGGCTCCCACATAGCTATAAGCTCAAACTCAACCCCCTTAAGCCCGAGGGTTGTCAATGGCGTCCAATGGGAGAGCTTCCGGGCTGCCGACGAGCTTCCGTTCGTGTCCCGTGAAGCGCGTGCCATGAAGCGCGTGCCGTTCAGATACCCTTGGCGTGATCCTTTGATACCCTTCTCCAACCCCCTCAAGAACCCAAGAACCCAAGAACCCCCGCGCGTTACCTCTGCCGATCCGTACCAACAGGGTTCGGGAAAGGGAGGTGGCCGGAAAAGTATATTACATGCACCAACATCACGAATCTGGCTTTTCCGACACGGCGCTCACACCACTTCCGGCCGGCACTGCATTGAGGTTGGTGGAATGAAAGGTCAGTGCATGGTCAGACCCTGTCCCTGTCCTTGTCAAACTAGATGCCTCCACACCCCCTCCCCCATACTATCTGCCCCAGCTTCCCCGCAAACTGGGATGGTCGGAAAAGGTTGGTCCCCCAGTTGTTGAGTCGTTTCAACACACCTCCATCTCTTGCAAACAGGTGGTTAGATCTGGCGTAATCATCTGTCAAGATGCAGCTATAAACCCATTGAGAGACGTCACCCCCCTTGGTTTCGAGATCCAGTAGCTTCACCTTCGAGTCAGCAGCCACAGACAGGTTCGACGCTCACAACAAACACAACCAGTCTCGACAGCACGGCCAGGCGAAAACACTGAAGGCCTTTCAATATGTCCACACAAGCACCACCGCCCGCCAGCCCTGGCGACGACAAGAACCACATCGCCCACGTGGAGGCATCCAACGACGATGGCGTGTTCGAGAAGGGTGGCCACCAGGAGAGCCTGGATCAGTTCGGCGCGCACAAGAAGACAGACCCCAAGGAGATTGCTCTTGTGAAGAAGCTGGACCGATACATGCTGGTGAGTCGACTCATACCTTTACTGGTGATAACGTAACTGACATTCACAGCCCATTCTTTGGCTCATGTACTTCTTCAACTTCGTATGTTCTACCAATCCCAATAGAGATGATCGGCTTGCGATCAACTCCTATGTTGGAGCATCGTCGACTCGAGTTCTGTTGACGTGGTGTGCGAGACTTTGCTAACTGAGACTACTTAGCTCGATCGCAATGCCATGATCAACGGACGACTGAACAATCTCGAGAAAGATCTTGGTCTCGTCGGGACTCAGTACAGCACCTGTGTTTCTATCCTGTTCGTCGGGTAAGTCACAATGGTTCATTCGAAGGCCCAACATGAGATACTGACGCATATAGCTACCTGTGCGGTCAAGTCCCCTCCAACATGGTGCTCAACCGTGTTCGTCCTTCATGGTACATGTCCGGTAGGCTACTCTCGTACTAGGTCACACAGACTTCAGTTTTTAACATGTACATTGTAGGCTTCTGCATGGCGTGGTCCATCACCAGTCTCCTCACTTACAAGGCTCACAACTTTGAGAGCATGCTCGTCTGCCGTTTCCTGCTCGGAATCACAGAGGCACCTGTGAGTCTAAAGAACTCTGCAGGCATGGTTCCCTCATCTAACGCATGCAGTTCTACCCCGGTGCTCTGTACATGATCAGCATGTTCTACACCCGCAAGGAGATCGCCACTCGCATGGCCATCTTCTACACCGGCAACATGCTCGCCAGTTCTTTCTCCGGCCTCATCGCTGCTGCCATTTTCAACCTCGATGGAAAGCAGGGCCTCGCCGGCTGGCAATGGTACGTCCTGACATTGAAACCGTAGAAAGGGGACCGATCTCTAACTAGCACCCAAAACAGGGTCTTCATCATTCAGGGCGCCCTCTCGATCCTTGTCGCCATTATTGCGTTCTTCACCCTGCCTGACAGCCCCCTACAGACCCGCTGGTTGAACCAGGAGGAGCGTGAGCTCGCCCACGCTCGCATCTACAGCGATCAGACCGGTCGCAGGGAGGGAACCAGTGTCTGGACCGGCCTCCGCGAAGCCGCCTCCGACTGGCGCGTGTGGGTCTTCTGCCTCATGGACAACTTCCATCTGTCTGCCAACGGTTTCAAGGTGGGTTCTCAGAGACATGGCCGCAAACACAGAACACTGACATTTGTCGCGCAGAACTTCCTTCCCACCGTTATTGAGACCCTTGGTTACGGCAGGACCGCCACTCTTGCTCTTACGTGCCCGCCTTACCTCTTTGCCGGTGGTGTGAGCATCGCTGTGTCCTGGTCTTCCGGCCGTTACAACGAGCGCACCTGGCACGCCACCATCAGCAAGCTGATCGCCATTGCTGGATTCGCTCTGTCTGTAGCGACCCTGAACGTTCCCGCTCGCTTCGTCGGCATCATGCTCTTCGTGGGAGCCACCTACGGCGTCAACAACATCATCCTGGGCTGGACAGCGAGCGTGGTCGGCCAAACAGACGAGAAGAAGGCCGTGGCCATCGCCATGGCCAACACGCTCGGTAACCTCGCCAGTGTGTACACCCCTTACCTCTGGCCGAGCAGCGACGAGCCACGCTACCTCACGGCTATGCTGGCTAGCATTGCCTTCTCCTTCGGAGTCATTGCTTGCGCGTGGATTATGCGACTGTCGCTGCAGTACCAGAACAAGAAGATCAGGGAGCGTGACCCCGGCGCGACCAACTTTTACGTGTACTAAGTGGGATGGAGGGTTTTGGAGTAATGCTCTCTTCGTCTGCAAGAGATATGAATGTTTGCGGTCGGAAGCTACATTGAGTTATGAAGAATATAATCGCCACAGCTTCTACCGTCTCTTCGGGGGTTAGAGTAGCGAGTGGTGTGTTCGCATTCAAATGACATGTATCCCCCTACTGCCATGCTTTGATATGCATGAAGAAGCTCAACGGCTTTCAAGGCTTCAAGCTCAATTGTGTGAGTTGCTGTGCTTTTCAATCTCCTCGGTTTGGCAGCCGGTCGAAATTCAGGGTCAGGTTGCGAGGTGTGGCCTCGTACTGGAGATATGGTGTCTCGGCTCTCGAGCAAGCTTTGCATTGCATCTCGGCCACTCCGTCTATGTACGCACATCTTGAAAAGCAGAGGTGTTCTCTGAGCACACTTTTCAATCCGTATTGAACTCGCCATATTGAGCACGCAGCTTACGTCATTCATAGGGATTTATCCTGGCCATCGAAGAGAGCGTCGCCCGCGCTTAGACTGTGCAAATCATGTTTTCAACGCGTCCCAAATGCGACCCCAGAATCTTAGCTGGCTCTCCCGCCAGTCGTCCTTCTCGATATGATTTCCTGCAGCTTTGAACACTGTATTATTCTGCCCGCAGCCATATTCTGGCCAAACTAGTTTTTCTGGGCCGAATTCGTGATTCGGGTTCAGGTCATGGACAAATGATGCCCAGGGCCGTGCCATGATCTCAGCAAGCTTGTGATATTCAGGATACGGTCCGATCCAATTCGAGTTGTTGCGACTAGCGACAGGATCAAGGGTGAATACAAAGCAAATCTCAGCATAATGCGTCGCGAATACCGGGTCCTCGGTAGCGATCAACTCGAGCTTGTTGCCCAAGCGCTCTGGTCGAATCGATATGAGTACACAACATTCCTCCTATTCTTTGGAAGAGATGCATAGTATTGCGTCGTGAAGCGGCGGCCGCTGTGGATGACTTGATCTCCCACAATGGCGGCCCCGCGCTTGTACTGATGCCCATGCTGTGCGAATCGCTCGGGACCCTGCCGAAGGGGCACCCGCGAGCCGGATCATCTGGGTACAGCTGCATTAACTTTGCGACTGTTTTATCATCTAGGCCTCGTCCCATCTTTTGAAGAAACGGGCCAGTGTCCGAGTCGTTGTGCAAGAGCCCGCGAGGGCCAAAAAAAAGTTGCCGTTCCTTCGTCCGTGTTGCTGCCAGTGAGGATCGCCACATCTGCGGTGAATCCCTGAGAAAAGGATTCCGAAGGGAGCCGTGAGAGAAGTTCGCCATCGAGAACAGGGGTCAATACGAATGGTGCGAATGCCTGACGGAGATTCTCGAACGGGGCTTCACGCAGGTATTGGAGCGTATCCTCGGCATCAGAGCAGCCGACTGATTCCGTCACATTGTCGTAGATGGGCCGGTATGTTGAGCCGAGTTGATCAACCGAGTTGACTAACGGCCTGTTAGGGACAGAGTTTGAACCGCGCGTAGGGAACTTACTGCTGGGCCCGAGAGCAGTTCCGCTTTGCATGATGGCAGCTCGAAACAGCCCATCGTTGTTCCCATCAAAGCCCACGACGTGATGTCCCACACTGAAGCCGCCGGCTGACCCTCCGGCGATGGTGATTTTCTTCGGATCACCGCCGAATGCGCGAATATTCTCGTTGATCCAACGCAAAGCGAGCCGCTGGTCGAAAAGGCCAATGTTGGATGCCCTGGCGGCCTGCATCTCTTTGGAAGCTAGAAAACCCCAGTCACCCAGGCGATAATTGATGGACAGCGTGATGATGGGCTTGTGGATGGCTACCGATGAGTTTACGAGATGAGAGGTGTTGCATCGAGAATCAGCACTGCCGCCAGTGGTGAAACCGCCGCCATAGATCCAAACGAAGACGGGAAGCTCATCTTCAGGTGCAGCACCCGCTGGTCGGACAATGACCAAGGTCAAACAATCTGCGAAGGGGTGTTAGCCAGGCTTTGGCTTTGAGCTATTCATCGCATCTTCACTCATCGTCAAGCCCTCGGCAAAACCCGCATATCCGACGCAACTGTCGCTCCTCCTCGTCGCATCTCGAACGTTGCTCCATGAGGAGTTGAGTGACCGGTGATGTCTCAATCGCAAATCCCCAAGTGGAGGTTGTGCGAAACGGACACCCAGGAAGGCGTCTTCGTGGAATTCTGGTAAGTGGAGGCCTTTGAGGGTTCCATTCCGAACTGTCGCAATGGGCGCATGGCGGCGTTCAGGACCGGCATGTTCGTGACTGGGCAGGCCTGAACAGATGGTGACAAAAAAAGCCGCGATGGACATAAAACAGCGGTGATAATTTGCAAACTTCATCTTATCTGAACCAAGGAACAAGTAATGTGTGGGGGTTCATCGCCGCGACGATTCATAGATGTTTGTGGACATCATTCGGCCTCACTTTTCATGTGTCCATATGGTTCTTTTCGGCTTAAACACCGTCCTCACACCCGGTGCTTGTCCCCATTGCGGTTTGGTTGATGAACGCTACATCTTCTTCGGCTTGATTTGGTTTCCTCATGGCCGATCGCACTGACGGCCATGGCAGGGCATGCGGGGTTGGAAGCGCGGCGGCAGAAGTACCGGCATTGCGTCCGTCATAGGAAGTAAAAAGCAAAAGTGTCTTTGACAAAGTGACACAAGAGGGAATGGCCCGTTATGACCGTGTGTATGATCAGGGCGACCCCCTCTTTGAATCGCCTTACACAAACATCACGTGCGTTGCACCAACCTGAGTCAGCAAAACATCACCAACAACACCACGGGAATGACATCTTACAATCATCGACACCCCATCAACATAATCACACCACACGGCCAAACACCCCAAACCCGCCACCATGTCGTTCCACCTCTCCAAACAATCCCAGACAACCCTCCTAGCAACAACAGCCCTAGCCTCCACAACAGCAGCAACCCTAAACCTCTCCCTCTCCCTCCTCCTAACCCCGCGCCTCCTCGAGCTGCCAACCCCGCTCATGCTCCGCGCCTGGGCCGCCTCCCACGCACGCACAAAGACCCTCCTCCCCCTCTCCACGACCGCCTGCGGCGCAAGCTACGCGCTCCTCGCGCACCGCTCCGGCTCGCGCGCCCTCGCCGCCGCCGCCGCGCTGTGTCTCACCGTCATACCCTGGACGCGACTGATGCTCAAGCGGCTGAACGCCAAGATTCTGCGTCTCGCGGAGACGGAGGCGGAGGCCGAGGTCATGACTGCCGCGCAGGAGGAGAGCGCCAAGTGGCTTGTTGACCAGTGGGGGTTGTATGGCCTCGGCCAGGCGATTCCCGTGTTGGTTGCGGGGGGGATTGGAGTGTTTGGTCTTGCGGGGGGTTTAAACTGAACTGAGTCTGGGGCTGGTGTTTGGGCTGGTGTTTGGGCTGGTGTTGGGGCTGGTGTTTGGGCTTGTATTCTGTCTGCGTCACTCGGTCGAGATATTCGCAGTTTATCAATTGAAACGAAGGTCAACTGAGATGAAGATGAACGGCAGGAGGTCAATTGAGACCCAGGTGAACGAGTGAAGGTGAACGCGTAAAGGTAAAAGGGTATCTTGTCTATATCCCGCCAATCTATGCCCGCCCATCGTACATAATTTTGAATACCCATCGCTCGAAATCACATCACACGAATTCATTACATGCAGTCCAGCAAGCGATCAAAGGGAAAAAGGAACAGCAGCACATCTACAAGTCATACCTCCCCTTGACGAGATCGACGTCGGCCAGCTTGACAGGCCGCCCCCTGAAGATGGCCTTGTGTCCGACGAGCAGAACGGCGAAGAGGATGAGACTGATGTAGGCGGCGAAGAAGTCGCTCGTCTTCCAGTCGATAAAGACGGTGAAGCCGTTCGTCAGCATGATGAGCACGATGAAGAACAGGCCGAACCACGAAAGGTACGGCTGCAGGGGCGCAGCGTAGGGCAGAGTGGCGCGGTCGATGCCCTGCAGACGGAGGGCGGCCTGGAAGCGGAGGTGGCAGATGCTGATGCAGGACCAGGAGATGAAGCCGGCGACGGCGACGATGTTCATGAGCCAGCCGAAGACGACGCTGCCGTCGGAGGAGAGGTTGAGGAAGGCGAGGAAGCCCATCGCTGCGGTGACGGCGACGGCGTAGTGGGGGGTTCCGTGGCGGTTGGTGCGGGTGATCCACTGAGGGGCGTGGCCTTCGGAGGCGAGGGCGATGAGGATGCGGCTGCCGGAGTAGACGTTTGAGTTGGCGGCGGAGAGCACGGCGGTGAGGAGGACGGCGTTGATGATGTCGGGCAGGACCTTGACGCCGGCGCGCTGGGCGGCGATGACGAGGGGCGAGGCGCTGGCGTCCTTGCCGCCGTCGAGCAGGCGCTCGTCGTCAGAGGGGACGAGCAGGCCGAGGAAGAAGACGGTGGCGATGAAGAGGGAGAAGATGCCCCAGAAGGTGACGCGGATGGCGCGCGGCACGCTCTTGGCCGGATCGCGGCACTCGCCGGCGCCGATGCCGACGAGCTCGGAGCCCTGGAAGGAGAAGCCGGCGATGATGAGGACGGACCAGAAGCCGACGAACTTGCCGGTGGCGCCGTCTACCATGTACTCGACAAAGGGGCCGGGGTTGGACCAGTACCTGAAGCCGATGTAGCCCTCGTCGCCGACGCCGGCGTTGATGCAGACGGCGAAGATGATCCAGCCGACAATGGTGACGACCTTGATGGACGAGAACCACATCTCGAGCTCGCCGAACCAGCGGACGGGCATGTAGTTGATGGCGGTGAAGACGACCCAGAAGACGGCGATGAAGATGCCGACGCTGAGGTCGGAGTTCCAGTACTGAATGATGAGGCCGGCGGCGCAGAGCTCGAGGGCGAAGGTGACGGACCAGGAGAACCAGTAGGTCCAGCCCATGGCGAATCCGAGGGAGTGGTCGCAGAAGCGGGAGGCGTAGGCGGTGAAGGAGCCGGCGACGGGGATGTAGGTGGCCATCTCTCCGAGGGAGGTCATGACGGAGAAGACGACGGAGCCGATAAAGGCAAAGGCGAGGAGGGAGCCGACGGGACCTGCGGAGGTCAGGGCATCGGCGGTACCCAGGAAGAGACCGGTGCCGATGGTGCCACCGATGGCGATGAACTGAAGGTGACGGCTCGAGAGAGTACGCTGGAGGCCGGCATCACCGGTCTCGAGATCGCCCTTGGGCTCGGCACCGGGGCTCGGCGGGGGGAAGGCCATGGCCTCGGAGGTGTGGGGGGTCTTCTCCATTGTGGGGAGGTGCGTGCTCAGGGCGAGAGCGAGGGTAGATGGCTAGCCTGAGTGATGAATTTGATGTGAGATGAAGGTGTCGGACAGAGACGTGGAGGAGGCAAGCAGGCAGAGGAAGCTATTATGTACGTCAACACGAGGAAATGGAACGATGAGTAACAGCTCGCAAAGGCCGGTCCAAGTGGTGAACGGGACCCAGGGCCCCAGGGGAACCCCATTCGAGATCCACCGGCCCACGAGCGGAGGGCCCACGCCAACGGGGAGAGCGCGGTTCGAACTGCGGCAGCAAAAAGCAAGACCCAGAAAAAAAAAAAAAAAAAAAAAAACCAAAATCAGCGAGAAAAGTTGAACGTGGTGATGGTGTGGGTGGGTGGGTGGTCAGGTTTTGGTAGAAGGTGCTTTGGAAAGCAGTTAGTCAGTAGCCTTGGGCGCCTTGGGAAACAGCAACAGCCACCCGGTCGTAGGTGGCGCGGGTAGCACCGGGCTCGGAGCAGGGATCCACAGGTATGGAGGTACAAACGAAATGCAGCCCTTTTTTTCGGATCTCGTCGGGCTAGCCGTGTCTTATGCTTATGTCAGCACCCGTGGCCGAGTTCGATCTCCGGCCTGTGTCCGTACCAATCATACCTTACGTAAGAAGCTGCCGTGACATGCAGAGAAATTTTCTCGAACAGTCAAATCTAATCTTGGCTCGCTTGGCCACCAATCGTCAACATCAGCTCCTCCAGCTCCAAAACCTGTCTCCTCCTGGCCTTCCCGTGCCTGGCCCGTGGCCCCCGCCGTCGCCTATCCCGACTCAACCTGCCGTTAGGGAAAACTCTGCACTGAGGGACCCATCCGCACGTAACGAGAACTATTTTTTCATCCCTTTACAGATCCGGAGCGGGCCGTCATGCGACCATGGCGCCTTTGTCCGACAGAGCGACGCGCTGCTTTCTGCGCGCCGAGTGCCGGCCTTCGTTAATACTTGCCTCTTCGATGACATGCTACTAGGTTGCAGTATCTGGAAGAGTCTTCTGCTGCATCAAGGCCGCTGGGAATCCTCCGAGCGGCAGTGGCTGCCGGTGCCGTGACGAGCTCCCTGCGTGGGGGTACAGCGACTGCACCAGTTGGTCCCCCAGCACACCTCACAGCTCACAGCTCACAGCTCACAGCTCACATATAGCTGTGGAATGACGGTCGTCCTGCATCTGTATGGCACTGCCCTTGCTCGCATGGCGCCAGAGTCAGGATGCTGACCGGCCTGATCGTGGCATGACTCCTCCCAACCCACACCATGCCACCGAGCTCGGAACTTCCGATGACAACCGCCTTTCTCTGCCCTTCGTCTAATATTCACGCTCTGACTGATGCGCCTTAACTGATGCGCCCTGGCCTCTACCGCCCTGCCAAGGTGTCGGGTAATCTTGTTCAGACCTCGCCCTCGGAAATGATCGGCCATTCGATGTGCTCCATCGACAACCTCGTCGTCTCTCTTTGACTCAAGTCTTGGCGAATCTCCTCGGCCGAGCTGTCGGGCCTTCTTTTAATGTTATCTCGAGCCATCCAGACCACGGAAGACTCATCTCATCGTGGGAGTCACATCTTTCTGTCAATTTTTCGTCACTTTTTCCGTCACAGCTTGCCCTGGGGTAGAGCCATTGCACAGGAATACAGTCACAGGCCAAACACCAGCTCGCGGCTGAACAAACATACTAATCATTACAACTGCCATCACAACTGCCAGCACAACTGCCACCACGGCCATAGCGGCCACAACGGCCATCACGGCCATCACAACCCCCTCGAGCTCGAACTCATCGAAAGCGTCCTATCCTCTCGTATGGGATTCCCCCGTATCACGATCCTCACCTCATGCGCCTCCCCCTCCCACAAATGTGACTTTGACCCGTCCCCTCGGGTTTCCCCCCGGACCTCCAGAGTCTCCTCCTCCTCCCGCGCCCCATCCCACCCTCTCATGCTACTCGACCTCGACTGCTGCTCCAGATCCCCCCTCACCGGCCGAAGGTGCTCCATATCGCCACTGTCTTCCCCCACGCCGCCGCTTCCGCTGCCCCTCCCCTTTCCCCGCCGACCAAAGTGCTTCATCTCGAAAAAGTGCGCCGTCTCCCGTGACCCCACGCCCCACACAGCCCGAGGCGACGTGACGCCCTTCACGGGGCCGACGCTCTTGCTGGGCCCCTGACTCTTGTCCGTCGTGCCTGTGTCTGTGTCTGAAGCGGCAGCCCCCGGACCCTCCGCCCCAACCTTTGACCCCCCTCCCGGCCCCGACCCACCGCCCGCCGACCGCGACGAGGAGAAAAAGTTGAACCTTCTCAGCAGCGACTTGTCCTGCGTGCCGAGCCTCGGCTCGTCAATGGCCTTGCCGCTCTGGAACATGGCGCGCAGCACGGGGATCGAGGCGGCGATGATGGTGACGGCGCTCTCTGCGGCGCCCCAGATGACGAGGTATACCGTTTCGATCATGTCGCTGTCGCCGATGGCGTGGAGGGTTGATATCTTGATGAACGAGACGATTCCGGCGCTGTGCTGTTAGCTGTTTGTTGTTTGCGAGGGGTGGAGGGTAAGAGAAGAAGAAGAAGAAGAAGAAGAAGAAGAAGAAGAAGAAGAAGAAGAAGAAGAAGAAGAAGAAGAAGAAGAAGAAGAAGAAGAAGAAGAAGAAGAAACAAATTCAGAAGAATGAAAGCAACTCACAACACGCCCATGCTCATAGCAATCAGCACACCCAGCTTTTCCTTCCTCGTCAACTCCAGCCCCCAAATCATCTTCCACGGCAGCATCGCCAGCACGACATCCATGGCCCCCGAATACACGGCGGCGAAAATGTTGTAATTCCTGTGCACATGCTGCGGCCAGCACGTCCCCTCGACGGCGACGGTCCGCCACGTCTTCTCGACAGGCGTGCACTGCACCCACGTGATGAGCACGGCGCCGCCGAGCACGAGGTTCATCGACACGATGAGGAACCAGATGAGCCAGCGCATCCAGCCCTCGGCCGCGATGCGCTGCAGCGTCAGGGCAAAGGACGTCTTGCTCCAGGCCGCGGCTATGATGGAGAAGGACCCGCCGAGGTTGCCGTGCAGCAGGAGCCACGCGAAGGTCGTCTGGTCGATGTTCCAGCTGTGTTTGCCCAGGTCAAAGGTGATGGCGACCGAGTTGAAGGACGCGAGGAGGACGAGGGCCATCTGTTTCTCTCGTCAGCGCACGCGTCCATCGTACCTTAGCCACGAGAGTATCAAGGGACACGAGGGCATGAAAGATGACCCACCCACGCCGCGATGAGGAAATGGTCATCCAGCCAGAGCCCGCGCCTGCGCGAAAACTTGCAGTAGAGCCTCAGGCCCAGGAACAGCGCCGACACGGCCGTCAACGACCACACCGTCGCGTTGAGCCGCGGGCCCAGGTCGTCGTCCGGCAGCTGGTCAAAGTCAAACGGCCTGTTGTCGTCGGCCATGGCGTCTCTGGGGATTTCCTGTTGACCAGCCGAAGAACACTCGGTAGCGAGACGGATGCTCGGCAGCGAGACGGATGCTCGGTAGCGAGACGGATGCACGATCAATCGGTCGTTCGTCTGGGTGGAAACATGCCACGGGCGGGGGGTCCTCTCGAGTAGCTATATCAACCTTGGAAACGCCTACCGGGATGGATGGTTCGCGTCAGATGTTCTTCGATCATCTCGCGTACATCCCAATACAGGCTCCAACATGCACGTTCGGACGGGAGGGAAGCATCTTTCAAACGCTCCCCGGTAACGCCTCTCGAACATCGAACACAAAGTGGCACAGGAAACCTCGAAAGCCGATCCGAACAGAGACAAACGCACAGCCTGCCAGGCATCTCACTGCAAGGGGTGCCCCTGGTTGTCAGCTGCGCCCGCCCCCGCATCCAGCTCATCTTCGAGGGTGCGTCCGAGCGAAGGGGAGGGGTCCGGAACGGCCTGTGTGTCAGGGCGGCCTCGCGCCAGGGGTTCCGAGGCACTTGCCAAGATACGCTCATTGATCGGTCAGTGCCAGTGCAACGCAAAGGCCGAATCGAGGCGGCTTGTCGTGGGTATGGCGGCCAATGGACCTCTTTTCACGTGGCAGAGGCCGCTGGATGGTCGTGGCATAAACGTAGTTCGCCGCATGGTCGCGGCTGCTGACGATCCCCCGTCCGGGACGAACAATGTCGATCGGTGACGTGCCGCTGAGAGTGATGTGTCAAATTCGACGATGGCGATTGCGATGGGTGAGCGCGATCCGATAATACTTCAATCAGACCGCCTTCATTGCAGGAGTCTTCCGAGGGGACCAACATTGGCGAGCCCCAGTCCCACCAGCGGCATCCTGTGGCATTTGTGACAGCCCTGACAGCGCTGATAACGTCGCTTGCGCCGTTGGATTGTCAAGACACGGCGCGAATTTACAGGACAAGTCGTCTGATGTTTCTGGCACCAGACTTGGCCACTCATGCTGTGATGGCTGAACCAGATTAGCTCCGTCGAAGCAGAGGCGAACGACGGAAGCCCCACATCACAAGAGCGGTAGTACATGATACGGCAGATCTGCCTCTTGGTCCAACATCCGAACTGGTGTAATGGCTAACATTTGACGCTCTCACCGTCAGGCTCAGGGTTCGATTCCCTGGTTCGGAAATCTTTTGACTTTTGCCGCGACGAGCCACTCATTTTGGCTCACCAGCTTGTCTTTGAATTGTGTCGCTCCGAGGCCCGTCGTGCTTGTTGCGTATCCAAATGGTGCTGCGAATGCCGCCAAGTGAAGAATCTGCAGGGTGCTGACTGTAAATCACCCCAGTGCTTTGGCGTAAACATCAACCGTTAAACTACTTCGACAAGGAACTCTAATTAAGCTTACACTGACGACTGAATTCAAGTTGACGGGCGGATAGCCGGCGCAAACATCCCTCTGCCGTAGGAGACGTTTCGTGACCAACGCGTAGGGAGGCGTCCACAAGACGCTGAACATGCGGCCCGGCACGTCTTGTCCGTTTCATGCCTTCCACAGAGGTCACCCACCATACGTATTCCAGGGCATACTCATCACGGACGACCGCCGTTTTGGACATAAGATCTCAAAGTGTGATGCTTTGAACACAGACGGGAATCATGGACCATGTCGTAGAATATCACTAGGGACATGGGCAAGACGTGCCAGGATATATAATTGTGTTTATCAAATGTACAGTAATAGTAACGGCTGATGCGTTCCGCCTACAAGTCCACCAGTAAATCAGGCCAAACGTCAATCCCCCGTACTCCAATGCTGTCCGGATAGTCAAACCAGTGTGCGCCAGTCATACCCAAAGCGTTATCTTGCTGTCTTGGCAGCGCAGTCATGTAATAGAATCCTCCGAAGACCTCCGAACCACGCGATACATCTCGCTTCTTCACGTGTATTTACAAGGCCCCGCTGGCCCTCGGCAGCACCAAGTCCAAGTTCGGCCGCTGGATCTCCATGCTCCTACTAGGAGCGCGTGGCGCTCCAGGCGTGCGAGGGTGCGCCACGTTCACACGTCCACCACGCTCCATGATGGTTTCGGGGCCTTCATCAGCCGAGTCCGAGTCATCGTCACGGCCATCATATCCATAGTCAGCGAGCCGCGTGAAATAGTCTGCGAGACCATCGACACTTGGTGTGCCGACGATGACGTCGTATTGCGGCGGCGGAGTCTGCGCCACCATGTTTTGCGCGGCTGGAGGAGGTTGGTCGTCATCAAATGCCGGAGGGTTGTATGAAGGCACGCGCAAGAGATGAATAGGGCGCGCAGACATGTTCGATGAGTCCATCGGCCGGTTCTGAGAGGTAGGGGGCGACGCCCTGCCGTTCCCAGTCGGGCTCGGGCTCTGTGTGTGCGCTGATGTGAGGTGAGCGGGCTGGGGTGGCGCCGGCATTGCATCTATACCAGCATCCATGGATGGCAGCGTGCCGGATGATGAGTTGTGTGAAGGTTCGATGGTCGACGCATCAGGGCACCCGCAGGAGGTCTGCCTGCCTTGCGAGGGGTCCAGGCCGAGACCAGTGTACTCTGGCAGCGACGTGTTCGCTTGCGTAGCTCTGCAGTTGAGAACTGTGAATGGCGAATCGATGCTGATTTCAAAGTGCCGGCGACGCGTGCCCGTAGGATCTTCAGGGTCGATGCGAGAGATGCGCATGACAATCTGTCCATGTTAGTTGTTGTATGACATTTGTCTGAACACACTCACCTTGATCCAATGGTACACGTTGACATTCTTCCAGCTACAGTCCGGGTTCAACCGCAGCTCCTTACTCTTGGCCATTTGCTCACACGTGGGAATCTGCACGTTCATCTCAATCTCGGTCGAGCCCCAATAGCTCTCCAATCCCAAATCCAAGTCACCGAGCAGGTTGTCGGATGGCTCAGGCAGGGGCTGAGGCATGGCATTGTGCCTTGAGGCCTCAACAGACCGACGCATAGCGGCAGCCTCACGGGCCTCGCGACGTTCGCGAGGAGTGAGCTCACCACCACTCAGCACGCGCACTTCGGATGAAGCGTACTTTGGGTCGAGCGGCTTGCCTGCAGCCTTCTCAAGAAGGAGAATCTTCCTGCCGGGGTCCTTGCGAGTGACTCGGCGGTCGTTGGTCCAATATTCGATCGACTCAGTGCAGAAGACCTTGAGCTTGTGTACCTGTACCTTTGCAAGTGGTGTCAACTTGAAAGCAATTGGAATCTTAGTGCCGATGGGAAACGATTTGCCGGAGATGATGATGTCGTAGTGAAGCTGGTCCTCCCACTGCCTGCTGATGGAAATGGGCTCCGTCATTTCGAGTGAGAGCTGGTCCGGCACCCGAACAATAAAGACCTCCTTCTGACCGTGCAGGTTGGGCTTGAAGGCACCCGCACGTTCCACCGTTGCATGCAACTCCCACTTGACGGAACCGTATTGGAGCTTGGTCGTCTCAAGCTGATGATGATCGATGGGCAACTCAAAGTTGTACTCGTAGGTGCCGGGGTAGAACACCTTGTAGCCTTTGGCCTGAGATGAGTTGGCGCCCATGATATCGCCCTTGCCGAAACTCCTCGACTGGTTGGACTGCAATGAAAGACGCTTCATCTCCTTGGCCGTGAGGCTGTTGCGCGGCGTGGGGTTGGCGGAGCTGTTGGGCGAACGGCCGTTGAGGGTGAGGTTGGTATTGGAGGAGTTGTTGGAGCTGTTCTTCAACTTGAAGGTGCACTGATTTCCGTATTCGCTTTCCCAACCATCATTCATGGCGTTGAAGAAGGTTAGCACCTGAGTTCGGAGCGACTCCTCCTCGAACATGTCGATCTTCATCGGCGGAATGCCTTCAGGCCACTCAGTACGCGCTTTGCCGAGAAGCTTGAGGCTGATGCCCTTGATCTTGACATTCTTAGTGACTGTCAACTGCAGCTTGCCACGAAGTAAGGCAGTACCGCCCTGGCTGTCTTGGCGGTGACCGTCGTGCTCGAATCCGGAGAGGAAAATGTTGGGCTCAGCTACCAGGATGGAGCACGCAACACCACTCCCGGACGCAATGGGCTTGGGCACCTCGGAGACAAAGGACGAGACGGCATTCTTGGCGGAGCGAACGGAAGAAACGCTGTGCCTGTTGGAGGCAGTGTTGTATGGTGAGATGCCGGGGCGCATAGAATCGACCATTGCTGCGGTACGCATGGTCATGTTGGGGTCGTTGAGTTCGGGCTCAACGGGGTCTGCTGCTGGTGGGGGGTCTGGTTGCAGTGGCTCCTCGTTTCTGCTGTAGATCGAGAGGCGGTTCAGGAAACTGCTGCCGGCTGTGGAGGGCGCGCGGCTGATGGGGCGTGAGGGTGCCGCAGAGGGTGCTGCAGATGCCGTCGGAGAGGAGGCGGTAACGAAGGTGAAGGGAGCGAGGAGCTTGTCGAAAGTTGCTTTGGTCAAGGACTCCCGCTTGGATGCGCGCTTCTGTTTGGCGGCGTCGCTGGCGGCTTCTCTGCCAGCTTCTCTGGCAGCTTCTTTGGCAGCCTCCCTGGCCTCTTTCTGCTGCTTCTTTTCCTCTAGTTTCCTCTTGGCTTCCTCCAGCCGTCGCTTGTCTTCAGCGATCTTCCTCTTCTTCTTTGCAGAGAGTTCGGGTTTCGGCCTCAGCTCAGCAGGAACAAAGCCTGGGGGGTAGGAGACGATGTGGATGGCGCGGCCACGGTGCTGTCGGGCGCGGATCGGAGGGTTTGGGAGAACGGTATGCGAAGGGGCGGCAGGCGCGAGGTAGCTGGGACAGTAGAAGACACTGCCAGTGGTTGAAGCGCTGATCCAATTATCGGGTCGGCGTGCTCGTCGTGTGTCTATCATGGCGACGTATTAGAGAGGGTGAAATGCTGAGGGAGAACGAGAGGGCGGCAGTGGCACGCATAGACGTCTATGCTTGCGCTGTCGTCGTCGTTCGATGTGTCGATCGAGAAGCCAAGGAAGAATAACACGGCAGGTGGCAGGTAGTTGAAGTAGTGTGGTACGTCCCCAGACTTTTGTCCGCGATGGGACGCATGGATCATGGAGAAACGACACAGGCTAGTCAAGGGGATTGGGTGACAACAACAGCAAGTGGCATTAGGTTGGGTTATGCGCTGGCAGTAGGGAAAGTGAAGGTATCCACAGGATCGGGGGGGGCAGAAGCCGGATCGAAGATTTGCAGTGCGCGGGAGGCGGCCAGACCCAAGGGGGATGGGGGGAGATGACAGGGAAGGGCAGATGAGGTTTGGCCAGGAACAGGGTTGGACGTTCGTGATGTGCGATGTTGGGCTCCTGGTGCTCACGCTCAGGCGTTGGAACGGCGCGATGCAGGCAGTGCGTACCAGACAAGGCGGTAATATAGTGACATTGTGAGACGGACCCTGAGTAGGGACGGTAGCCCAAGCAGCCCTGACAGGTGCGGTGAAGAAGACGGTGGGTAGGTCCAGGCCAGGAAGGGACAGGTGAGGCGTTGGAGGAGGGCGACTGAATCAAAGAAAAAGCGCGCGCACGTACCGAAGGTGAATCACATTCCTGGGATGTCAGGGCGACGACGGAGGTGGACGATCGATGGGGGATGGAGTATGAAGGAGAAGAGGGATGATTCGTCTCGATTTTTGGCCCTGATGACTCTGGTCTTTGAAGAGGGCACAGGCGGAACAGGCGGATATTGCGCTGACTGTGGCTTGTGACGGTGATGATGGGCAGACTGGCTGAGTCGACAGATGAGCAAAGCGCAAATAGCTCGGGCTCTGGTGTCTCAGGAATTCGGGTTTCCAGGAAGAAAGTCGCGGTGAGCAAGACGAGCAGACGACCCAACTCGGCTCGACGACAAGATGTGGAGAGAGAAGGGGAGAGGGAGGAGGGGTGGCAGGGGTAAGGGGGGGCGTGTGAGCAGTTGTTGCAGGCGCGCACTTGGGTCAGTCCAAGGTCAGGTACTCCCTCCCAAATGTACAGGTGTGAGTGACGGAAATTTCCGATCGTCGACTGCCCTTGAACAGAAAGAAAAAATAGACTGGGAAGATATGTCGAGGAAACGTGAGTTGTGCATTGGTGAGGCGGGCGGGGGAAGCAAACGACGAGCGTGGGTTGTTTTGATGGCTAGTACCGCCGCTTCAGTGGGCAGACATCAAGATCCAGAAGCAGAATACCCCCGGTTCGGGAAGTACAGATCTGGGATGTTTGATGATTGATGATCGGCCCAAGCAAGCACTATGACGTTGGGACGCAACTGCCCAGAATGACCCCTTGCTAGCGGGAAGTTAGTAAGCTGTACGGCGTCCCGTCAGTGGACGATGCCCTATCCGCGGAGTGTAGCGGTGGGGGATACTGGGCGGCGGCGGGGGACGAGGTGGGGATGCATTCGTGGCCCTTGGCGCCAGCAGAACCATCTTTCAAGCAGGCGCAAATGCTGTAAAGTGCTGCCAAGGAAAGAGAGTTATTAGGCTAGGCTAGGTAGGGCAGCGACTGCCACCTCCAGCTTGGTCTACACGATACCTCCAAGGCTTGGTAGGTCTCATTCGCCTCCTCTTGCCTCCTCTTGCTTGGCCCTGCCTGCCTCGACGGCTGCGTCCTCAAGAGCTGCGTCTTCAAGCGCCTGTCGAAACACCGACTGAAGTGAATGACTCTCCTCCAGCTTTGCTCATGCACATCGCACGAAACCCATCATCAACCGGATGCAAACTAGCGACAGCCTGATCGACCACCGGTGCCACGACTCGCGTTGAGCGACTACCATACACACCAAGCACTCACCACACAAGAAATACCGGTATTTCGGTGGAAGCATGGAATTGTATGCACCCAAACACCCCCCAGACATCCAAAGGCGGCACAGCGCGCTTGATAACCCAGGCCCAGGCCCTGGCCCTGCGCCATATGATCATCACGGCAAACGGCGAGCCGGGTCACCAGTGTGCCTTTCCTGCCTGGGTTGAACGTGGAATTCTCTTTTCATCTGCCCAGGGACATGCGCGCAAAGTGCCAACAGGGCGGGTGAGGCGGCCACACCATCAGGCGGCCAAGCGGTATCAACTGGTCAACTCCCTCACGCCTTGGTCGGGCATCGGCACTCGCTACCAGAACCTAGGCCAGTCTCTAGCACCGTTTGCAGGCATTGAAGTCCTCCTCCAGCCCTCGAGTGGTGCGGCCGTGCGGCGGGGACCATCTGAAGTTCTGAACCCCTCTCGACCACTACTACAACAGACAGTACTCTCGGCGCGCTTTCGCAGAGACGATGAGCGCCCCCTCCCCGCCCCATTCGAGTGCCTCTCTGCCATCTCAACTTACGCTCAGCCTCACCAGGGTGACCCGGGCTTGCCGGGCTTCCACCGCCCATCGCATGAATCGTAACAATCGACAAAGCCCACCACGTTGCCAAACAAGCTCTTCGACCTTGGCCGCAACCTTGTGGGTCGTGGAGGCCCAGGGGACTTTTTGCGCATCTCCTATCGAGTCCCCTAGGGTCGCCCTGACTTGAGTGCGAGGCTTGACTTGACCCTGTCTAGCCTGCAGTAGGCCCAGACATCCATATGACCCCACAACCCTGTTTGCTGCAGGCAGGTCTCTCGACCCTCGTGACCCTGGCGACAAGACGTCGAAGAAGAAGACCGCACCACCACACAAAGCAGAGCGCCTGCAGGTGGTGATGCTAACAAGACCGGATGACCCCCCTACCTCGATTACACTCCCGGACGGTTCGCCGACTGCCGCGGACCAACCTGTTTCACTGAGACGCCGACATGCGCTAATCAATAAGGACTTCCGCCACTGCGTGTGACATGTGCTCAATTGCCCAGTCAACCTGCAACTACGCGTTCCTCTTCCGACAATTTCCTTGCTCGCATCTCGTCGTCGAAACATGCGCCCAGAGAAGGGCGACGCGTTTTCTGCAGGCAGCATCCTTCAGCTCTGTTACGCTTGCTGGGGTGCGAGCTGGCAAGCTGCACTTCCAGAAACCAGCACTCCCAGAGAGTGCAAAGCATGGATAACTGGTCATAGCGGGGGATCGGAAACTTCATCGATCGTGATGTCATGGACCATATTCGTCTTAGCGCCCAACGACGTTGCCTGGCTCACAATTATGCTGATGGAGCTCTTACAATTTGGGCGTGACAGCACAAGAGCACCGACCATCTGTCATCATTTTAGGGAGGCGAAACGCGGATCTGAATGTGGTGGCGAGCTCATCACGAAGCGGCATCTCCGAGTTGTTTACGATCATCGTCACATCATGTGTCCTGCCCGGGGACTCTGTCCATCTCCCGATCAACGGCCGATCGCGGGCAATTCCCTTGGCGATGGGCCAATGACAACGACGCCGATGATGCCGGCAAACGGCAGGCGAAGATCAGAGTGCGTGCTCAGATGCCGAACTTCCACCCTGAATCTCCTTTCCTGTAAATGCTCCGATTGCGCCGCAACGAATGCAAAACCGTGCAATTGCGATGAATGACGGCCGTCCTCGGCATTCGATCTCAGGCTACATTAGTTTGACGGGGTTTTGACGGGTTCGCGGCGCCCTCGACGGCCCTATCCATGCAAAACGTACCTTGCCGCACAACCGGGCCACGCCACTGGCTAGGCAAGGTTGGTACGACCGACCTAGAGAATGGGTAGTGAGGTGCGAGATGGCTGCGAAAAAGAATTGACAGCAGCTTCAAATGACATCACAACATACTGAGGAACTCGGCTGCCCGTCAATGCCTGCTCTGAAGGGTGTCTCGTGCTACTACAGTGCAACAGCTGGCCGATGTGGCAAGGGTAGCCTTGCTGCATTCAGTCCTTGATGCTAACTGCAGTCCATGGCGAGAATTTGAGATACGAGTATAGCGCTGTGCCACCTAGAGATGTGGGCTGGCATCTTTCGATATTGTGCTGCAAGGCCATGTGGCGATGCCGATTGGGACCAGAGTTAAGGCTCAGAAGAAACACTGTTGGCACTTCTCTCTGCGATCCTCTTGTCAGTCTTCTAACAATCTAGCTCCCGTCAAGACCCTAGGCCGGACTGACAACAAATCCATGACGTAGAAAACGTTCACAAGGCGGCAGCGGCAGCATCTCTTTCCACCAGACAATCCTGAGGCTCAGCAGCCTCGTCCCTCCGCCTCCGAAACCCGTCGTAGATGAGCTCACGTGTAGCGCCGTACGTGAGGCCAAGATCACCATCGACACCTGGGGCCCGTCCTGACCGGATGTCCCCTTCCGCGATCCACACGAAGGCGTCGTGCTCGTTCGCATCAAGCTTGACGTCTAGCGCTCCCGATACACCAACCTCGAACGCGAACTTTCTGTAAACCCGTTCGCCCGTTCGATTTCCAAAAACGTTGCCAGGCGCGATGCCATCTCCTTGGCTAGCTACGCGTACGATGTGAGTGGCAAGGAGGCCGGCTTCTTCCCAGAGCTCTCGTGCGCAGCTCACGAGCAAGCTCCCATCGGGTTCGTCAGCAGCGCCTCCGGGCGGTTCCCACAAGCCGGGCATGCTGTCATGTGCGGCTCGACGCAGCAGAAGGATGCGGTTTTGGGAGTCGAAAACCAAAGCGCAAGTGGCCAGGCCATCATGCGAGTTTGGTGGATAGTGCTCCTCGAGGTAAGCGGAGACTGAGCGATTGAAGGGCTCAAGGGAGGCCGGGTAGGCGATTCGCATGGCCGGAGTCAGGCTCGGTGCGTGATTCTCAGGCAATTGTCCCGCCATGTTTGCAAGTGGAATCTGTGATGCTGGAAAGGCGAGGGTCAAGGAGAGATTGAAGCAGGTCGCGATGGACGGATGGCTGCCTGATGGGATGGGACCTCCGTGGTGTCGGCTGAGTCATCTGGGGTGGTTGAACAACCTCAGCCTCATTCGCCAGCAACCTCAACAGCCGGTGACATGACCTTGCAACGTGTACAATGATGATGCTGGCGCCGTGCTACATAAGGCTTCAAAATGTTGCCTACCCAGGAGAAGGCCACCACGCTCAAGCCTGCGGGCCCCAAGACCGCCAACTCGATGTGTGCCGCTGACAGAACTGCCGCCGACAGCGAAAAGGGGTAACCGCTTCTCTTTTAGTATCAACCCTGCCCGTAGGTTCGCTGATGAGCTTCGAATGTGACGGCGCACGCCCTTGCAACCGATGCCGCTCGCGATCCATCTTGTGCTGCGGTCTTAAGGTGCTTCCAGCTCGCGACGCCGTTTTGCTCAACCTTGGCTAGCCATGACCCTCCTTGCCCTTGCGCTCGACAGGCTAGGAAACACACCTGCAGAGGATCCCTCTCAATTCTCGTCCCTACGTCTGGCATGCCACCACTGCCCCATTGTCGGCATCGCAAGACTCTTCACTGACCCATCTGGCTCCTCGTCGACGACAACCAACCTGCGGCGGACGGTTTGCCCATCTTGAAGATCATAACCGAGCAGCTCTTGACGTGTTCGAAAAACGTGTACATTTCGTCGGGTTTGAAGCCCTAACAAACTTCTAATTTATCGTCGCACTCTTCCTTAAAGTCAAAACGCTCGAGGATCAGCAACGCGTGTCAGCCTTGTACGGCAGTATTATTGCTCGCAAAGTTCGTCATTGCCGACTCATATCCTTCTGATGCCCGACTGATATGAGAGTATGCTGCCGGCAGTCGCTCTCCGTCCGCCTAACGCTTTTCTCGGCCCTCCTACTCCGCCTCACGCAGCCGCACTGGGACACCTTCACCGGGCGACATCGTCGCCGTCACCTTGAACTTGACAGCAGGCTCCGGATCCAGGTTCTCAAAGGCAACGAAGCCGTGTAGCAGCTTGATCGTCGTGTAGCCAGGTTTAGTCAGAGCAAACTGCTGCCCGAGACAAATTCGCGGTTCGCCGTTGCACTGGAGGCTGTCAGCAACTGGAGTCGCGAATCAATAGGAGAAACGCACGGCAAATACTCACGACTTGGAAAGAACTCTTCAGCGTCCCTTCTCTACGATTCCGGTCGACGATGCCGGTCGACGATGGAGAACGTACGACGGTAAGTGACCGTTGCTCCTTTGTGCACGGATATCTTGGACTTGCCATCGCCCCGCCGCCGCTGGGTAATGTCGTGTCCCTCGGTGCTCGGCGGGCTGCAGCACAGTCATGAGATTCTGCACATGTCGCTCCTCGATATTCATCCCTCCACTTAGCTGGGAACGAGCAAACGCTGGCTTCAACAGCGCGCGCTAATGGCGCCATGCCTGACCGGCAACTGTGAAGACGCCGTCGCCCAAGAAAGGCTCGGCGTTGTCGTGACGCTCATCACTGATGCCAAAGTCCGCAAATTGCGTGAGTAGGGACGGGTCTGCAGTCTGGGTATTTTCTGTGGGTGACTCAGCAGGAACGGCATATTTGGGAGACGATGTAGGTGACAAGCACGACGTCCAGGGCGGCTGTGACCTAATTAGGGGTGGAATGGTTGTTTGCATGGCGGGAGGTTCGTCGTCAGAGGTTAGGCGTACGTGGTGAGGCCAAGAGGGGACGGCATCACTTTTCTCAAGCGGAAGGAGCTCATCCTAAGCGTGGGAAGAATTCGCATCACTCTCGAGCCCTTCTTCTCACCATCCACCAGTAATGAACCAAGTAAGAATCCCATTGTGGAAATATTCGAGCGACAACGCCCGTGTCGTTTTTGTCAACCCCAGATCTCAGTCTTAATCAAATTGAGAAGTATTCGAGCGACACCCGCTTGGCATCCTCCACCACTCACACCCATCACCTCCTCCACTCCCCCCCCTTCAAACCGCAACCAAATTCCCCTCGGCATCCCCATCTTCGAAAAACATGTTCGGCCTGGGACACTGCTAATGTCGTCCAACCTGCGCCCTCGGTTCCCCTCTATACAACCACCGCTCACCCGCCCCCTTGCTAGGTTTTGTCTGCGTATCGATGCCGAGAAAGGCCAAGATTCGTCCGAAAAGGTTGTTGGGCACCTTGTTCCGCTTACCGCGAGGGTAAAGAAGGCAGTCTAGGCCGCAAGCAACGTCGTGTTTCGAGTTGCGCTTTTTGCGGGTTTGGAAAAGGGGTTGCTTTTTGTTTTTGGGCATGGTGGTGTTGTGAGGGTTGTCTTTTGTGTGGCCTTGTTGTCCTGGACGATTGTGAAAGTATCACAAATCATGGTCCTTTGAGCATGTCAGGAAATTTGGTGCTTCTTATGGCGAAAATGCTGCCGAGGTCGAGCTGGTGATGTGGTGATGTGATCCTAGGCTATCGCAACCTTAGCGCGCGAGGTTGTGAATACCAAGCACCTCAATGGAGATGGCTTCACCAGCCATGCCTGACACTAAAGTTGACCAGTGAATCAAGTGCATCACCCGTATCACGGCATGTCGAAAGCAGTGCGGGCTATGGTATGATTATACGGACTGCTACTAGTGACTACCATTGACGAAACCGACCTGACACAACATCTCCTGCCACATCGGTATTTCGACACACATTTGTCCATCCATAGCCCGTTCCAAGAAATTCAATCTCTGGGTATCACCAGTGCCAAAGTCAATCCTCGTTTGAGGGGCAGGTCAGAAGCCATGCTCCAGAGTCCAGAGCCCAGGGTTTAGTCCCTGCCACGACGTACAGGCCGGCCACGGCCACGACCTCGACCTTTGTTGCGAATCTAGTTGCTCTGGCCAAAAGTGTAGTTGCCGACAAGGTCAAACGGGAACTCGGGCTTAGGGGTGTCGTAGGTGGCGACGTTGCCGTTGGGGAACGTGAAGCCGATCGAGGGACGACGCACGCCATGTCCACCCATCTCAGGGTAGTCGCGTCCGCAATCCTTGCAGTCGGGGATCATGCGGCAGACGTCACAGAAATCGGGCTTTCTCTTGAGCGACAAGACAAAGAGGTGGCAGTTGCTACAGGGATAGATCAGACGGCCACCGAGAACCTTGTCGAAAGGCTTGAGGTCGGGGACCATGTCGCGCTCGTCACACACACCATCGTAGGTCTGGTGCTTTTTGTCATCCTTGGTGACCTTCGTCTTCTATCAATGGTGTTAGTACATGTTGCTGTGAGCTACCTACACGGGATGCTTGCCTTGGGGGAAGACACGGGGGTCACGTGGTGGACAGTCTCGCTCTTGCCATGATTGTCGTCAATCTCGCAGCCGTATGCACCAGCATTGGCGTATTTGGGGTGACACAGATTAGTAGAGTGGGAAGCGCCAAACGAGGCTCCCTTGCCATGATGGCCAGCATAGTAGGCAGTGCTGACAGCAGGAGCGTCAGAAGCGACAACCGGCTGCTTGTAGCCAGAGTCGGCAGCGCGATAACCGCCGGGGCCGCTACCAGGGGCACCAGAGTCGGGAGCGTAGCCGTACTCAGGGCCTTTGGCGCGGGATCCTGAGTACGGGATGGTGTAAGGACCGCCAGACATGTTGTCAACCTGGGATGGCAAGATCAGCAAAGCATGACGCGACGTTGGCAAGTGGACGACGGACTTGTCAAAGCGTGAAGTGTTGTCAATAAAGTCTTTGACAGTATGTCCTTTGATACTTGATATTGCACGCGATGGTGTTGATGGTTGTGGGCGTAGGGATCTTAGGAGATGGTAGGTGGTGATCTGGTGAACGGGACGACGAGATCTTGCACAAGGGAAAGAGTACAAAGATGAGGCAACTAAGGGATGGGGGAGTTCGGCCTCCAAGGCGTTGAGTCGAAGGGGGAAGAACATTGATAGTCGAGGCTTCTCCCCCCTTTCTGTACTAGCGCATTGTGCGACTGCCGTGCTGCTACGTCCTTCCTTCCTGACTGATATCGTTCAACGTGCTTGCCGTCCGGTCGAGCTGCTCGTCTGTGCCCTTGTAGAGGTCGTCCCGTGACTTGAGGATTGCTCTTTTGGCAGCATGCGCCTTAACGCCACTTACATGAAATAAACAGATTCATAGACATCCGGAAAGGCTTCAGAAGGCATGAGAAGACGAGTAGAGGAGGTGGGCATCCGTGGAATATTTTCCAGAACCTGACTTCCTCCCCACGCATCTGCTACTCAACAACCACAAGCTTCACCCATGGCCTAACCATGACATGACAACCGATGGTGCTGCATGAGAATGATCTACGTGGAAGTAAGAAATAATCGAAAGACATTGGACTAGAGGTGCAAGTGGTAAGATATCCAAGCCAGATCCACCAAGGAACAGTAACCTTATTTAGCAAGGGTTTGGTGCTTCTCAAATAAATGACTTTAAACACAGCATGTTAATGGCATGCCTTGCCTTTGCTACGTCTCAGAACTTCATCTTCTTGCCTTTCAACTACCTGGATTCCCTTCCCTCGGAAGAAATACTCCAAACCAAACTATAACCAACCTCGCCATGCCTAAGATACGAGGGCCATATGCTTCAGCGTCTCCTCCATTGCCTCAATGATAACACCATAACCGGGCATTCCGAGATCATAGGAGAGTTGGATTGCAAGAGATCCGTGGATTTTTTGAATTTGGCATTTGTGCTCGGCTGGCAGATACTTCTCTGGGAGATAGGGAAACTTGCTCCCCACATGGGTGCGGTGACTCCTGAATCCAACAGCAGATACAATCCACGAGAAGAAGAAGAGCAAGGGCACTCACATGGATAAATCAACCGTTGTTTTCTCTCAGTACCGCGGAGATCTCAGAAACTGCCACCTTGCCAAAAGAAATTGAAATGAGCTTGCGCGACAAGAACGCCTCCAGAAGTCGGAACCGAAAATGAATCATAAGGACAGTTCCCAGCAGCAAAACAGGCAATGTTAGACAGCCTTAAGACTATACGTGTATTTGAGTGCCCTGTCAGATTAATTTGCAATACTGGACGAAGTTGAAGGACAGCCATGGCCCGGTCAGGATCAAAACATAGGCCAATTGTTGAAGCAGATTAGATAGCGACCTTGGGCTGAGCGGAGGATCACATGGGTACAGAACCACGTGATCCTCCGATCAGCTAAAGGCAGGGCTCTCTGCTCTTGGGAGCCCAGAGACACTGAGAATACACACCACTTGCAACACCGAACCAACCGATCCAGAGCTCTTAGGCGCAGGCCTACCAGAGGACTGGGTTCACGCGAGCTGCGAAGCCCACTCAACACCAATACAACTAAATATGTGCTCAGTATGTAATCAACGTTTTTTATGCTTTAGAAATTCGCGACTTGAGTAGTGAATTATAGCAGAATAAACACATGCTGCAATCTACGGCTTCCCAAGCAAGGTGCCCCTAACGCTCTAGCCAGTCGAGGGAGATGAAGTTGCCGGCAACGGCGCATAAGACTCGAAATGGAATAGCTCTCAAGGCTAGTTCTCGAGATATGCTTGCCTTCGCCCAACAAGCTTTCTACATCAGGCTAGTCATTGATTCGGCGATGAAGTTACAAGGGCAAAGCCGTTCGAGGCCTGTGGCAGTATCTTCGCGGTATAGAGCTGCGAAAGATGGCTATATTCTCGAGATAGGACTGGAATGAGTGGCTTGAATCGAAAAAGGGCGAATATTCAAGTATCCAACGATGGTGCGGTCCTCCCAATTGTCGTCTTGCAGACCCAACGCTCTCAGGTTGTCGCGGACTTGACAGCATACACCTGGAAGGAACCTGGGGAAGGGTCAACTGACGTGTCCATGAGGCAAAGCTTAAGGTGTACCTACCAGCCCACTCGTTGAAGTCTCTGATCCCCAATTGAGAAGCCAGTGGCTCAGCTTCATTCGACACAACATTCTTCTGCGTTTGACAGGCGCAAGCCGAAGAGTTGGTTCCGCAGCATGATTGCTTTCCCTCCAGCCCGCAGCATTTCTCCTTTTTCTCTGGGCTACAGCAAGTCGATGCCTTGGTTTCAACCGCGTCTGTCCCTTCACAAACGGGTCTTTCGTCCTCAGCTGTGGCGAAGTACACGTTCAAGTCATTCTGACTGTCCACGATCAGAACGTCTGCCAACACTGATCAGTCTCCATTCGGCTCCAGCAGGGAGGATAGACTTACCGCAGAAACCTGCATTCTTGAGAAACGCATCGTACTCGCTGACACGGCTGGCTCCTGCGACACATCCAACATACAGAGCAATGTTCTTCTTGATCGCCTCCGTAAACTCCTTTCGTGCTAATATGTCGCTGACAGCAACTCGTCCACCAGGCTTGAGCAGCCTGAACATCTCATTGAATACAAGCTGCTTCTCCGATGCAGGGACGAGGTTGATAACACAGTTGCTGATGATGCAGTCAGCGGTGTTGTTGGGTAGCGGGATGGATGTGATGGCGCTCTCGATGAATTGGACGTTTGAGGCGCTAATTTCTGCTTTGTTGGCATTGGCTTTGTCGATCATGTTCTACACAAAGTATTGTTCAGATAGGTACTCAAGCCTGTACATGGCAGGGATTGCTCACTTTGTTCATGTCAACTCCAATTGCTTTGCCTGCACAACCGACTCTCTTTGCGGCAGTAAAGACGTCGAAGCCGGCGCCAGATCCAAGGTCAATCACGGATTCTCCCTATGAATGTCAGCGAAACGGCACAGAGAGCATGGGCCGCACTCACCTCCCTCAGTCCTGCAAGCGTAAATGGGTTGCCACAGCTTAAGCCTAGATTTGCACCATCCGGGATGTCTGCTAGTTCTTCTTCCGTGTAACCGAAAGCCTTTGCGACAGTCTGCTCATAGTGGCCGGTGCGGCTCTTGACGATTGAGCCATATCGCTTGTTGACTTGGTCGGTGATCTCATTTGGCTCCATGGCATCAGTATAAATGGCCGTTGAATATTGCAGATGATGAGATTTGCAGGTTCACATGCCGTGTGATGGAGCGATGGGCCCACCCCAACTCGTTCATGAATTCATATAGTTTTTAGTGCCCGCGCCGATATGTCACCGCTATCGTGCTGAGCGGTCGTTGAGCAGTTACAGATGACGACCACTACGTCTGCTTACCAGCCAGGCCAGCTGATCGTGAGCACTGGCTGCCGGGGGCTGGGGGGTGCAGATCTTGTGACTGCACGTTTAGACAGACCGCGAGGAACAAGATTTGATGGCGTCCAATCCTAGGAAGCATGTGGGTGGGTCGTTGCGAGGCATTTCTGCTGACCAAGCCGTGAATCGATATGTCACCAAGCTGAACCGGCCGGCGACGTTCTCAATGTAGTGCGCCCGAGATTAAAAACCCGAACAAGGCTGGGGGTCATCGATGACAGATCGGTGGGAAAAAGACATTTCAATCATCATGGCTCCTGGATCGCCCATATCGCCAAAAACCCTAGTCAAGTCCCAAAGAGTTTCGCGTCAGCACACGTTGGAAAGAGTCCGCAACAACCAACGTCAGCACCGCGCTCGTCGGAGAGCCTACATCGCGATTTTGGAAGAAAAGCTCGACGAGGCAGAGGAGACTGCTTCGACCCTCAGAAATCAGATTGAAGGTCTTCAAGCCAAGCTAGCGCAATGCCACGATCGCAACATATCGAACTGTCGCACAATACCGCAACAGTGGTCCCAGCCAAGAGAGGACAGACCTCTGTCCTCTCACCGCACATCATTTCGCGTACATGAATCGCTCCCTAATCTGATCGATCCCGGCGCACTGAGCCTACCTGTCCCCCTGCATACCAACTCTCCATTGTCCGACGGCTTGCCCCTCGGCTTGACCTTCGGCCTAGAACTCCTACCTGAGTGCGACGCCGCCAGTGTTGGTGGTGCTGGAATTCCTCAGACTATCCTCTCCCTGCCTCAGCCGCTTGAAGACATTTCTGGGCGTGCACTGGCTACAGTGCCTATCTCGACCTCCGGCTCCAGCCATGAATCAGATCTTGCATTCACGACAACAAGCTACCAGGCTGTCCCAGGGACCGAAAGCCTACTACCCGTAACAGTGTCATCAGACCAGCTTTTGACCCATATGGCACCCTGCTGCTCCTGTGAATCATCTTCGGATCCACAGCAGAGAATCGACGCACTGGATCAGATGGCCCTTGTCAGGGGCCACGGGAGCCCTCGCCTATCGCCTAACTACGTGTTCCAACCAGCGGTGGAAGCATTTTTCAACGCCAGCGTTGACGGCGAGTCCACAATGCTTTGTTCCGAGGCATACGTTCTCATTGCTCAGCAGAACTTCAAGGGTGTTAGCCAGGAAGACGTAACTTCATGGCTGTGGAACGGATTTCGCAAGTCGCTTCAGCCAGGGTGGGGATGCCGAGTCAAGACGGATCTGATGTTCAGTCTTCTGGCATTTATCAGTGAAGGATGACCATTCGGGTACGGGCTGTACTGACTGTCTAAGGTACTTACGGGTTTGAAGAGGCCATCTCGCATCGTTTTCTGTAGGTCCGACTAGACAGAACTACTGAGGCACTGTCACCGGCGCCCATCAACTTGTTGTAGGGAGGCAAGTCAACGCAAAACCAGAGGACACGACTTTTCGGGATACCAGTTGCTGGGAACACGGCGCGTTGTGGTAAGGGGTCTAATTTAATAATAACTGATAACGTTCATGATTTTCCCGACCCACCAGCCTGGTTCAGCCGTGCTTCCAGCCAGCAATCACGTCGCAGCGCCTTAGGGTATTGTTTTGATGAACCGAGATCCTCTGGACTCTTGGAAACGGTCAAATTCCAGTAACAGAGTTTTTTACTATCTATATAATGACTCCCTAGGAAGGAAATAATGTCATTGAGGTCTTCATTTAGGTCACAGGCGTCAGAATGACATCAAGGTGCGTGGTGCGGCCAAGAAATATTTGTCGCGAGGAGCCGTAGTCTTTGAAAATCACCGCAATAATTCAGGGCAGAGCTTGCGGCTGACCAGACGCCCCTTGCGAAGAAATATGCTTGCCATTTCAGCTGCTTAAGTCGGTCCTGGTATATTGCATTGTAACACAAGGTTTTCTGAAACGGTAAGTCACAGCGCTTATCAGTTCCGGGTCACGTAGTCTTCGAAAGCCGGGCATAGTCGTACCCATCTCTCTCAGTGCAATGCGCGAAGCTGTGGATGTGTGTGGCACCGTCATGTCTTTGAAGCTCGAAGGCCGGATATGACCTGGGTGTGTTTCGTCCTATTCGACCTTCTGACATGTTGACGGGTTGTCTCTGGAAGAGTTACGGGGCCTGATTGTTGGCCATGGGAAGATTTAGGCGATGCAGATACTCCCTCGCAGATTGTTATATTGGAGATTGAGTCGTGTTGGCTCGAAGGATGGTTGGCAATTCATGTCGGACGGCTGACCGGTATGACACCGTCTGATTCAAGAAGAAGGCGTTAAGTCAAACGGAGGGGACACGTTGATCAGATGTCCGCGCTCGATAGCTTTCCTGGGAGACTGGTATCACGTGGCTAGGGGCGGTGGACCAATGAGTGTTCAGTAAAGGTAGTGACATATCAATCTCTGAGGCCTCGGAGGCATGGGCAAACTGTGTATTCGGACTGAGTTTTACTGGCCCGCTTCAGCTTGGAGACCTAGCCTGGATGCATGACGTGAATCAAGTGGATCTTGAAAGAACCGATTCGAGACACCGCCAATCCAGAAAGCAGTTGATAGTGCATACGATCACTTGGTCGAACCGACATTGGGCCATATCGCCCAAACATATTCATTGCGTGTTTGGTCCACATGATTTGAGATCCTAGGCAAGTCGACGCAGGGACAGACGAAGAACAAGAGCAGCACCGTAAAAGTGAACAAAGATGCCAAAAGCAAAGTATCACACGGGGGAGGTGCCCGCAAGACCCGGCGAGATTCCCGACGGTCTCTTCTCATAGGCAGTTAAGGCAAGGTGTGCAAACACGGCGGCCCTGGGCGTGTGCCCGAGGCAAGGAGGCCTGCATCAAGAACCCTAGGCACTGGCAGGCAATGTGTTGTACGCATCCGTGTTATTCACGTACTCTTCGCCAGCCGCCACCCAACCCAACCTCTCATATCACCCTCCAGCACCACACTCGCCATGTCACCGTCACCCTGGTTTTCTAGATGGCCCTTGAACCACGGCGCCGCTTGAGGCCCGCGGCTCTGCGAAGACCCTAATCCCCTACCCTAATCCCCTACCTGTCAGCAGGTGTGGCCTCTAGGCATAAATGGCACTGTGATCAAGGCTGGGAGAACAACGTATTGCAGTACCAGATAACCGTCCGGACGCCAGCTGCCCGGAACACGCCATACAGCGCAGGAATGGATGAATGGAGGATCTGAGGTGGCATATTGATGGATCCCAGAATCATCGTACCCTGAAGCGTCAGAAGATAGCACAAGTGACCGGCCGCGACCGCATCAACCGTGCGCGGCGTCAACTTACATCGTGATCATCGCGGCGCAGGTCGACCAGCACGAAGCTCTTCTGCAGACAGTCGGTCTCGCTCCGTAGCAGATCAAGCACCTGGCTGCGTGTCACACTGCCCGGAAGTGGGCGCCTTTGTGGTGTGTAGACGTCCTTCCATGCCCGTACCTTCGATTCGGTAGCAACGGTTCGGATAGAAGCAGAGAACTTGGTCAGTGAGCGACTTGATAGGGTTCTCGGGGTCCATGCAGCACGAGCCGCAAATGATGTGAGGACGAGATAGGCCCACATGCTCAAAGTGGTTGCAATGGAAGCAAGTAGATACTGTTCGTAGGGGGGGTGGCTGCCATTGTTTCGTGCCTCGCCCAGAGCCATTGACAGCGAAGTATGGCCTTATAGAATCTCCGAGAAATGAGATGCGGAATTTGTCGGCACGAGACATATCAGTCTGGACGCTTGTTGACTTTCTGCCAGGTTTTTCCGTGCGAGCTGGCAAAGAAATTCGAGGGCAGCATGTCGCTCCCGCCATGTCATTGGCGAAATGGGAATTGGCCGAAAATGCCACTCGATCGGGGCTTGCAAGGGACGGGAGGAACCTCGTAGGAGCTTGGTAGCACTCGCATCCTAAGGAGCCCGTGACTGAGTATAAAGATACATCTGCGCTTTGCCATACTTCTCCTGCAGTTCCATGCCCATCAGCCACAACATCACCCACTGTCAATATCTTTCCTTCCGCAAAGAGAAGAAACCCCTAAAAAATCCCTTCTTCAAGCCAGTCTTTCACGATTCGATTTAGTCGAAGAACACATCGCCCTCCCAATCAACATGGGACCGGGACGCGCTGTACTGGTGTAAGGAGCTGTGGGGGCGCGCTGTGTACACCTCGACATGAAAGTACTAGGCGTACTTTATCCTGCTCGATGGACTGTAGGGATCGAGAGATGGCGAATATGTATACCTTTTGGCAATCTGACATTCATTGCAGCACTTGCATGCCGATGGATGTCGCCGGACTCCCACGTGACCAGGTTGAACCGTGGTGGCTGGTGATCGCCATTTCCCGAAGGGGGCGGCTGAATTTAGCTTCAGGGGCACGTTGCTCATCGCTGACAGGTCAGAACTTCACTTCATTCAGCCACAAGGAATGTCAGCTACCTTGTTAACTTACATCTATCAGAATCATCTGTCATGTTCAAATGCCCTCCGATGACAGCCCTTTATCCATCGCCGCCAATGTCGCCGGCATCGTCACGCTTGTCTTCGCCGTCGCCGCGGCAATCTACGTGCGCATCAGCTACCTCCGCAACAGCGACGACGAGTATTTTCGTGTCAAAGCGTCCCTCTCATGGTACAAGACCGAGTCAACTTGGCTAGTAGAGCTCGTCAAGGCGGTCGGCGGTGAAGGCGCGCAACATGATCGTCCCGAATATCAGATGTACTCGTTCGTGATGGACGACCTCGTTAAGTTGGAGCAGCGCATTCTGGAGCTCGTCGCCGAGACAGAAGAGCGGGCCTTGGCTGGCGCCGACGCCGAAGACAGCGGATGGACACTCATCCCGCGAAGCTGGACCTTCACTACGACCGTGGCCATGGCCTGGCTGCCAGTGCGGACCAAGGCACTCGAGTTGGTGAGGCAGCGAGATTCGCTGACTGCAAGGGTGCAATTCACTCAGATGAGCATGATATCTTCGTGAGCAATCGCGATCGAATGGGTATCACCGACAGAGGCTGACGAAACCCAGGAGGATTCGTGATTTGGAGCTGAAGACCAAGTGGAAGGAGGCCAAGACCGAAGAGAGCTTCTTGCGGATGCAAGCAGAGATGGCAGAGCAGCGGGCCCAGATCTACAGGCTAGAGGATCTGGTCTACCGCATGATGCATCGAGATCGAGTAAGTCCTCAGGAAAAGCAGTCACTGGCTGAGGCTATTCAGAATCGGCGTCTATCTGTGTCGTCCCACCAAGGGCCCTCAAGCCCATCAGGTGGGCGAAGACGGCAACCTGTCACTTTCCCCAAGCGGTCGCGATCAAGATGACATATGACCTTGCTCATTTGATATCATATCCGCCCTGCCACAGGAACGCCGCGCAGACAACAAGACTTGCAGCGGCCGGGCCCAGAGGCAGCTCAATGACGGCCCATATCCAGAGACAGCCAAGCGTGGGTGCCTTCTTCATGACGGCAAGGTATCCAAAGCTGTTCGTGATATATATAAGGTAGCAGCCGGCAACAATGCTGGTCGTAAAGAAAATGAGCTGGCGGAGGGGATCCTGGTATCGGAGAGGCAGGCCGGGGACGAAGGCCGGCGTCGAGGGGTGTGGGTGGAGGACGTAGAAGAGAACTAGCATGACTGAACGGGTCAGCAAAAGGCATTGGTCTTGAATCAAAGTACCTACCGGCAAAGGCTTGGAGAGCCCTGACGATGATGGCATGCCAGTCGATGTCAATGCCGTACTGATGCTGCACCACAACGTCGAGGGTGAAGTGCACCATGGCCAGGCTGACGGTCCAGAGGAGGGAATCCATGATGCGTTCAGCTCTTGGCGACAGTTCGCCATCTTCATCGGCATCTTCATCCTCGCTATCCGAGTCGCTCGTGGCCTGTTGTGCTGCCTTGTTCCTTGGGTCGGCATCGGCTTGCTTGAAGAGGCCTCTTTCCTGGGCCATCTGAAGCAAAGTTTCCTCGGTTGGGTCGGAGCGGTCGGGCTGGGTCAGCTTGATGCTCCCTGCTGCCTTCTCTCTACGCTGTCGCGCCATCTTGCCCATGGTATCGGCCGGGGCAGTCACGAGGGACTGCTGTCGTGTTTGGTCGTGTGATGGGGCAGGAGAGATTCAAGATGGTCCAGATTCGGAAGCTGCCACTCAGTCAGAAATGGCAGATAAAGCTGTCAAATTGTCAGGTGCAACGGGACAGGCAAAGGCACAGGCTTGGCAGGCACACAGGGGGTAGCAAGGTCAACCAGGAGCCACCAGGACCCCCATCGCCCCATGACATCACAGCAGGCGCCAATCAGAGCATGTGCCGGGGCGCCTGTAGCGCTGGTCACTGTAATTTCCCCGGACCACGTCCCAGCGCCTCAGCGCTCAATGCAGCAATGCAATGCGCCAGGGGTCCTAATCGCAAGGTGGCATTTCCTTTGCATCTGTCCCCTCCGCCTGGGCCCCTCTTCTTTGCCTCCCGCCGTCGCGACAGCTTCGAACGCGTCTCATTGCGTTGACTGCCTGTTGCTTGTGCTTGTTCAGCTTGCTTCTTCTTACAGGTCGCACCTCGTCACATCCAATTGGACATCTGCACCTTCCAATCGCATTGCCCCGCAGCTCCGCCAGCGCACATCGCATCGACGAACGACCCCGCCTCGAATAATCTTGTCCAACACTTCGCCCTACCGATCGCAACACCGACAGCCCCTCGAAGACACCACCTCGCCCCCCAGGAGGGTGCAGCGCTCACAATGGCCTGGCTCTGGGTCTTCTCCGCGGCCTTTGCTGCACTCGCCGCCCTCCTGCCTTGTCTCTACATCTACGCCGCTACCACTGTGCAGGCCACCCTGCCCCGCCTCACCAACAAGCGCATCTGCCTGCTCATCGCACACCCTGACGATGAGGCCATGTTCTTTGCGCCAACGGTTTTAGCCCTGACTCGCCCTGAGACGGGCAACCACGTGAAGATCCTGTGTCTGAGCTCTGGAGACGCCGACGGTCTGGGCGAGACGCGCAAGAAGGAGCTCGTCAAGAGCGGTATGGCCCTGGGGTTACGCCAAGAGGACGATGTCTTCGTCGTCGACAGCCCGTAAGATGTGACCTTTCCTCCGATTAGACTCTCGTTGACCGTCCAAGTGACTTCCAGGACTCCATGACCCTGACCTGGGACGCTCAAAAGATCTCGTCCCTTCTCTGCAGCGCCTTTGCTCCCCACATTGCCCACCCCTCCTCTCCGACCTCCGCCTCCCGACCCGGCGCAAACATCGACGTCCTCGTCACCTTTGACGACCAGGGTGTCTCCTCCCACCCGAACCACATCTCCCTCCACGCCGGCGCCCGCACCTTCATCGCCGACCTCCTCAAGACAAAGCCAGGCCAGCCCTCCCCCGTCGATCTCTATACCCTGACCTCTGTCTCCCTTCTCCGAAAGTACTCGGCCATCGTCGACTCCATACCTACGTTCATAGGGTGGTACCTCGCCGGTGGGAGTGACGCGGCCAAGAACGTCGTCCGCGACGAGCAGGCCCAGGAACACCCGAAGAGCCTGCTCTTCTTCAACCAGCTCACGGGTGAGGGGGGGCTGCCCACCGCATGGAAGGCCATGACTACAGCGCATATAAGCCAGATGGTCTGGTTTCGCTACGCCTGGATTATTCTGAGCCGGTACATGGTGATCAACGACTTGAAGCTGGCCGAGGTTGCTGCCGAGTCACCGATTTCGCTAGAAGCGGACGGCGAGGGTGCGGAGGATGAGGCGCCGTGACGCCAAGGCAACTGAAGGGGGGGAGGAGGAAGAACACGGAAAGAGATTTGGGAAGAAATTGTATACCATAACACACATTACATCATCGGCTGGCGTTCATGGAATCATGGCATCTACGAGGCGAATACAGCCCAGGCCACAAAGCGTTGCAGATTGAACAACATCCGGTACACGTGCCGTTACACCAGATAGAAAGTATCATTAATCTCGTGCCCGCTCGCTAGCCATGCATGCATAGGAAGTTGCCGTCACGCCTCATGCATCACCACTCCACGCAGTGTGCCACGTTGCTAAACTTCAAGTGCGGCCATCCACTCTTCGTCGCCCCGTCGTCGACGCAGTGCTTGTAAAACCCGACGGCCTCCCACGGCTGCTCGCGGCGCGTCCGGAGCAGCCTGCGGTCGAGGTGCTGATACGTCCTGTTCTTGGTGTGATATTGCGGGTGTCCCGCGTCGTTTACCAACTGCCTGCCATTCTCGTCGACTCTGGGATCCTGGTTGTCGCGCTCAATCATCAAAGTCGGGGTCGACGCAAAATCACTCTTCTCCCAGCCCATTCGCTTCTGCTGATGATTCGCATGCAGTCGAACGAGGCCCGACGCAACGTGGTACGTAGCCGGATGAGGCATATAATCCATAAACTCGGCAACAAAGTCAGGTATCCTCCGCGTCAGGTCGTTCTCCGCGCGCTCCTCGCGCCTGCTGAACCTCAGGAGCCACCGATCGCACCAGCGTTGGATCGAGTACCATGCACGATGCTGCTTCGCCTTTGCTCTGACGACGCGGTCTGAGGCACTCCTCGGCGGAGAAGGGTAGAGAGCCTCAAATAGCGCATCTTGCGTCTCGGTCATGAGGGTGTGGTAGTGGGCGCTGCCGGTCCGGATGGCTTTCCACGCGTCGTCGAATGAACCGGACTGGATGAGCGCATTGACGTACTTGTCGAGGTCCTCGAAAGAGGGCTGGATGCCTTGCGCGGTCATGGCGCGCCAGATGTCAATGACATCTTCGGCTTTCACGGCCCTGTTCTTCACGGGCATGTTGGATTCGTACATGCCCCATTCGACTTGCGCGCGGTGGGTAGAGATGATGTATGTGTGGTCCAGCAGGTCGGACCAGGTCGCTGGTGGGATCGTGATCCTGTACTGCTGAGAAAAGAACTCGACTAGCTTCTTCGCCAGCAGAACGTAGCCAGCTGCGCCGAGAGAATGGGCAATGGCGTTCAGTAGTCGTGGTGTCGGAGCCAAGGGATGGCCGATAGGAAACTTTCGACCACCAGTAATGAGTGCGTTTCGACTATCGGCTGTAATTCCTCGCCTGGTCTTCCCGTCGACGATCGAAACGTCATAGAACCGCGAGAGAACCGCCTCGATCATGCGCAGGTTGCCAGCGTAGCCACATGCGACGAGGTATGAACACTGTAGGCTCTCCGTGATGGTCACTCCCTGATTCAGCATCTTGAACCAGATGCGATTGAGGGGGCCGGGCAAGCTGAGTACCCAGTGCAGATCTCTTTCTGGCTGGTGTGGTGACTTGCCGTAGGCGTGGTATTTGGAGCGAGCCTCGTAGAGTCGCAACTTCTCCAGACGGCCTCGAAGGGCCAGGTCTGGCCGATTGAGCTTTCTCAGGTTTCGGGGCCTCAGTCGTACCCTCGTGAGGTCATATTGGCGGTACAGAGGTTCCACCAGATACCTTGCCTTGACTAGCTCATCGTAGCCTAGGCTCTCGCGGAGATCCCAAACTTCGTTGAGATCCATCAGCTTCCAAACACGCTTAGCGGCCGTGACATCCGATGTCGCCCCTGCGCAGCGGAGCAAGACGACATAATCGGCAAGCATCAACTGATGTCCCGCCTGGTGTAGGAGCTCGACAAAGGCCAGCACCGTCGTGAACAGATCTTTGTAGATTTTTCGAACTCCAAATTCGTCGAAAGCCAGGGCTACCGGACTGAATTCTTGTAGATGATCGGGTATCACCAAGCTGTGCGTACAGTCAAGGCGATGGCCTGCTTCAAGGGGATCCAAGCAGCGCAGGACCTCAGAGATTGTTGTCCGTGGAATTGCGCGCACCGCGGCTATGGATTCTTCAGCTGAAGGCGAATTGACGAGCGCGCGTACGATACTGAGTGTTTCGACGACGTCTTGAGTTCGAAGAGTCTCCAAAAGTAGCGATGAGAGGTTTTCGGGCGCCATTGGGTCATCGTTCTTTATGGCCACCTCTTCCGATCGATCCCACAGTGTTGTTGTCGCCTCGAACTGCCTCTGGTCGCTCCGACCACGCGACGGCTGCCGATCGAGGTATCTGACCTTCGGCTCAGCCACAGACTGGACGTCGTCGATATTCGGCTTCAGGAACCCCCAGTCGGGCAATTTCGCGGGAGGAGGCACGTCGAACGTTGACCTCTCCACGGACTCGAGGCGGCCCCAGCCATCTTGTGCGGGGCGAGCGCGCGTAAACCTCCGCAAACGTGTCAACAAGACACGCGAAGGTGTCCCCAGCGGCACTGGTCGTAGGCACTGGCGAAGGCCAACTGCCTCCGTCTTAAACATTGTCGGTATCATCGGTACGATCTCGAGAGCATGGCGAGAGGGTGAAAGAGAGAGGGGAAGGTGTCGGGAGCGGCGGGAGGCCCACAAGATGCGGAGGTGGATTCGTGGAGGCGGAGAGATGAGGGTGGAGTGATGGATAGCGATTCCCCGGATTCTATGAGATTTGCAGGGACTGGCCTGGTAGTCGAAGGTCAGAGCTCTGGCCGAGACATTTTCAATCGGAAGATTGATGCTGCGAGGACCGAGGGCTCGCCGGCAGAGAATGACCTGGTCTGTGCGCTTCAGTGCCCCACCACACGTGCATTCGCGTGTTGGCAATTGACGCTCGTCACGGCCATCGTCATCTCATCACCACAATCAACAAACTCATCATGGCGGACGCAGCAGAAGAGAACACTCACGTGTCGGAGCCCCTTGACCTGGTGAAGCTCTTGCTCGACGAGGTCGTTTTCGTCAAGCTGCGAGGTGACCGCGAGCTCAAGGGCAGGCTACATGTGAGTTGACCCATCACAAGCTTGGTGAGAAGTGAAGACTGATATGCAGTAGGCCTACGACAGCCATTGCAATATCGTTCTGGGCGATGTTGAGGAGACTATCTACGTGGTAGATGAGGATGACGAGGAGGAGGAAGCCAAGGTGGGTTGCGCAGTCCGTGGGGCATGGGTGTGACACAGACTGACGATGACCAGACCATCAGCCGCAAGTCCGAAATGCTTTTTGTTCGAGGTATGTCCTTTGGAAAGCCGAAGAAGCTTCATCAACTGATAACGAGTAGGCGATAGCGTCGTTCTGATCTCCCCTCATGGATCTTCTTGAGATACCAGCCTAGCAGCATACAAGACTATGCCACGGACACCGACCGCGCCTCTCCGCTAACTGACAACTACCATCGAGGATCATTACCGCTTCATTAATGGCGCTGTTCTGAACACAGTATGCGTGTATATGAGAGATTGGTCGTGCGGCCCTTCGGACGGAGTCGGATATACCCAATCTTGACGCCTGACTGTCATTGACAGTGCTTCGGGGACACTAGGCATAACAAGCCTAACGATCACCAGCTCAGCAATAAGCGAAGAGCAGTCCGTCTGAGCATTGCGAAAACACCTCATCCATATCATCAATCTTCGAAGACAGACTAAACCCTGTACTTGCCGTGCATGGTGTGTTTTCGCTTAGCAAACTACCCGCATTGCGCTCTCTTGTTGTGAACGACAGCCTCTGTTTCTTTGAATGTCGGAAACATGTAATGGTCACGACCATTGTGCCGCCTTCTGCTCCGTCGGCGCCCCTGCCGGCCTGAGTCAATCAGCCCCTGAGCTGAAATCACGTGAAAGCATCAATCGTCATCTGACGTTTGCCCCACCAGGCCCGCCTCCACGAATGGCCAATGCGCCAGCTCTTATCGATAGCTCCGCCGAGTTACTCACCACTGAGACCCTGTCGGTCTGGCAGGTCGCGGGACGCCCAGCACCATCCCCTGATATGACGCTGTGTCCTCTGGTTTAAAGGTTGTCGATGACTCGAACTTTCTTTCTCCCAACCCATCCCAAACCCGTCCGCTTCAATGGTTAATTACCCTTCGACGCCTTTCGACTCGATATTTATACCTTGTGTCACCGCGCACTCGAAATCCCTATTACGAAGACCCTCGATGTTAGACCGATTACCTCGATTACCAGCATAGAATTCGCCGCCCACCATGGCGACCAAGAACATCAACAAGGCAATAGCCCACGAGAAGCGCATAGGGGAGGCAGCGCTCAGCGACTTTGCCGAATACGTCGAGCAGCAGCAGTCGCTGCGATACCCCAGCGCGAAGACCGCCGCCGACAGCGCAGCAAAGCCTACAACAGGCTCAGGCGATGAACACCAGCATGCGGAGCTCGATGAGCTCTTCGACACCCTCGACCTTGGCGATGCCACAGGGCCCAGCGTTAGAATCAAGGATATGCTTCTTGGGTCCGATGAAGAGACATTGAAGCAGCTCAGCAAGAACCTTGCCGAGAGGATAGAGGAGGGCCATGGCGAGACGGTGTTCGACCTCGGATTCGAGAACAACGGTGACTCATTGGGGCTTGACATCGACCAGTGGAACACCGCATATAAAAGGCTCGAGGAGGCCGCTCAGCTGGTCCGCGCCAATTGTCAGGTGCTATTGACGAAGAACGTGGGCGGAGAGACGGAGGCTCCTAGTGTCAAGTCGGGCAAAGACAAGGATTGCTCCGGAAAGGTTATGGTGCGGCAAAAGCCCACCACAGTGGAAGACGTTATCGAAACGAGGATAGCTGTTGTTGGTAATGGTAAGAAGTTCTACCCCGTCCTGTTGATCTAGCTGACCGGATGCCGCAGTCGATGCTGGGAAGAGCTCACTGCTCGGCGTTCTTGTCAAGGGTGACCTCGACGATGGACGTGGGAAGGCCCGAGTTAATCTTTTCAGACACAAGCACGAGATCGAGTCCGGCAGAACCAGCTCTGTCGGTATGGAAATTCTGGGCTTTGACAATACCGGTCAGGTTGTCGTCTCCGATGTGCCAGGGCGTAGGTCACCACTTTGGAAGCTTGGTGTTACAAGACTGACAAACGTAGGTAAACTATCTTGGGAAGAGATTGGCAAGCGCAGCTCCAAAGTCATTACTTTCACCGACCTTGCAGGCCACGAGAAGTACCTTCGCACCACGGTCTTCGGCTTGTTGTCCAGCAGCCCAAACTACTGCCTGCTCATGGTCGCGGCCAACAACGGTCTCATCGGCATGAGCAAGGAGCATCTGGGCATCGCCTTGGCGCTTAATGTTCCCGTCATGGTGGTCATTACCAAGGTTGATATCTGCCCTCCCCAGATTCTCGAGCAAACCATCAGTCAGATTACAAAGATTCTGAAGAGTCCCGGCGCCAAGAAGATTCCTATCTTCATCAAGGATCGCGAGGAGTGCATCAACACGGCCACGCAGTTTATCAGCCAGCGCATCTGCCCAGTGTTCCAGGTGTCGAACGTTACCGGCACGAACCTTGATCTCGTCAGGACGTTCTTGAACATCCTTCCCCACCACGGCCGGTACGACTCGGAGGCTCCCTTCGAGTTCCACATCAACGACACCTTCTCTGTTCCCTTTGTCGGAACAGTTGTGTCTGGAATCGTCAAGTCTGGGGTGATCCATGCAGGCGACAACATTCTCGTCGGTCCCGACTCTCTTGGGCAATTCATGACCACCAGCATCCGTTCAATCGAAAGGAAGCGCTTGGGTGTCCCTGCGGCTTCCGCTGGTCAGTCAGCGTCTTTCGCCTTGAAGAAAATCCGTCGCAAGGACGTCCGCAAGGGCATGGTCGTGCTTCCCAAGCTAGAGGGACAGCCCAACCCCAAGGTGCACAAAGAGTTCATCGCAGAGGGTACGTCACCCCCCTTCTGTCCCATTTCCGTTGTTAACGTCCACAGTGCTCATTCTATCCCACGCGACCACCATCCGTACCAAGTACCAAGCCATGCTCCATGTCGGCCCCGTCTCGCAGACCTGCGCCATCATCGACGTTGATCGTCCGTACATCCGCACCGGTGACCGTGCCACCGTAGCCTTCCGCTTCATGCAGCGCCCCGAGTACCTCGCCCCGGGAGACCGCCTCCTCTTCCGCGAGGGCCGCACCAAGGGCCTCGGCATCGTCAAGTCTGTGGGTTATGACCCCAAGAAACCACTCTCTCCTCATGGGCCCGATGACACTCCCGGCCCAAGCGATGGGAACGGGCAGGCGGGCCAGCCAACCGTGGGTCAGGAGGTTCACGTGGGAGCGTAAAATTTGCTGGTAGAATGTTCTCTGTAATTTGGTGTATTTCTCCTTGGGCCAGCGTGGTTTCGGATATTTTCTCAGGATGGCTTGCGATGCATTTTCAGACATCTGGTTCGGCGCAGGGCTTTTAATGTCAAGACATATGCATCGGTCTGTTTGGGTTTTTAGGTTCTTAGGTTTTCAGTTATATTTCTCATGATCACCACTAGTCAGCCTCTTACAGTGTTGGCCTGGTCTGCCTTCAGTGCATCAAGCAATAAATACACTTGACAAGATTTTAGTCAGGGACACACTCCCTCGGCACACATGACGCCAACCACCTTGTCGTTCCACCACATATCGTCGCCCCGAGCGGCATCGCCTCCAAATAGGAATCTATATAAGCTCCTCCTACCACTATCGCCAAAGGCGGCGCTCGGCAGGCGTATGGGTCAAACGGTCCTGGTGGAGGACTCAAGAGGCAAGGACTGGAAGAACGCCAAGTTTCACTGACATCAGGGGACAATGGCACGGAACCTGACCCAGGTTCAAACCACTAGAGATGTACGTATAACCGAGTCCTGAACCCTCTTTCTCTGATTGACTTCTGATTTCAGGGAGTAATTCTACTCGGGCATGTAGCGTCGGAAAAGTCGAATTAGTATCAAGGCTCTAGGATAACTGCATCAAAGAATCTCGCTCTCTACATCTATGCCAAAGCGACGGCCAGACCCCTTTCCCCACCAGGCCAGCCCGAAGCTCCTCCCTTGGAAAAGACTTCTCAGTCCTCTGTCATCTTTCCACTCCGATCCCTCAACCATCGTCACCATGTCACTCCCAGCCAGCAACGTTGCAACGCCCGCTATGGAGCACGGATCATGCGGCAGCACCTCCTGCACATCCATTAACAAACGCGAGACAATGATACAGACAACCATGATCCCCAACATGGCCTGCAGCGCAATCTTCGGCCCGTTGTTTTGGTGCAGCCTGAGGCCTCCGCTCGATGTTAGAGTCCCCTTGTACGCGGGCAGGATATCTGCGTCCCCGCGCATGTTGGCCGAGATAACCTGAGCCATGTAGGTCTTGTACAGCCTCGTGGCTGCTTTTTGTAGATTATCTGCGTTCGCTTCCCCGGAAAGCGTCTCTATCGGCTGCGCACCGCGGCCGGAAAGGAGGGCGTGACTGAAGGCGTCCAGGCTCGCGATAGCGCCGGGGTCGGTGATGTTGGCTCTCAGAGAGTTCGCAACCGAGAGTAAGAGGCGGTTGACGGGGTACGAACGATGTAGTGTTAGTTTCCGGATTAAGCAGGACTATGTTCGTAGATTCGTCGCGAATCGGAGGCGCGAGCTGATCGATAACCATGGATGGCGAGCTGAATGTGACGTTCGTCATGACTTGTTCAACCCTCTGATAGCATACGACCGTCGCAAGATCGCTTTCCACGGTGAATTGCCTTCCCGTCTCGTTACGCCCGGTACGACTCGCCTGTACAGTTCCCATGGTGAAAGCCATTGATGGACATCCAGAATCTCCGAGTGTGATTCCCTCAACGCCCATTCCTGATCCAGATCCCGGACTGGTGTCTGTTGCTCCATCGCCCCAGGTGATGATTTTACTGCCATCAAACCAGCCGAGAAGCGATGCCTTGCTCACGTGGGTCACAGATCCGTCATCGGGGACCACGAAGTATTGCAGCCAATTTTTGGAGGCCGAAGTAGAGTTTGCCAGAGGTCGCGAACACGTGGCATGGAGTGTCGCATTGGCCTTGAGTAGAAACTCTCCAGGCCTACCCGGGTATGCTTCGGTCATGCCAGGCATAACGGATAGACCATTTGTGATGCCGAAGACCTCAACATGGCGATCATCTGAGGGCACGGTGAAGCAGTCCAAGTCCGCCCGTATAGCAGGAATCTTGACGGGAAGGGGCAGCTCATCTACTAGCTCCCCCTCTGAGGGATTCTTGATTGCCTGCAAAGAGTTGAAAACTAGATCCTCGTATGTCCACTTGGGGCTCGGAAGGTTGATGTACTCAATGAGCGAAGTGATCGTGGATGCCTGGTTGTCTTCCAGTGATATGTTGTTGGCTGCCAGATCAAAGACATCAGTCTGCTGGAGCATAAGAGACCGCGTATTTTCGGCAGGGATGGCGCTGTAGAGACCGGAGATCACAATGGTCAAGAAGCCACCGATGAAGTTCGCCACGAGTATAATAGCGACGCTGAATTGTCGTCCTCTGAACGCATCAAGCAGCGCATGGGGTGCCAGTTTTCCAACAAGCCTCAACATGACGGAGCGTTCGGGAGAAGCGTTCCGCCTTTTGAGAAGCGAGTATGGGGCAAAGGTAGCCGCCATTGCCCCAAAGCTCGAGTACATGCCAGCGAGGCCCATTGCCACGGCCGCCGGTATGTACGTCGTCAAGAGCAGCGTATCTAGCTCTCCAATGTCCAAGGGCCCGTCATTCTTGTCCGACGACCGCTGCAAAACTTCCAGGGCGGCGATCATGATCAGGGGCAAGGTTGTGGCGAGAGCAAGGAACCACGCTCTGCCAGCCAAGGGTCGCCACCATGAACTGCTACGACAGCGCTCGCTTCGTCAGCTGGTGTGGATCCATTCGCCACAGGCTCTATAACAAAGGCCGGCTCTGGTCCTGTGTAGTAGACGCTCTGGAACTTGAACATTGACAGCCTCTCGCGGATGGAACTCTCTGATGAGAAACCTAATCCTAGCAGGAGCTTTTCAAGCCCGGGGCTCGATGCGAGTGCGGTGGCTGTTGCTGCTATGGATCCTGGTCACGGGGAACCACATTTTGGGGACGTAGGAACACCACTGCAAGACTGAGGACGGTGATAAAGGAGAGGAAGGCACACATAAAGGCTGTCGAAATCTTAGTGACGTGCAGTCGATCCTCCACAAATGTGACGGAGCCATTTTCAGTCGTTGCGACGGTAGGGTTCAGAGCCGTAGTGCCTAGCAGCTGGGTACCGATACCCTTGAATACATCCGTTGCTGTCGTTATGAGAACATCCGGATCCATGAAATCACCGATGGTGGTGGCGTGCTTCTTGATGGTCATGAGGTGAAAGAACGACTGGACTGGCGTGGACAGGACAAAATCCACGCCGCCAGTACCGATATCCAGCAAACGAGTTGCATACTCAACAGACTTTCCCAGCATGCCTGTCGGTAAGCCAGCAATCTCCAGCTCTTGTGCACCATCGGCACCAGCTTTCTGGGCGACGGCCTGCTTCCTGATACCGGATTCCACCAGAGACTGGGCCTCGAAGTAATCCAAGGTGTAGTTGTAGGTACACAATGCAGCTGTAAAGCGCTCCATGTAAATGCGTTCCGGCCGGAGGCGATCAGGATCCATGGGCGTAAACCGCAGATCGGCCATGGTAAGAAGTACGCGATGGGGCATGCTAGCATTAACTACCTGCTCTTCGGTATAGTTGGTGGTGAAATCGTGCAAGCGACTGTACTCGATGCCGTTGTTGCAAGTATAATCTTGCATGCGACCTTGGAAGTTTTGGGTTGCATTCTCCTGCACGTAACGATTCGAGTTCGGACCGGCTGCGACAATGGCGCTGCTGATATTGCACTCCGGGGTCGTGACGTCGATGGCCCAGAACATGCCGTGAATACTATACCATGGGAGCTTTACTTCAGTTGCATTTTGAACAGACAGAACCTCACAGTCGAATCCGACCCGAGCGCCTCGAGTGATGACCGAGTAGTTGGCTTGAGCCTGGAACTCGGGTAGGCCAATCTCGGGGACGACTGTGTCGGCCGAGGTACCCATGGGATAAGGGAGACCCTGGAAGTTTACAGCGTAATACAGTTGTGCCGCCACTGGGCCCAGCTGAGGGATCTGATATCCTTCGGCGTCGAATGTTGACTGGATAGGAATGCCGATACCTTCTTGAACGATTGTCGTTGGTGCAAGCACGAGGAGGCCGGTTGAGAATACGGTCTGGGAGACGTCAGTGATGGTAGAAGTAAGTGGGGAGTGACACGAACAGTTGATAGAATCATCAGCCAGCACGAAATCGTGCTATAAACGACGAAGTGCCCATTCTTGAAAGCCATCCACAGGCTTGTTGGCACCAGTGGGGAAACATAGTCCAACACAAGCGTCCTGTGAGCAGTCTTGGGACCTGACTTCAACTCCTGCCAAGGCATGATGACCTTGACTGAATGATCAACCTGCCGCCAGAGAGCGGCAACGATAACGAGTACTGTGCCATCAGTATGGCTTCAGCTAGCGACGTCAGATGACTTACCCACTGTGGGCCCGTACTTCCATCCAAGATGGTTCGCCTGCTTTTGCGCACCAAGCCCGTTATTCTCTTGGGAGAAATGGTACAACAAGGCAGTAGCGAGTGTCATGCAACAAAAGCAGACAGAGAAGGCAATGAGTACAACACGCCGGAGCCAAATCGAGTTCCACATGAGCGACTTGCTGGTGGCGCCAGTCTCCACGGAGGAATAGCTGCCGTACCTGGCGAGGGGTTCTTGAGAGGTATTGATGTCTCTCCGAGACATACGCACGACACCTGTATCTGTGCTGTTGGGACGTGCCGAAGGCGAAGACCACAGCACATCGGTAGCGTCTGCGGTCATCGGCTTTTCCATGAGATTAGCCTGCTCCTCCGGCTGATGTCCCAAGCCCCCAGACATCCACCATCCGGAGACATCTTGGATAGCTGCCGCAAGCCCAATTTCCTCATTGCTGGCGTGAACTGCGAAATATCAGCAATGTGGCGACGGGCATCGGGTTCCGACAAGAGACTAACCGACTTCGTGTTGGCTGGAGCCGACGGGTTTCCGGCGGATTCGGCTGGGTGGGCCGGGCGGCGCACCCGACTTCACGGAGTCTCGCCGCATACCGGGCGTGGTGAGCAAGTGGTCGCAGCTCGCGAGCGAAGTTCAAGAGGATGATCTCCTAGCATTTTGCCAATCATAATGGGGGTGGGTATCTCTGTCTTTAGCGGCATTCTGGATGCTAGAAATGTTCCCAGAATAGTGCAGCAGGATGCAGCCCCCAATCGGCTGAGGCGAAGCCATCGTTGGCCCGTTGGGACTGTTGGCACTAGTTGTACATGATAAAGTGACAAGTGTGCGTCTCCTCGCCAAGATTCTGTCGTCACAGATCTACACAGAATTAGTGTGAGTGCAGTGAGAATTAATGCAAGTTGATGTACGATGCAGCTCAGACGAGCCACGGCGAGGAGGAGTGAGACCCATGTAAGCCTTGGGCTTGTGTCTCTGTAGGTATGTTCGGGTGTGGTGTGTGGAGTGTAGTGAGTTAGTCTGTGGGTGTTCTCATGCGACCAAGGGCACACCAGGATCACAGTCAGTGCATGCTTACACGCAGAGAAAATAAGAAAGCGTGCAGTCCACGATTGAAGGAGACCTCTGACATCCCATGCCATCGGACAAGATCTGGTCTAGGCATCGATGATGGTTGATCGAGTGCTCGTCTCGGCGTTTGGCCTGCCTAGTGACGGAGCGCCGACGAACCTGGCTGGGAGGTAGTGCCGCAATATGACGGCAGTCCGAGTGGTCGTAATCGGAACCAAAATCTACCACTTCTCAGAACCGAATGTGCGCGCGAACGCCAGAAGACGACGGCGATATTCAATCCGGCGACGTGGGAACACCACGACACTGGACTGGAATGTGTGAAAGTGGAATGTCGCGCCTGGGGCCACGATCCGATTGCGGGGCGCGTAAAGCTCAAGGCGAGCTGACCTCATTGCTCGCCCAGCCAACCTTTTTGGCAGTCGCCAGCCACTGGATGCACCTGCCTCCAGCATGTCGAAGAGATGTATCTGCTCTCCCAAGTCTCTCAGCTGAGGGAGCACAATGGAAACAGCAGGGGCATTCAACCATTGGCTCCGTATCTGAGCGCTTTCCGGCCGAGCCACGGGTCGCTTGGGGAAGGAACCAACTATGCTGGCCAATCATGCCCTTCAGCACACACAGAGCATCCTAGTCTCAAACTTGACTCCTGGTTCCCTTGTTTCGCCTTTTTGCCTCTTCCCGCGAGCTGTTGTCCAAGTCGTCCAAGTCGCCCATACTGATCCTCATCGAGCACTCTGTGACGCGGGCAAACGACCCAAGATGGCCTGTCACGCCGCAGAGATCAGCTACCAAGACCCTGTTCGGCCCACCACGGGGTATCTGCAGGAGTCGAAACAAGTGCGAATGGTGCCGTTCGTTCATTCGCCCCCTTGGGACACGAACAAGTAACCGACCACCGTTTCGTTTGGCTGGGAGAGGTTCGAAGGACGAGCGACAATCAGCCCTGCAGCCTATGGCCGATCCCTTGGCTGGACTTCCAGGCCGCCATTCCGAGTGGAATGCGGATTGATGACGAGGGGACGGGTGAGCATGTGGGAAAAGCTGGTTTCAGTGGGCGCTGACTGCTCGCTGATTGTTACCATTAAAGTCTACATTCCTCATGGTGGCCCCCTCTCATCAGACCCCCAGGTTTCTCACGAAGCTTCTTCTTCTGAACCTCTGGCCACCCTTCATTAACCTGCTCAGTCTCTCTCTCGCACCAGGGGTTTTCCAGCTCTCCTTACAAACTCGACATCGTCCGAACATCGAGTTCAGTGCCAAACACTGCGCCAGTCACCATCCGAGCTGCTTGTCTAGGCATCGTCACACGCAAACTTTTGAAACCTGTTGACAAAGCTTCAACCAGCAAGACCACCGGTTTCTCTTTGCTGCTTCGTCCAGCTTGGGATCCCTCCCCTCCCTCACGAACTCAATCGGGGCATATGATCGCCCCTTGAGAGCCGGCATCCCTTGTACTCCCTGCGGATCTTCTCTTGTCCTCGTCATACCTAGAGCGACGACCGCTATCTTGACGATATCTGCTCGTTGTTTCTTTCTTCGTCTGAATCGGCCAAGTCTTCTATCAGACACGTCAATCTCAGAGCTCAATCATCAAGGGGGCTACCGACACTCGACCATACCATCACGGCATCATTGCCATCCGCGCCCGCGGTCCTCTTCTTCTCCTGAGCACCTGGCTGGGCACACGGGCCACCGTTCGTCCACAGCGGATCACATCGTCATTGCCGTCCCCCCTGACACACGAATCGTCTCGGATCTTGCCTTTTTCAAGACCTCAGTGAAGACTGCGCCTGGCCACGAAAGTCAGACCTGCCATCCCGCAAGCAGGGACCTGGTCTCCCAGCGCTATTCAGTTGGATATAATCTGCCAACCTCACGTCGGCGCCTCACCCGCTGCCTCCATCACCACCGCCCGACTCATACTCAACTTAGACACAATGGCCCGGTCACGAACATCACACTTCGCCGCTGTGCTTCTCATCGCCAGCGTTGCGTCTGCGCAAATGTCTCTGACAAGCTTCGACCCATTATCAACGACACAAAACATACCCATCGCCTGCAGGCTTGCGTACAGTGCGCCCATTGGGGGATGCCGGAGGTCCGATTTCTTCCAGGGTGCCGTGTGCTCGGCAGCTTGTAGGGCAGGCGTTGAGGCAATGCAAGCAGACATCCAGAGCGAATGTGGCGGCGTATTTGCCCCGATCGACACTTTGCTGGCTCAGGCTCTGCTCGGCAATCTCCCGGCTCTGCTCTGTCCCAATAACGGGGATAAACCTGTCTCCAGCACATCCTCAACGAGGAGGTCATTGCCAACTTTGACGACGCGGTCGCTGATCCCGATCATCACAACACCATCCATCGTGTCGACCCCTTCGCCTCCAGTGCAGACGGAGCCAAGCACCAGCCAGCCGCCACCTGAGTTCTCGACGACTAGCACGCCTTTCGAGCTTACCACGAGCACGCCCAGTCAGGCACTCATCCCAACGCCAACACCCTCCCAAGGTGTTGGTAACGACAATGGTAACAATGACAACAATAACAACGACCAACCCTCAGCTCAGCCTGAGAATGACAACCCAAGGACAGACCCTGGTGGCGATTTGCTCAGCCTTCAGCCGAGTTCCTCTACGTCTCTGACGATACGCTGGGCTCAAGCTGTAGCAATCGCTGCCGGAGTCATGTCCTTACACCTTTTGTAAGATGATGTTGAGAAGCACGTCTCAAGTAATGTTTACTACGCCACGGCACCATGCCGAAGCTGAGGGATGGAGAGAGACGAAGAGGTAGATGACAGAGGCACAAAGATTAAAGCCTCGGATGAAAGCATGAAAAATGAGCGGGTGGACAGCATGATTTCTGATGTACTTGTAATAGATACCCCAGCACCTTGCATGGAGAGCAAGACCGAATCCCAAACCTTGACAAGAACACTATGTTCCAGGCTTTACCTGTGATCCTCCGGCTTCCACATCGTTTCCCTCAGGTGTGCCTTGATCGCCTCCCCTCCAAAGATGCTAGGAATTGCCTGCAGCGCCAGCTCGCAGACCTGAGCGCTCGAAAGGTTAAAGTGCTCCGCCGCGAGTCTGTACTCGTTCGAAAGAGGACTTCCAAACACACCAACATCATCCGTCTACTCTGGGTCAGCGGTATTCCCTCCAATACGAAGAACCTCACTTACTGCAAGGGAAATGTGACACCCCTCCGTCCCCCACCACTCTCCAAAATGATGCCCTCCAATCCCACCCTCCACCATCTTAGCCTGCACATTACAGCTCAAGCAAAGCTCAAGCCCGATCCCCCCCTCCCGGCCCCTCTTCTTAACGGCCTCCTTGATCCCAGGGCTCAGACAGATGACATGCCCCAGCCGATCCGGCTCCCAAGCAAGCAAGACCCCGAGCTCCTCCTCCGTGCCCGCAACCTCCGCCTCGGCAAAATGCACCGTGACACCGAGCCCCATGCCCTTCGCGTCACGGAACACATCGTCAAAGACGGCGACGGAGCCCCGCGGGTCGGAAGGCGTGCGCTTCGCCGGATCGCCGCAGAGATCAATGCCCACGACGACATTGTTATCTCGCCTGAGGAGGTCGGCGATGCGGAGGACCTCGCGCGCGTCGGGGATCTCGTCGCGGCGGTCTACGCTTAGGATGAGGCGGGTTTGCATGCCCGTGTTGGAGGCTTCCCAGGCTTGGATTGCTGCGACGACGGTGCGGACGTAGGTTTCCTTGGTCATCTCGTCTGTTCGACGGGGCGTCGTCCGGAGTTCGAGGTAGACGACTCCGTCTGCGGAGAAGTCGTCGAGAACGGAGAGCGTGGCGCGCGTGAGGGAGGCGGCGTCGGGGAGGAGGCCGTAGATGTAGGATGAGAAGAGGGGGAAGAAGCTGGTCGCGTTAGTGAATTGGAATGAGAGGCATTAGATGCAAGGTAGAGCTCTGCATAGGGTGAAGGGGCTCACGTCTGCAGGTTGTAGTCGTGTTTGCCCAGGGGCATCACGACAAGGGGGTCTTCGAGGGTCGTGGTGCCAGCGGCATGCTTGGAGGCCCAAATGTCGTGGAGCGTTTGGCGGGAGACGCTGCCGGTAAGATGAGCATGGAGCTATACCGTCAGTTTTATTCCACTGCATCACTGGAAGGCATTGTAGTGCAGTAACGGCATCTCCTCAAAGCCATCGTAGTCATAGCCTGTGGGCGTAGCTGTGGTGAGGTGAGGCTCGAGTGAAGGGAAGCACACCTCAATTTTGGGAAGAGCCTTGAAATCCATGGCGGGCTCTGGCTGCACACTGCAGAGAATATTTGAGTCCGATGAGTGGGAGGATCACGTATGTTGGCGCAGTATCGTAGTGATGAGGATGACTCCGTGAGAAGTGCAGCGAAGTGGTGTACCGTGAGAGATTTGGGCGCATCGGCGGGCTCCGCTCTGCCCGAAGGGCGCCCTGCCGGCGTGAACCGCAGCAGCCATCCACGCCAAGCAGTCACATCACGATGAGAAGTAGCAAATTGTCAATGTCATCAATTGGTGGCCATCTCCGTGGCCCCAGAATCTAGTGTCACAAGTACAGGGGAACCGTAGTTCCGTGAGCTGAGAGCATCTCCATGCCATCGTCGCCCTCTCCCCGGGCCCCTTCCAAAAAGATTATACACGAACGCAGCAGCCCGTCCCCTCAGCCATCCGCGTTCCTTCCCACAACGTTCTTCGTCGCTCGCCTCGTAATTCAGTCGACCATGAAATCCGAGGCTCTTCCCGGTGCTCCTCGATCATCAAAGCTGGATGCGGCGTAATGTACAAGAGCAGCAAAAATGGCCTTGTCGACCTGTTTCCCTCCGGTCCGTCCGACCGTCCCATTACTCCGAGAGAGACAAAAGGCAGTTTACAGCGACGGGCGCGCCTCAGCCTTGCCGGCGCCCAGGGACTCGCCGAGCATGTCGGCGGTGTTGCCCTCGCCCTGTCCGTCGCCGGCGGTGAGCAGCTCGCCGCCCATCTCGCGCATGCGGTACTCGCGCTCCATGCCCTCGATCTGCTGGTCCTCAGCCCAGCACGTGGCCAGGGGCACGCCGATCATGAGCGCAGTAGTGCAGACGAGCCAGAGGGTGCGGGAGCCATAGTACCAGGTGTTCTGGACGATGCTGGCGCCCGTGTTGACCTGGGAGCCGATCCAGCCGCGGGTCGTCGGGGGAATGATGTCCTTGAGGGCCGCGAGGCGCTCGGCGAGGGTCTCTTCGGTGGGGTCGAAGTCACTGTCGGCGGAGATCTCGGAGTCTATGTGTTATGTGGTTAGCGATGGGATGAAAGGGGTGATGGTAGTTGAGGACAGAGCATCAGACGTCATCGGGCAGGGACCGAGGTCGATGAGCTTCGTGGAGCTCGTTGAAGCTCAAGAACCTGGCGCTCGATGAGATCCGATGATGCCACCGATGGCAGGACGTACCAGTGTCGGTGAAGTCGCCGTCGTCCTCCTGGATGACGTTGGGGTTACCCTGGAAGTGTTCGTCCTCAACCTCGACAAGTTGGACCATCTTGACTGTGTGTGGGATGTTTTTCTTGATTTGAAGGAGGAGGTAGTTGGCGAAGTTGATCTGCTTGAGACGCGGGTAGGGGTGGAGTCCGAAGAGGTGGGCGTAGATGTCGGTATCGTGAAGTCGGAACTTGTTCTTCCAAGCAAGGAGGCAGGCCGCGTCGAAGATGATGGACTCTGGCTGTGGATCCATCATGGCTCAAATTTTTGGTCCGCTAGCGCTGGAAGTATCTGGTCCGTGCGTGTCTTCGGAAGAAAGAAATACCGGGCTTGTGCACGTGCCCTCACTTGTTTTGTAGTCTTGGGCCCGCTTTTAGCAGCTCTTGCCCGCCTGTACAGCACCATGGCATCGATTATCGAGCACTCACCACCAGTTCTTGGACAACATATCAATCATTCGTGAACAAATCCATGCACAAGTTCATTTAGCTACAGAATTATCATTATTTGCACCCGGCTCCTCGAAACGCCTAATCCCTCTTCGTCGACCCCAACCTGGGAAGGCATAGCCATAATGCCAGCTGGACAGTCAACATGGCCAGGATAATCGGCTGCAACACCTGCACACCCTTGGCCTGCGCTATAGCACCAACAGCAAACGGCAGCACGGCAGCACCACTCCCTCCAAAGGCCGCCGCAAACCCAATCGTACTGACGTGAAGATGCCTCGGCAGCAGCTTAGTAGCTGCGACCACCACAGCCGGGAACAACGGACCAAGGAAGAAACCCTGCAGCGCGACCGCCACAGCCGAGACGTAAAACTGCGGCACCAGCCAGAAGATGAGCTCCAACGCCATCGTCAACGGCAGATAGATCGCAACGGCGACCTTGACGCCTAGCCTCGGCGTGACGAAGCCGAGTACGACGCGGCCGATGGTCAGGCCGAGCCAGAAACCGACGGAGGTCATGCCGGCGGGGAACCTATCGGCGTTGCGCACGCGGATCATGAACTGCACGATCCAGCCGCCGAGGGAGACTTCTACGCCGACGTAAGCGAGGAGGAAGGCGGCGCAGAGCCAGGTGACACGGGCGTAGGGGCGTGAGAATAGGGCCACGCGCAGGCCGGCGTTGCCGCCGTTGGATGACTGCGTCGTCTCGTGATAGCTGGCGGCGGTGTTCTTCCAGAAGGCTGCCGTGCAGACGGCGAGTTCGATGACGGCCATGCCGATCTGGGCGTGTTAGCTGGCATCATCATGTGCGTGCGGAGGGAACTTACCATGACGTAGTAGAAGTGGTACCACTGCAGGCCCCCCTCGGTGATCATGGTCGTCGCGATCAGAGGGCTGATGGTGCCTCCCACGCCGTACAGGGCGTGCAGAAAACCAAGAGTTTCATTCGCATTCGCTAGGTTGCCAACAAAGGCATTCCAAGCCGCGTCTCCGATGCCGTTGCCGAAACCAGCGAGGGAGTAGACAACGACGAGGACAGGGTAAGGAGGGTGCTGGGAGACGATGATGTAGGCGATCAAATGGCAGGTACCGCAAAGGATGGCAATGCCTCGCTGGCCGAACTTCATGTGCAGCCAGTTGTTCAGAGTCGCGGAGAGGACATAGCCGACGAAAGGTGACAAAAAAATGAGGGAGACGACGATGTAGTCAAGGTTGTAGTAGTCTTCGAGCTGGACGGAGTCAGTAGGCTGGTCATATCACAGGGGCTGGCAGCCTTACATATGGAATCAATGCCTGCAGGACGTCAGTTATGGTCTCGAATATGGACAGGCCGAGAACATACACCGTAGGCAGCATCATTTGCGCCCGAGACGAGGAAGCTCCAGAAAGTGGCAGCGACTCGGAACACGTTGGAACGAGGGTACTTCCAGCTCTCAGCCACAGGCGTGGATGTTGTGGGAGCAGGCAATCCATCGCTCAGGCTCACGTCGGTGTCATTCTGGCCACCGTGCGATCCCAGCCGGCGACCTTCAGACGCCAGTTGGCCGACATCTTTGGGCGTCGTGGGGCGCTGGTCAAACGACTGAAGCTCAATGGTAGATGCGGTCGTCGTCATGGCGTATGCAACACTTGGAAGCGAGATGGAAGAGTCAAAAATCGGAGGACAGCGTTCCTCTATTCACCGAGAATGCGGCCACCGGTCGCATCTTATGGGGTCGTCTCTTGACGAGCCGCCCTGACGTCGGCGGATTCTAGCAACTTGGCCCAGATCAGTTCGGAAGGCCCGCCGTGATCCGCCTTACCTTGCACGCGGCGGAGAATCCCTCGCACATATGATGTAACTCCGGATCTCGCTCAGCGTCCACCTTGAAGCCATGGGATGTGTCAATGGTGCCCGGTGCTGGCCTCGGAGTGGCTCGCTTCGGCGATCCGTGCCGCCTGGGAGGGCTGATCCTCGGTAGAACGGCGGATGGAAGCTCATAGCGGGACGCTAGACTTGAATTGGGTCCTCCGACTCCGACGTTTGGGAAGCCCCTGTTGTACACGACGTCTTTTTTTCATGGCTTGGTCATGCTCGGGGAAACGACTCTGTTTCCCCGTGGGGCAAGCTTTGGCATGTTGTAATATGGGCTTGGTTGATGCTTGCTAGTCGGAATGATTTTCGGCAGCTTGACCCGCTGGTTGCGTGAACATCCTATGCTTCGCGGAGTGTTGTCAATGGTCGCCGCATCCGAATGTCCGAAGCTGACCACATGCCTCCATGGACCATGTCTGCTCATGTAGGTCTATATGATTCTTGCTACTCGCCTCGTGACTTTTGTTTCAACATCCTGGACCTGACGGTAGTATTCCAAAAGAATTGTACATGTCACCGAGAAATATTGGAGCCACATCACAATCACACCTGTTAATTCCAAACTGCACTGCCTAAACGATTGCTTGATTACAAAAATCACTGCCTAACAAAGCAGTCACCAAGCAAACACCGAATCTTTCAACCACCATAGATTTCGGCACAGACCCTATTCCTTCTTCCATCAAATTGACCATAAAACCTGGCCTAAGACAGAAGCTTCCAACAGCATAGCTCAGCGACTGTGAATCTTACGAGCGAAATTATTCTGCCCACACTTGGTTGTCAGGCAAGTCGAAGCTAGGAGAAGCAAGCACCGGACGGGCGCACCGGATGCAGCATGGATATTGACCGGAGGGCGAATAGTGCAGGTCGTCACACTGCCCAAAGCACATGACAGGAGCATCACCAATAAACGAGAAGGCGCTCAAAATCACAAGTCATATGAGGCAAATTCTCAAAAAAGGCAGGTGACAAAACGAAATCTGACATTCATTCCCCATTCCTTTCTATCTTACCCTCAAACGCCAAACATTAGATTTCCCGTTCTTGTAGCCTCATGATCATGTCCCCCCCCCCCCCTCCTCCTAATCGTTGCGGTGCCGGTTGCGCATAGCGCGAGCGAGGACGCGGCTGCGTCCGCGGCCGCCTGTCGAAGGACCTGCAACGACACTGGCCTCGAGGTCGGCAGGAAGAGCACCAGACATGACGGCCTGGCCCGCATTGTTGGCGGGGCGGGGGCGACCGGCCATGTTGACGAGTTCGATGCCGTTGGGGCCCTCGCGAGGCTGACGGTTGTTGACGCGAGCGTTGGAACCGCTGGCCGAGGCGGCGGCGGCGGCAGCGGCGCGACGGGCGCGACGGTTGCCGGCGGGGCGGGGATGGCCGTCGTCGCTGTCGCTGTTAAAGCCCTCGCGAAAGCAGGGGAACCAGCAGCAGCAGCAGAGGGCGAGAACAAGGCCGATGAGGCAGCCGACGAGGAAGCCGCGGATGATTTTGTCCTTGGCGCTGCCGCTGTAGACGAGGTCGTGGAGGGTGAAGCTGTCGCTGGGGTCGTAGGAGCCTTGGGTGTAGTCTCCGGGCTGGGGGCCAAGTTTCTCGGTGGGGAAGACATAGAAGCCGAATTCATCGGTGCTGGTAGAGTCGACGGTACCAGTGGTGGTGGTCATGGTGGGGTCGGTGACGGTGGTGCCGTTTTTGGTGTTGTCGATAATGGCGAGTATGGAAGTAGAGCCGAGGATGAGTATAGCAGCGAAAGCTGCGATGCTACCAGCAACCCAACAGGTGAGGTTAATCATGATGATCTCGGTTTAATGGTTCGATGGGGGGTTGGGGGCTTCAGACGGAAATTCTGATGGTTGATACGTGCGTGAAGATGATACTTACGGGAAGGGGGGGGGGGGGGGGTTTCAGAGAAGGTGGGGGTGGGGTGGGGTGGTTCAGAGAAAGGAAAAGGCTTTGTGGGTGGCTCTTGATCGTTGCCTTGACGGTAGCTGGTTTGCTTAGTCGGCGATGAAGTTGGTGATGGTATCGTCGCTTATGTTGACGCTTACGTCGTTGAGATTGTCCGAGGCGGATCACAGGACAGAGAAGTGCTGTTGTGAGTGTCCCTTTGGTCGAGCCTTGAAAATTTTCGGTGGCTCGGATGTGAATCGACAAAAAATTCAGAGGATTCAAGGCAGCTCTCTGTGAAAGCACCAGAGGGAAGGAACAAGTCGACGTGCTTTCCTTTCTTGCCTGGTAGACGCTCAGCTTCCAGTCGAAATAGATGTGAACGCTTCGAAAAACACATCCGAACATCATCATAAACTCATTTGAGAACGGGGTTCAAAGCAAGTCATTTACTTCACTACAAGATCGCTCAGCGATTACGAAGATGCTGATGATGCTCTTTGAGGAACTCCGAAATGGCCTCAACGGGTACACCCCGCCGCATGCCCGTCTCATCGTCCCAGCTTGAATGCAGACCGACCAGAAGCTTCGACCTGGTCCCAAAGATGGGAGCGCCGCTGTGTCCCCAATATGTCCAGCAGTCGTGCTTGAGCGCCCCAATCTCTTCGTTATCCTGGGGATCTTGCCCCTTTGCGTACCCCCTGAAGCGTCCCTCACTCATTACCAATACATCGTACCCAGTGGCCACACCCGGCTGTTCAGATTCGAGATCCTCGCTCCCTGGATGACCGACACAGACGAGGAGGTCATTCAACGGCGGGGCTGAGCTGCCGACAGTCGCGCAAGGAAATTCGCTTTGACTCAAAGGTGATGTGGATGATGGCCCCCCAGAGCTGGGAGGAATTTGGGCGGCCACTATCCTCAGCATGGCGAGATCTCGACGTTTATCCCAAACGATACACTTTGCCTCGACAATCTGACCCGACTCGAACACGAGCCAGTGGCTGCTGTCGAAGTCCAACTCCTCTACCGTCTCTGCAACACAATGGGCACACGTTAAGATAACACCCGCCGAGTCAATACACACGGCAGTCCCAGCTTCTTCTTGGCCAAACACTAGCGTTGCGTTGGCTCGTAGTCCCCTTTGGACGGCAGCTCTTACGCCAGTGGCACTAAAGTCACGAAGCCATCGATGCTTCTTCAAGAGGAGACTATGGCTTGCTTTGCTGATTCGGGTGACGGATATGTCGGGTTTCTCTGGGAGTACTCTGATGCTGTTCCCTGTGACTGCGCTCACGCTCGGTCGATGGGCAGACGCGAATGTTGCGGGTACCGGGATGCTGGCTTGGATGTCCTGAGATTTTGCTGGCCTGGACTGCGACCGCGTTTTGCGAGGTGAGAAAGACTTGATGCTGCTCATTTTGTTATATGCTGGCAAAAGGGTCAAAGAGGCTGAAGTCTTCCTGCAGGATTCGACTTGGATGTCGTAGACTTTTGTGGGGGGCAGTGCTGCCTGGCCACTCACTGTCCAATCACCGCCCACACAAAAGGTATGGCCAGCTCGTGCCTTCAGGATCTGGGCACCGCGGAAGGGCGAAGGATCCCGGAGACCTATCTCGGAGCCCCCCATCTCTAAGCTTGTCGTTCCCGATTTCCGCGCCATGAGCCGCCTGAATGAATTGTGAGCAATACCAGGCTCGATCCAACGAGGACCATGGCCGAGGAGGTTGTGGCAGTCCAAGCCACGCCGATGGTATCGATCATTGGAACACAGCTAGCAGCAGCAGCGGCTGAAAAGGCATACCGGACAAAGTAGTGACTGGCTATAGCCTGTTGGAACTGGCTTCGTCACAGCCGAGGAGGATGCAGGCCTCACCTGACGCCTTGCCGCTCTTGTGTTGCATCACATCCATTATGTAGGTGTTCAGGCTTGGGAAGGCGCTCGTCTGGCTGACACCTTGGGCAAACATGCATATCACAGGAAGGGCGATGCCTCCGAGACCACGGTCGACTGTCCAGCCATAGAGCAACGTCGACCCCGGCAGAGCAACACCCATCAAAATAACGCTTCCACGAAGTCGATCGTCCCAGAGACGGAAGCCCCGACGCTTCATCCAGAACTTGACGGTGTAGTCAGAAAGACGGCCACCGATCAGAGTGCTAAGGAGATATCCTCCGCCGGGCGCAAGATAGAGCAGGCCTGACTGTAGAGGCGTAGTCAGTTCGAGCCTGGGGTTTAGGATGTTAACGAATAGGCGTCAGCAGAGAATACATTTTGAATGCCATGGACGCTGAGGTGAGGCTCTGATGCGCATAAGTACAAGCGAGCTTTTTAGAATAGGTACAAGTACTGACCACGCAGAGCAGGTTCTTTTCGCCCAGTAGCCGAAAAAGGAGGGCAGGGTTCAACGATTGCCACAGAGTCGCGGCCGCAGTACGCACCCCCTGCCCTCGAAGCTCACCAATTCGCGGGGTCGTTTGCAGAGTCTCTTTCATTACCAAAAAGCACAAAATGAAAGCAACGCCAGTCAGCGCTGCTTACACCCAGAAGATGATCCTCCAAGATGTGTATGTGACGATGATGCCGGAAATAATGGGACCAAAGGCCGGCCCAAAAAGTGTACCCCTGAGAAACCAGCCCATGGCAGTTGAGCGCTCAATCTGAGGGGATCGTCAGCCTGACCCTCCAGCGTCTGGAGAAGGCATTGAACTCACGGGGTTATAGATGTCTGAGATGCAGCTTGGTCCAAGGATGAGAAATGTGCTGACTTGGACAGCAGTTTATGCCCGGAAGACGAAGAAAGCAACCAGTGTCGGCGAGAGCGCCGTGCCCACAGAGGAGAGAAGGAACAAGGCGGTGCTGAGAGTGTAGATCTGGTCAATGTTCTCGAAGTCAGCCAATAATCCTGTTGTCATGTCCTCAAGTTCATCCTGACCGGTTTGCGGCCGAATGTGTCGGCTCAAGGCCCTCAGAAGCAGCTGGAGAGCCCGATGACGACGAGGTACACCGCGTTGCTGATATTGATGACGGACGGCGTCGTATTAAAGTGTCTGTGATTTCTGGTACGGCAGAAAGAATACTCGTCGTGGGAATGGAGGCTAGGAGGCCACAAAAGGCGACAAACCACGCAATGGACTGCTTTTTGATGTTGCTGAGCCTCGAATAGGCCGTCGCGACGAGCCGCTGACCATCTTCGACATGTCCCGGGGGCGCCTGTGAAGTGCTTGCGACATGTTCTCGTCGTGGGATATTTGACAGCTGATAAGCTTGCGCGGGTACAAAACGGTGGTCGTGGACATGTTGAGTCGCCTTCACTTCTGCTTTCCGCTGAAGTACGAGTGTTGAATCTGTAAAACCTCTCTTCGAGGAGTCAGCCGTAATCGAGATGGAAGTGTAGCACGGCTCGGCACGTCGTTATTCTTGCCGCTGAGGAATCATCGTAAGCCGGCGCTAGACGACACCAGGAACAAAACCCGACCCCTGGCACATACTCTCGAATCTTACTACAGTAATTATTTTTCTCCCCACCAGCAGTCATGACTCTTCCGTTCACCACCTTGGACGTATTCACCGAGACGCGCCTCAAGGGCAACCCCCTCGCGGTGGTGACCATTCCACACGGGACGCAACTCACGCAGGGCCAAAAACAGGCCATCGCGCGCGAGTTCAACCTCTCTGAGACGACATTTGTGCACGATGTCGCAGACCCGGCATCGACCACGGAGCGGCGCTTCGACATCTTCACGCCTCGTGCGGAGCTCCCCTTCGCCGGCCACCCGACCATCGGCACCGCCGCGATCCTCCAGTCGCAGGGCGTCCGCACCCTCGTCGCCAAGGCCGGGACGATTCAGATCGATCAGACGGCCGACGGCTCCCTCCGAGCTGCCATCCCGCACAATGTGCGCCTGCACGGGCAATCCGTGCCAGCTGTTCCATGCGGCGCGCAGACGGCGGCAGAGACTGCGCTTGCCGAGGCGGAGGTCGGCGCGCCGCTGTTCAGCATCGTCAAAGGCATGACTTTTGCTCTCGTGGAGGTTGCGTCTCTTGAGGTCCTCGGGGCGGCGAAGGCGGGCTTGATGCCTGAGCTCCCGGCGGATCTGCTCGACGACGGCTGGCGCGAGGGCTGGGAGACGAGGCGGTACTATTTCTGCTGGCAGGGGAGCAGGACGGTGGACGGCCGAGAGGTGTACACTATTCGCACGAGGATGGTGAAGAAGGCGCTGGAGGACCCGGCTACGGGCAGTGCGGCGTGTGCGTTGTGCGGGTACCTTGCGCTGCACCGGCTGGAGGGGGTGTCGATTGGGTTTGAGATCGTTCAGGGGGTGGAGATGGGGCGGGAGAGCACTATCCTGGTGGATGTTGAACTTGGCCGTGGGCAGACGGGGGAGAGGGAGATGACGTCGTTGCATCTTGGAGGCAAGGCGGTGCCGATTATGGATGGCACGATTCGGATTTGATCAGGGTTTGATGATTAAAGCGTTCGTATACTTGTAGCTGTGGCAATCTAGGCTTACGCATCATGATAGCTGCACCGTCGTGGTCTAATGCTGCCAATCGGCTTATTCTTCAGTGGCTGCTTCGCCCCTGATCCGCCGGAGCTCCATTAGCATGAGCCACAGAGGGGAGTAGGGAGCCTCAGCTGCTACTTCCGTCTGACAGGCGCCTCAAATGGAGGCCTAAAGCTCATAAGCACTGCACCTGCCTTACCTGAGGTGAGGTAAGGTACCTACCTACCTAAGTTTGTCACGAACACTAGCATTCCCCTCATTTCAGTTCTGCTTTCCACATCACCAAACTCCACAGAAACCTGGAAACTATAGAGTTTAGCAGAAATCAGGAAGCACAACAAACGGCATCTCATTCATAATGGGCAATCCATTCCAATCCCGAGCCGCCAGCGGCTCCAAAGACACAGCACCACCGCCAACATTCGCGGAATCCCAAAAAGCTGCCCAGGTCCCCTTCACAACCCACTTCGCCTGCGTCACCCTCAACAGGAGCGACCGCATCCGCCTCATCGATTTTCCCGAGACAGACGTGAACACCATAGTCGACGCTGTCAAGCGTCACTGGGCCAAGGGCATCAGCCGAGTCGAGCCCTACGCCGGAGCTCGCGAGATGAAGCTCAACGGCACCCCGTGGAGCTACAACTCCATTGGCGTCGATGAACCCCGCATCCTCATGCTGCGACTGCTCGAGCAGCTGTTCAAGATGGGTTGGGTGCTGCAACTCAACATTGACGTCGTTCGCAAGGAGTGTGACAAGGGTCTGTCCATCGCTTTACCATCTCAGACGCCCCCTTGAACGACAATGAGATGGTCCAGCTAACAAGTGACAGACTCGCTCATCTTCCGCAAGCAGGACCCTCCACCACCACCATGCGACTGGCTCTGCATCTCCTTCGACCGCTCAGACAAGTTCAAGATCATAGGCGGGCCACCCAAGGTCATGTGCGAGGAGCTTATCAGTGCGTGGTCGAAGGGCATCAGGGAGCAAGAGCTCACGGCCGACCGCCTCAAGATCAAGTTCAACAGGACGCCCTGGATGCCGAGCGGCGAGGAGACGGTCGACACGAGGAGGAAGCTCATTCTGCTGCTGCAGGTTTTGGAGAAGCATGGATTCTCGACGTATGCGGCGTTGGATATCCATAATAGCAATGAGGGGAGTGATACGGATGTTTTGTTTGTGAGTCGGCAGCGAGGTTGGGTGCCTGGGATGCCGGTTTGGCATCGGTGATTGCTCTGGTGTGCTGTTCCTCATGTTTCTTGATACCCATATTGTCAGGCGTGGCATTGAGTTTTTTATTGCTGCTGGCGTTGCAAGCTTGATATTTCTCTGATCATCAATGGCTCTCAGGTGACACTTCAGGTACCTATCTACCTTGCTTTTTCAAGTTGATGAGCCCAACTCTTGGGCTTCCACCTACAACGCCTTCGATGAACCACCAAGATAGATACCGCTGACAAAAGGCAGAGTCTGATTCTTACAGATGAGTTTTCTCAGGCGCCTGTACATACGGCGTGCCATAGGGCTGCAGCTCGACACCCAGCAATTCTATGCCCCGGTACTTGGCGCGATCTTTGTTATCGGACATGGACCGCAACCACTTTCCGATCGAGTCCTCGAAGGCCCGCATGTGGTCCTCGCGGCTCAGATCCACAGGCTCCTTGTCCTTGCCCACCAGCAGCATCTGCATGCCAGCCGCCATGCTGGTCTTGCCAAAGTCATCGCTCGCCAGCAGCAGGTCGATGGCGCTCTTGGCCCGGCCGTCAAGCATCTTCAGCGGCAAGTCGAACTCTTGCGCCGCAGGACGCCCAAGCCCCACGCCGTGCACCGTCTTCAGCGCCTCGGCCATGGCCGGCCCGGTGCGCAGCCCACCGGTGACGTAGACCTTTGTGTGTCGAAGCTGGGGGATGATCTTCTCGGCAAACTCAAGGAAGAAGGCCTCACGCTGCCGGGTTGACTCGCGACGGTGAAGCAGGGCCATTTCCTGGTACGTGCCGCCGGAGAGCTCGACGAGGTCGATGGCGTGTTTCTCGAGCTCGCTGCACAGCGCCGCGCAGTCTTCGGTCGAGAAGCCGCCCTGCTCGAACTCGACGCTGTTGAGCTTAATGGCGATGATGAAGTCCTTGGGCACGCGCGCCCGTATCGCGTCGACAATCTCGAGAAGCAGTCGGGAGCGGTTGGCCAGTGACCCGCCATATTGGTCGGTTCGCTTGTTCGTCACCGACGACAGGAACTGCGCCAAGAGGTAGCCGCTGCAGAGTGTCAGTGATATTTGTGGTTTGGGACTCTGCCAGTTCAGCATGACACCTACTGCGCTCCATGGAGCTGCACACCGTCCCAACCAGCCTTGGCCGAATACTCGGAGGCGTGCGCGAACCCCTCGATCACCCGCTCGATATCCTCCTTCTCCATCGCGCGCGGCTTCGCGAACTTCTTACCCCCCAGTTCGACCTTCAGTTGCACGTCACTCGCGGAGATGGGATGCTTCTGGATGTCTTCCGTCACCTGACGACCTGCGTGGCTCAACTGCACCAGAGAAAGGCTGCCGTGCTTCTTGCTTGCCTCGCTAAGCGCCTTAAACGCCTCGAAACGTTCACCTGAAAAGGGCGCCTCTCGGGGCACGATGAGGTTGCCGGCGGACTCGAGGTGGTCGTACTCGATCATGCAGTTTCCCGACAGGATGACGCCGTATCCTCCCTCGCCCCAGCGCTTGTAGACGTTTATGAGCTCGGGCGTCGCCACGCCGCGCTTCTCAAACTCCGTCGGGTGCCATGTCGACATGCGCTCGGTCATCGCCGCCTTGAGAAACCGGTTCGAGGCGGTCTTGCCGCTGAACTCGAAATGGAGAGGCTGCGCCAGGGGCGCGGGGTCGAAGGCCCCAGTCTCATACCTTCTTGGTGACATGGTGGAAGGTGTAGGTAGTAATGTGGTTATCTCGGGATTCTGTGGTCTCCTTCTGCAGTAGCCATGACGTCCGGAACAGGTGGGCTCTTATATGCTCTGCGAGGCGCTTGCCTGGAAAGGATCCAGTTGCCCCGCATATGAAGTCAAGGAACCCACCATGTCATGAGTGCTTGATTTGTAATGTATGTGCGGGTCTCTATGATATCAGGCGGGTTTCGATGAAACCCCAAACCCCGACCAAAATCCAACTTGTACGCTGTGGTGTTTTATCTGCTGGTGGCGACAGGACAGGCAGGTTGCAGTCTCAGCGGTTTCTGCTAGGCGTTGTCGTTTCTCACGGCAAAAATCCTCAGTACTCAAGTTAGGATGCTGGACGTTGAGATGCGGTTGTGTCACCACCTTTTCAATGCTCAGTCACGCTGAACTCACAGACAACCAGATCGCAGTAGGCAAGGGGAAAGGCGGGACATTGACATACAGTAAAATGCTGCATCAAGGTCCGTGCACTTTTACGCCCGAACCGAGGCTCGACGATGCCGATCACACAGCTTCGGAATCGTTAAGCAGGCCAGCAGACCAGAAACTCGATCTGCTGTGCCGCTGGTCTAGCTCAGATGATCGAAGTTGCAGATCCCTTGGCCACGATCATGGATGCTCCACTAGTCAGCTCAAGCAGAATCTTGTCGTTCATATCGGCCACTCTCCTCATACGTACCCCGCCATTCGTGGGGCGTGGACTATCCAGAAACTCTTAGCTGCTTCTGATAAGGACAGGGAGACCGTGGATAGGTGGATAGGAGAGACTGATGAGATGCCGCCTAGCGCGAACTGACTTTGTGATATCGTTCTGAGAGTTATCTGAGCCTGTCTGCCGATGTAGTTCGCCTTGCATTGGCTACCTTGCTGACGAGGTCCTGGACTCGAGCGCGCTTGATTGCTGGCCAAGTGTTTGAAGTGTGTGCACTATATAAACAGGATGGTACTTAGGTCCATAACGCATGGCAATGTTCGGTTCGAGAAGCTATTCAATCTTCCCATCCGAGCAAACAAACCTCTGTGGTCCTCATGAATGGACATGGCCACCGAAAGCGTTGTGCTGACCTTTCAAAACAAACGTTAATGCAATCATATAGATTGCCGTTAACACGTCTCAAAGAAATCAAACAAGATATTGTGACTGAGCACAAGGGCTTGCATATCGTTCCTTGCTGCCCCAAAGAGGCAAGATAGTCGTTAGGGAGCCTTCAACTTCTGGTTGCCTTCCTAGGAATACTTACCAGGGGGGTATCTGCTGGCGCCACTGGGTCCTTAAATCATGGCTTAAATCCCCGTTGAAGAAGCCAAAACGTGCCGTGCGCTAAGAGGTGCTCAAAGCAACACTCTTGTATTATCATTTGAACTTATAACCCCTTTTCAGAGTTGCGTTCGTTGTCTCAAACATGAAAAAGCCGCCTAGTACTACAGAATCGTACGGTGCAGGCGCACTGTAGAACTCGTGGAAGCAGGCAGATATTGAAAAATGACTTAGCTGGCCCTTAGTCTTTATTTCTCATGTAACCTCAGTTACCCAGAATCAAAGTCAAAGATCTCCTCAGGCCTACAGTAATCAATTCTCTACTTACGCAAGCCAATGCTGGGTTCAAGTCGGTGTATTGCTTCCCCAGCGGGATTGCAGTCCCAAAGTAACCACCAAACAGATGCATCCATCACTTTGAGCACACATATGGCCTCACTAATCTGAGGACGAACATCAATCAAAGGTAGCGAAGTCGGGCCGTCCAAATTCGTCCAACTAGGGCCACCAGAAGCCGAAGGCAACCCTCTGTTAAAAATTTCTGAGATTTCGATACTACGTTGGCAGCTGATATACTTCTGCATCTGACCATGGCAACGAACTAGGAATCCTTCTCTGGAGGCCGTTCTTCGGCTTTTACGACATACGTGGGGCTGAACGTCAATCTTGAAGTGAGAGATGAAGAATGCTTGATGGCTTTCGCTCTCTGGGCTCTCGAGTCAAAACGGACTACTCCGTTTCTCTGGTCACCGCCGCGCGCACTGTCACCATGGTTCTAGCTTCGCCCTGCCCGGTTTCATTGCATAAGTTCTGTTCTGCTTGACAGTGTTGACCCAGAAAGCCTTTGGGGCTGAACGTATGCCATGTGCGCAGAGGATGGGATCAACGCTGGTTCCCTCCTTAGGTGGACATTTGCTCCCACCTATTCCTCCCCGATTGATGGTTCTAATCCCCATGAAGGGATCCAACGAACCAAGTTGGCGAATAGTGCGACATAAGCCATGTTCTCTCTCGGCAAGAATACGGGGCAAGTCATTCCACGGGGAGTGCGCGTTATGAGAAGCTTCAAGCAATATTTTAATACTATCCGTTGGGAATCTGCATGGGATGTCAGGGCTGCATTTGTCGTCTTGAATATTGGGAAACGTCGTCCCTAATAGTATACTGCTGTACCTCCGGCCTTACCCACGTCAACCCGTGACCCAGCCTGGCTCTAAAGTCGTCTTTTGCAAAGTGATTCTCTGAGGAAAAGTCGAATCTCAACCAGAATACCTAGCTCATAATTGATAAAGCCCGACCTCCGTTTGAGGCGGCGCCATCAAGTACCAGTTCGTGACGCCTCTTACTCACAGCAACGATGCGGCACACTACAGTGGACATGATTGAGTCAGGACACTAATGTCATTTTGCTGAAAGATCCTAATCCTTGTCCTCGCGCAACAGACCCCATGATCACTCAAGCGACTCCACAACTCTGCCAAGACAGCAAAGCAACACTGCAGTACACGAACTCTATCATACTTGCCGACGTCGGCGAACCCCTCGGATACGGCTAGCCCGGGCCTCGTCCGAGGCTCGCGAGACCCTCAGACAGGGGTTCTCCCGCAGCACCAAGGCTACCGTCGCACCCCCATAGCGGCCGAACGAGCCGTGTGGCTGGAGTCGCTTCAGGAACTATTCCTTCTGGACCCGGGCTAGCTCAAGGCTAATTGATTCATACATCTCACACCGTTTACAGGTCCACGCGCTTTTCCAGGTAGAGGTTATTCTGGGGCATCAGACTCACATGGCTCTCCACCGAGCAGAGATTAGATGATCTGATAAGATCCCCATCAGTTCACCTCATCTCGTATGATGTGTGGCGCGCGAGTCCCCATCTGCAAGGCCCAGCCGCATGGCCAGCTGCAAGGCACGACAGGGTACCATGTGGTTCCCAAATCCCGCAGGTTGCATCGTGAGGTGCTCGCTTCCATCGGCATTGTTGGCTCGGCTAGTTCGTCTCGGGCCTCTCGGCAGTCCGATGCTGTCAGTGAGAGGAGGGGATTTCATTTATAAGTAGAGCTCGTAGAAGCGGTCTGTCCTGACGAGGGAGCCTCTTCGTCAAGTTGATTTCCCATCTCAAAGTGAAACTTCACCTACATTTCACTGGTGCCCCGGTCCCCTCGGCACTCAGGTTCACAGAGACTCAAGGCCCCAAGCAGCAGCCTCAGTCCCGTCATGGCTCGCTGGCACTCCGCCATCTGGGCGGCCTTGTTCGCCGCCGCCATCTGCCCTGCCTCTGCACAGGACAGTGGCTTCGTCAACGGCAGAAAGGCCTTGTCCCCCGAAGACAGCGGCATCGTTCCTGGCCGCTACATCATCGAGCTTGAGCCGGCCGGCCAGGGCCGCCGCACTCGTCAAGAGTCCGGCGTCGAAGCCGTCGTGCAAGACATCAACTCGCTCGGTTACGAGGCAAAGGTCAAGGAGGACTTCTCCGGCATCTCCAGTCGCTTCGATGGCGCCTCCGTCGAGGTCGCCCTCGACAATGACACGACCATCATTGACGACATTAAGAACATTCCCGGTGTCGCCAACGTCTGGCCCGTCCATCACATTGCTCTCAATGTCTCCTTTGAAGCGACGAGCGGCTCCCCCGAGTGGAACCCTCACACCTTTACGCACGCAAAGGAGGTTCACGACCGCAAGTTTACTGGCGCTGGCCAGCGCGTTTGTGTCATCGACAGCGGCGTCGACGTCAACCACCCAGCTCTCCAGGGCAGAGTCGCCGGCGGCAAGAACCTCGTCGACGGCTCGGATAGTCTCGAGGACTGTTCCGGCCACGGAACCTTTGTCACTTCCGTCATCGTCGCCGACCACAAGGACTTCCACGGCGTTGCCCCGGATGCCGAGGTGTACATGTACAAGATCTTTGGTTGCAGCTCCGGCACCAGCACCGACCTCGTGCTCAAGGGTCTCCTGGCAGCCGACGCCGACAACTGCGACATTGTCTCCATGTCGGTTGGCAGCAACACCGGCTACCGCTATGCCGTAACGTCACGGATCGCGAGCGAGGTTGCCCAGGACAGGCTCGTCATTGTTGCAGCCGGTAACGATGGTCGCATGGGCCCTTACTTTGCCAGTGCGCCTGCCGTCGGCCAGGGCGTCGTCTCTGTTGGCTCTGTTGAAGCCGACCAGACGCTCGCCTGGCCTGCCAGCATTGTCTCGTCGAGCGGCGATTCGATGAACATCTCGTACGTGACGCCTACCGGCTTCAAGTATAACGAGACCATCGATGTCGTTCTCGACCTCGACACTGGCGACTCGTGCAACATTCAGGGCATGGGAACCGAGGAGACTGCTGTTCTGTCCAAGCGCGGCGTCTGCATCGGTCGTCTCGCCGGGAAGTCAGCCGAATGGGGTGGCTACGGCTACGCCCTCGCCTTCGATTCATACAACCAGGGCGTCTACTACGACACTGACTTTGCCGACAACTACTGGGGCGCCCTCAAGTTCTTCGCCGTCACGGCCTCGTCGGTGGGAGAATGGGCACGCGCTCAGGCCGCTGATGGCAACACCTTGAGGCTCGTCATCACGGCCGACGCCTCCCCGGTCTCGGCTGATGATGCCGATATCCCCAGCGCCGGACACGTCTCAGAATTCTCCTCCTGGGGCCCTTCGTACGAAAACGACATGGCTCCTCTGGTCTCGGGCCCCGGAGGTTTCATTTATGGCGCCTTCCCTGACAGCAAGTTTGCCGTCGCTTCTGGAACGTCCTTCTCAACCCCCTATGTCGCCGGCGTGGCCGCACTCTACTACGCCCATGCGAAGAAGGACAAGGATGAGTTCATTCGCCGCCTAATGTCTACTTCGCAGTCTCTGCCGGCCTACTACTCCGCGGACAAGAAGGTCATTGCCGAGTTGGGTCCCGTTGCCCAGCAGGGCGCTGGTCTCATCAACGTCGCCAGTGTCTTCAACCACGAGGTTGTCCTGCTCTCTGAGCCAGCTCTGCATCTCAACGATACTGACAACCGCGTCAACACGCATATAATTCGCATTCAGAACAATGGCGACGAAGAGGTCGTTTTCAACGTTACGCATGTGCCAGCTTCGACAGTCTCCGCCAGGAATGTCAACTGGTACATCTACGGATACTACCCTCCCCTCACTGATGCTGCCGGTTCCCTGGACGCTCCTGAGATCTTCACGGTGGCTGCGGGCGCTACTGGAGAGTTCGAAGTTACATTCTCCTCCCCCGACGTGGCCAAGGACAGCGGTGCCGTGTGGTCCGGTAAGATCGTCCTTCAGGGATCCAACGACCAAGCCGTCTCAATCCCCTACCTCGGCGTCGAGGCGTCAACCTACGAATGGGGCGCCCTTCACCACGGCCCTGAGGTTTACAGATATGATCAGAACACCGGCGAGCTATTCCCAGTTGACCACACCGGCGAGCCGTACCGTGCTGCCGAAGGCGACTCGCCTGAGATCTGGTTCGCCTTCCGTTACGGCACCTATGAGTTCTCCGTCGATATCGTCGGCGAGGATTACAAGACGGAACAGTTCGTCTACCCTCCCACCGCGGGAGTTGGAGCAGATGCTTGGTATGGCTCGATCCGCCAGCAGCCTGTCGCTGAGTGGGATCCCATGGACTTCCCAATGCGCGAGATTGTCCGTTTCTCCTCGGGTTCGTACGTCACTTTCAGGAGCCTTGCGAACGGCACTGCCATTCCCTCTGGACGTTACCGCGTCTTGTCTCGCGCCCTGCGCATCTTCGGTGACGCTTCCAACCCGAAGGACTGGCAGCTGTTCCTCTCAGACTCCTTTCCGGTTCAGCTGGGCGACGATCCCGTCCCCGGGTCCAGCTCAACATCGACCGTAATTTCAACCTCTGTGGCTCAATCTTCGGAAGTGCCTTCAGCTACGGTCGATTTCACATCTACCACCGAGGCCGCCGCCTCTTCCGTGATCACGGAAGCCCCATCGTCCACCGTTACCGAGCAAGTCACCTCCGTTCCCGGAAGTACCACGACGCTCGAATCCGCCGCGGAGCCCACCGGTCTCGAGGGCGCCATCTCCTCCCTCCGTCTCCAGCGCCTGAGGGAATCATCCCCTGTTCTGCTCGACACGGGCGCCTGGATGGAACTTCACATCAAGATCAACATGCCTCTTCCCGTCCCCGCAGACTCCGTCATCCAGTTCGGCGTCCCCGACGAGATCATCGACGTGGCATCAGACGCATACCTCTCGGTCCTCGCAGGCTCCGTCGGCAGGACGCAATTCGACCCCAAGACCCGTCTCTTCAGCCTGCTCCTCAGCGACTGGACGACGTGGCACAAGAACATGCTCGGCGACTTTTACGTCATGTGCCGCTTCGACCCAGACTTCGCCAGGAGAATGAAGCCAGGCACCTACGTCGTCGAGTTCCCCGTCGTCGGCGGCGTCCTGACGTCCACGGTCTACCACACAGCCATTGACCGCACGCAAGTCTACGAGCGCCTCTCCACGATTCCCTACGAGGACACATCCCTCTTCTCCGCCGACATTGAGGTCCCCGCGTCTCTCGGCCCCTGGGACTGGGTCCAGCTCGAAACGACCCTGAGCGACGACGACGGCTTCATCTGCGACCAGTCAGGCGTATACGTCGGTCACGCCTCATGCGGCGACAAGCGCATGCGCAACAACACGGACGTGACTGACGCTTCGATCGACGTGTGCAATGTCAAGAAGTACCGCGCCAGGTACAACAGCACCCTCGAGGGCAGCGAGGTCGTGCGATTCACGGTTGCGGGGATCCAGGGCGACAGGGCAAGGTGGACGTACGGGTTCGTGTACGCTCTCGACGTGAGGCTGACGAACGGCACGATGGTGCTGTTTGAGTACAAGACGTTGAACTTTGAGAAGAATGCGCGCACGAGGGCCGCGGAGTCTGATCACTTTTCTGGGGAGAGGGCTTAGGGCTGACTCTTGGCGGCAGAGCAAATGTGTATATGCCTTATTCTAGATTAATAATGTGCAAAGCGCTGGCTTTCTTGAATATGGCTTGCGTGCTATGATTCTCTAGTTATCGTGTACTTGTGGTGGCAAAATGTAAGACCAGCACATTGAACATCGTCGGTCAACTCCAAAGCTGTCCGAATTCGATTCGAGGTCTTCCGAACACAAGCGGCTTGAATCTTTACGGACCTCCGCGTCAGGATTGGCTTAAGCGCCATGACTGAGCTTCAACGCCGAATGACTCTTGCGCGCTTTTCCTCTCTCACACCAACCAACACCATAACCAACCTCCAAGATGGCCGAAAAGTGCTACTCACAAGAACAATTAGCTCAATACTCAAGCCGCATCAGACTCCCACCGCCTCTCTCTTCCCAAGACCCATTAGCTAGGCTCACACAGCTCGTCCAGCATCAGCTAGTCCACGTCCCCTTCGAGACTCTCGCTCTCCACTACTCAACAGACAAGCTCATCTCCCTCGATTCAGCCGCCTTATTTGACAAGATTGTAACCAGGCGACGCGGAGGCTACTGTCTCGAGAACAACGCCTTCTTCGGCAATGTGCTCCGCAGCATGGGGTACGCCGTGTACGGCGTCATATGCCGCATCTCCACGGCGACGCGGGGCGTTCATGATGGAAGCTGGCGGCCGATGTAAGTTGCCACGACATGCCTTGAAATCAACCGACACCATCATCTTTCCTTCTTCCCAGTCATCAGTCTGCAGAATAGCCACTGACCCGCCCAGGAGCCACATGGCCAACATCCTATCCATCAACGAAACCAAATACCTAATCGACGTAGGCTACGGCGCAGACGGCCCCGTCCACGCCCTCCCCCTCTCCTCCGGCACGGTCCATCCCGGCCTCCCAGGCCAGCAGCTCAAACTAGACTTCAAATCCCTGCCGCAGCACCGAGACCAAAGCCAGAAGGTCTGGGTGTACTCTCAGCGCCGCGGCCACGATCCCTGGCAGGAAATCTACCACTTTCCCGAGACGGAGGTCCTCGCTGCCGATTTTGAGGTGCTCAACTTTTACAACATGTCGCTGAGCCTTTGGGCTACGACGGTCGTGGCCCAGAGGTTCGTGCAGGGCGGAGACGGACAGATTGACAAGACGCTGCTGTTAGTGCGTGACGTGGTCAGTGTAGGAGATGGGGAGCACAAGGAGCAACAGCATTTCGAGAAGCTGCTGAGCGAAGATCAGAGGGTCGATGCCTTCAAGAGACATTTTGGTATCGTGCTAACTGACACGGAACGTCGTGCCATCATGGGAAGACAGTCAGAGATTATCAAGTTCCAACCCTGATCTGAGATGAAGCAGACTTGCTCGATTCACAGCTGAAGACAGCAGCTACACCAAGCCAATTGTTATTCTTCAATCTGCTACACTAAATCACTAAACTAAACTATCTGAGCAAACCATTCGTGTACGTCCTCCCCTCGCGTGACCAGCACAGCGTTTTCCATTCTTCCCCACGATTCGTTTGTTTGCAATCTGTTTCTTCCCTTGTGATCCATCATCATCGTTTTCGTCATCTGGCCGTGGCCCATTACTTCATCCCGTTATCGTCTCGGCGTCGCTGCGAAGACCGTCCGAATCACTCGTCTCCGCCTTTTGTTGACCCGTGCCCTGGTTGATGCGCTTTCCGTAGTAGCGCTCCGCCGGCCACCCCTGCATCGTGCATCCCTCCTCCACAACATCGCCGCCCATGATGAGCGTGTGCTCGAGCAGGCAGCTGTCCTTCTTCATCATGGCACCGCTCAAGAGCCGGCTGCCCGTCCGAAGTACGCACCTATCGTCGATCTGGAGCCTGTTCAGGTCGAACTTGCCCCTCGTGTTGATGTGAGCCACAACACTCGCGTCATCGACAGTAACACGATCACCAAGAGTGATGAGGTCCGGCTCGGTGAACATGAGGCTGGGGTTGCCATTGGCAAACAGACAGCAGTCCTTGCCGATGGTCGCACCCAGGGCGCGGAAGTAGAGAACGATCCACTCGGTACCGGTCAAAAGCCCAAGGATACCGTGACCGCGGTAACAGTTGCGACGAATCTTCTCAATGTTGAGGAAAAGCTGCCAGCGTTGGCAGTACGGGGACTTATCCCAGTCGTAGTTACCAGGCATGCGTCGGCCAAGCAGCATCCACTTTGCGCCAATGACAACACCAAGCGCGAAAATGGCATGCAGGGTGGTCAGGACAGAGATGGCAATCGTCACCATGCCGTAGAGAATGAGGGCATCCTTAGCCGTACCGTAAGACGGAATCCACTCCCGGGTCACACGATCGACAAGCTGGATGGCAGTAATGCTGGGCACGTTCCAGAAGAAGGCCGTGAAGACCGTGATGAAAGTCGAGTAGCAGAAGATGACGAAGGGCCCCATGACCCTGTAGGGAGCGAGCTTGAAGTAAAAGGCGCGGCCGAATGGCGAGGCATCATCGCGATCCACGACAGTGTCCTCGCTGTCAGTATCCCTTGCCATGACGGGATGGTCGGCTACCATGGGTACCTTCTTAGACGCAGCATCCCTGGACTCGATAAGGGTAGCGTCACTGGCGACGTGGCGGATCTCGCTTTGACGCTTGGATTTCTTCTCTGACATGTCAGACCCGGTAGACAGACAGACGGCGTCGCCACCCTTAGAGCCAACGTAGGTGCCACCATCGGCGTAACGGCCGCCACGGCGCGTCAACGCACCGGAGCCCATGACGGTCTTGTGTCCGACTTCGACACCAGGGAGCAGGGTCACACGATCGGCAATCATGGCACGGTCGCGGATGATGATCTTCTCAGACCCATTGCCGTCAGAAGTGATGAGGCGGGAGCGAGAGCCGAACACGACATCATCACCAATGTCCAGAAGATGATAGTCTCCAATGCCAGGGCCGGTGCCAGGCCAGTAGACACGCTTTCCGATCTTGCCACCAAGCATGCGGACGGCAACGGAGGTGGCCTCGTAGTGCTGGCCGAACATGGCAGTAACATCGTGGAGACGGGAGCTGGGCATGAGGCTATTCATGAGAGCACCCCTCCATGTTGTCATATTGCCACGACCCTCGACAGGGTTCGGTCCCATCTTGCCAAAGCATGCATCAAGGATGGACTTGATGAAGATGGTGAACCCGAAGAGGATGTAGGGACTGAACATGGTGCGCAGAACGAGGGCGAGATAGTGGTAACCAACTCGCTCGGGCTGGGTGAACCAGTTGAGAATGTCGCGAAGCGGCGAGCTATTTTCCATGGGCTGGTTCAGCACCATGCCGACCAGACCGCCGAGCCAAGGGGTCAGCGCCAGGAACCAGGCGATGAGCATGATGGGAGCGGTGAAGAATATGGACATGGCCCAGTGAGGCTTGGGGGCGCGGCTAGCGGTGAGGTCGCGGTAAGACTCATCAGCGTCCTGCTGTTCCCAACTGGAGGAGTTGAGGCCAATGCATGTGTCTGCAGGAACATAGGAGCCTGGGGCGATGATGGAAGCAACGCCGACGGAAACATTCCCGCCGATCACGATTCGGCCCAAGTACATCGAGGTGTTGCCCTCTGCGGCGAAGGGGCGGCATGTGCATTTTCCGAGGGTGGCACCGTCGCGAATTTCCAGGAGGTCCCATTCTCCGAGAGAGGTGCCGTTGACCTTGACGCCCTTGCCGATGCGAGCGCCCATCATGCGGAGGTAGGTGCGCTTGGTGGCATCATTCATGTTGAAGAAGCCCTTTCCGCAGATAGAAACAATCTTTTGAACAAGCCACCAACGAGTGTGGTAGAGACCCCACATGGGATAAAGGCCCTCGCGATATCGACCGATGATGAGCCACTTGGCGGCCATGCCGATAAAGGGTGCGACGGCGCGAACGGCCACCTGGGCAAACATGATGGAAAGCGTCAGGTTGAGTAGGCGGCCAGGTACCGACATGTTGGTGATCCAGCTCTGGGTGTAGCTGAGGGCGAGGATGAAAATGGTCCATTGGAAGGCGCGACGCATAGGGTACAAGACCACCAAGGGGAACAGCTGGAGCAACATGAGGAATGGGTTTGTTGAGCTGTTGGTCTTTGCACACCCTTCGGTGTTGCTCTCCATGCCAGAAATGCTAGGCGCCGATTTGACGAGGTCGTCGATGTGAGCAGACAGAGCCTTCGGTGTGCCTTGGTTGAAGATCAGGCTGATGGGCAGATTCACGTTGAAGTCGTTGCGAAGTACAGACATGAGCTTGCCGGCCCTGAGCGAGTCACCACCAAGTTCGAAGAAATCGGCGGTCGGCTCAATGTCAGATGGGCTGCATGAGAGAATGGAGGCAAAGGCTTGGAGCACACGACCCTGCGTGGAGCCACCCAGCTTGCCCATTGACTCTTCTTCGAGCTTGTCGAGGATGTCCTCCAGTTCCTCTTCATCGACTTCGCCGTTGAGGTCCCGCGGCAGAGGCTCAGCCATGAGATGGACCTTGTTAGGGACCATGTAGTTATGAACAGATAGCGAGATAAAACGCTTCATGTGGCTTGCCCAGTCGGGATCGAGTGGTTCAACATGCTTAGCCGTCGCCTTGGGGGCGAGGAAAGCCTCCGTGGTGCCCTCATGAATGCGGATGTGCGACTGGAAGTCTTTAGGCAAGGCGGATCGAATCACACCCGTGACAGCGTCGCAGTCGACCTCACAGGGAGCGGAAGGGATGGGGACCTTGAGGTCGGTATCAGGCGGGGGGCAAACACCGGTCCAATGCCTAGCCAGGTACGGCGCGTCATCTGTAATCTCCGGGATGTTGAGACGCTCTCCAAGTCGGATGCGAAGGACCTTGTTGTTCTTCTTCGGAAGATCATCCATGTAGGTGATGAGGACAGGCCACTTGACTTGCTGCAGCGACGAGCGAAGGGCCTCGTGCAAGGTCTTGAGGTCAATGCGATGCTTGTCTTGAGGGGTGACGAGGGCAATGGCGACGACTTCCTGTAGGACATCGTGGGTCAAGGAGAAGGCCAACGCCTGCGTCACACGACCCGAGATGGGCGAGTCCACGGCCATGGCAGCGGCCATGATGGCATTCTCGACCTCAAAGGGCGAGATGAGCTCTCCACCGCGGTTGATGACCTCCTTGCTGCGGCCGGTGATGTAGAGGTAGCCATCGGCGTCGAGGTAGCCGAGGTCACCGGTGTCAAACCAGCCGTTTTTGTTGAAGGGCGACTTGTCGAGGGAACCATCGGACTTGAGGTAGCCGTGGAAGACAGGCTCGCCTCGAACGCAGACGCGACCGACAGCGCCGGGGCGGACCTTCTCGTCGGACCAGTCCAACACGGTCAATTCGGGTCCGGTGGAGAGACCAGACGTGCCGGGGCGGTCAAGCTTGTAATCCAATAGTGGAGTTGAGATCGGCATGCACTCAGTCATTCCGTAACTGGGAAGAACAATGCAATCAAATGTGTCTCGGAGCTGAACTGCCAGGGAGGGCAGCAGGCCGCCAGCGGCATTGCAAGCCAATCGGATCTTGTTGTGCTTCAGTGCCTTGGCCCGCGAGGGGGCTTCGGCCAGGATGACAGAGTGCATCGACGGGGACGCATAGTACCAAGTCGGGTTGATATCTTCGACGACGTCCCAGAAGAGGCTGGGGTCAAAGGCTGCGCAGCAGACAGTGGAGCCCCCAGAGAACATGGGCGCGAAGATGTTGCGAACAAGGCCGCCGACGTGATACAAGGGCATCATGTTGAGGCAGATGTCGTCCGAAGTAAGGCCCCACGAGTCCATGACGAACACGATACCGGCGATGATAGAGTGGACGGTCAACGGAACAACCTTTTTCGTACCAGATGTGCCGCTGGTGAAGAGGATGAGGCTGATGTCATCAGGGTGGTTAGGCTTGGGCTGCTTGACCTTCAAGGGCCGGCCCTTGATGTCTTGAAGCCGGATGTCGTCACCTCGGGATTCGACGAAGGCAATCTCAATGCCGTGTTCGCCGACCCAATCGTCACTAAGCTGCAGCTTGTCATAGTCATCGGGCGTCGTCAGGATGCAACCAGCGCCAGCCTGGAGAACATCGGCCTGGAACTGAACGGGTCCAGCTGCTGGGTTGATGGGAGACGCCGTGTAGTACGTCGTAGTCGCAATACACACCGCTGCCAGCAACGGGCCATTCGGAAGGGCGATGGCGACGACAGGTTTACTCCTGCCCTTTTGGGCCTTGACAGGCACCGCGAAGCTATCAACAAAGCTGTGAAGCCCAGCATGGGTGATGAAATCGTTGGGCTTGGTCGAGCGCAGAGCCGGCTTGGAGCCGTGTCCAAGAAACTGCGCGAAGGACTGATAGGACTGCTTGATGAGATCCTCCACCTCTTTGATCAGGCCGGTAGAGTCACCGGCGGTTGTCGCCTTGGCCGACTCGGGCATGAACTTGATGAGGCGGGCATGGCACTGGATGAGGTCAAAGGTAGACCAAGGGCCGGGAAGGTCGAGGAGGAGACGGTGGAAGAGTTGAAGTGGTCGATCGGAGGGAGTAAGGGGGGCGGGGATGGAGGCAAGAAGAGTGACACGATCCAGCGAGCCTTGGGAAGCCTCCAGGGCCAAGTTGCGGAAGACGGCGGAGGTCACGACGGCATCAGGGGACGAGCTGTACAGCTGTCGTAGCCTGCCTGCAAGCTCCCTGGACTGCGTCTGGCGCATTTCGATTGGTGCTGAATGTTGTCGTGTCTCTGTCTTTGAAGGTGGTTGTCAAGAATGGTCGAAAAGGGTCCGGACGGGCGGGTGGTCCGAACTTGAGGTGATTGCGGTCTCGGATAGTCGATCTAGACTCTGTCGTGAAAGGGTCTTGGTCGTTCAATGTTCGACTGTTGAGTTTCGGGATGACCGAGAGTGAGGAACGTTTTTCATAGACCTCCATGGACGAGACTGATATATAGGTCGCTTTCTCTCCTCACGTCGCTCGTCCATATCCCATGGCACGGCATTCTTTCCCGGACATCGATGGTTTGAAAATCTCGATGCAAATGTGTTCCATGCCAGCTTGGCGATCACTTCGCCTTCCATCACTGACTGAGATGATCGTCATCACTCAGATGCCTGACGGTGGAAAGGGCCAAAAAAAGATCCCTTCTCTGAGTCGTCCGTGGCCCTCGCGAGGGCGACGCGTACAGCCGCCGTGGGGGGTTTCCCATCCGGCCCCACCAGGAGCGAGACCTCTCCGTGCCCGGAGAAGCTTGGTCCTGCGGCCCTGGCGTCCCGGTCCAGCGCACTGGAACGCTGGGTGCCCAGAGACTTGATGACCCTCTGCCGTGTCTCGGGACTTCCTCCTAGTGCTTGTCGATAGGCGTGAGCACAGGCCGCTGCGGTTCGCCAGCGGGTAAGTCAGTGCATTCCGGAGCACTGCAGAAATTTACCGCAGATGAACGTCAATTCGTGACTGATGTGACGTGATATCTTCATCAAATGAGTATTCAAAGCTTGGTGAAGTCAATGGACGTGTCGTAGAGGCGGTTCTGAAATTGCATCGCTTGTCGGCATCGTAATGGTCTGTCGTACTTTGAGTTAACCTTGGCGCCTTGCGTTCAAATACTTCCATAGTCATGCCGCCCGTCGCCCCCGTTCACCGATCTGTCCAGGCAAATTAAACGTCGTCGCCAGTGAATTGCCAGACCGTGTATCTGGAAGACAAGACCGGTGTCTGCCAGTCTGCGACAGATGACAAGGAGGCGTTTCTTGTCAGGCACAATAACGGCTCGTCCACCCACCCAGAGAGAAAACCGAGGCGGAAGCTCATAGGTCTGCCTGGAATGCAACTTCGGCGGCATGGTGGGGCCTCGAGGCTGAAGATATCACATACAGGACCAAAGCCTTGTGAACCTCATGATTCAAGTACCGGAGATCGTCATTCGCATCATGATGAGAGGCGGGCGTGGACGCTCGGTCCCGGGTCTTGGATGTCTTTGTGACTACATGGCCTTTTGGATTCGTCAATGTGGTTGTCCGAGTTTTCCCTAGGGGTGTGAGAAGGTTGAGCGAGGTTCGCCTCGTTATCTTCGCGTGTCAATCCGCTTCCCTGATGAGCGTCGGTCCCAAGTCGGTCCAAGCTCGTCACGTCAAATCTTGCGATCTTCAGATCGTCGAGATCGGCCAGGGGTCGTATCCAACCTCCCATCTGCATCGGGCTCCGGAGCGTCTGTCCGTTGCAGATCTGTCGCGGTATGTTGCGCGTCGTGTTTCTCCTTGTCGTGCTTGGTGAGGCATCATGATGGCGTGGGTTTGTGTGTTGTAGGAGGCAAGGCTTGGTGTTGGTGCTTCTGGACATCATCAGGAGGGTAGAGGTAGTCCCCCACATAGAATCTGCGTCGAATCGGACTTGACTGTGCTGTGTTCTTTGTTCGGCAGGTGACATCAGGGGAGCAACTGCCAACAACCCGAACACCAGGTGGCAGGCGCGACTCACCCCCTGGATCGGTCTCTGAGACGACAAAGTTTGATCTAAGCGAGTGCAAAAGGTGGCGTTTTCTGCATCGTCGATGACGACAGATATTCTGATACTTTGATGAAGGAGGTGTGGTAGACTCATTCCATCGTGGAAGCCATCAGGTTTGACTTTACTCCCTGCCACTGAGTTTCTGTTCTCGTCTCCTTGTCTGCTTGTCAGCGTCATTCACGTCGTCACCCCGCACTTGCCCCTGAAGGTCTCGGCCTGGCTTGCTCTGGTGGGTTGTCAGTCATTGGCAGATGGCCATCAACGATTCAGATGCACAGGCCCCGTGCTGAGCAGTACGGGAAGACAAGAGCACATGTGAAAAGTGGCGAACTCTGGAAGAGACTCGAATGATGATAGACACGTGATTAGGGTAAGTTCTCAGCTATCTGTAGTCAAGTCTTAATTTGCACTTCAGATGCACTCCGTGCCGTCAGAAGTCGAAGGCTGAGTCTGCTTGACCATGGCATGATACATGTTGCTCTTGAGCAACACAAGGCTTACACACATTACAGACTTTTTCAGTCCAAAATATAGACAAAAAGAACATATCTGGTCATTATCGCATAAAACGATCATTGTGCCCGTGACAACGTGATTCGGCGGCCTGACCAGCAGGTGCGGCAGCACCACGTTGAAAGCACGATATTGATCCCCACCAAGCCAGTCCTGGGGCCCGACAAATTATTTACAGTCGGACGCGTTCACGAGCACCTCCCCTGAAAATACTGCGGTGTCTTCAGGCGCGAAAATGCCATGCTTGCTGTTCCATCAGATTTTTCCACTTCACAAGCTTCCGAGTTGCCTTTGCCCTTGACCAGACGACACCAACGGGGATGTAAGCCATGACAGCTACTTATTGGCCGGAGACTTTTCTTAGAGATCCAAGTTCCTTGTCAACTCTCAACAGTACGAAAACAATCAAGACATCCCTTATCAGCTCAGACAGAATCTGAATGGGGATTCAATTTTCTCAGTAGAATAACTTTTCATCATCAGAGCATACATGGATCCAAGGTCTCGAGCAGAGAACTTAGTATAAGCCTCTGCTCCACAACATTAACCAGGGCTCACAGAATCAGGACGCTCTCAACCAGGGAACTCAGGCTGGCTTTCTCCTAGCACTTTGCAAGCTCTCATGAACGTACGCTCACACCTTCACAAAAAAGTACAAAAACCTCAAGCAGAACATGTTGAAGGCGACAATAGTCAAGACGTAATAGTTTTGCATCGTCGAAAAGGTGCAGGGAAATGAGTGGACGGTTACAAAGCGTGGAGGGATCATGGGATCAACTGGGCAGGAATGTGTAGAGGGAATCACGAGGAGCGAATTTACTGTAGAGGCGCAGCGAGCAAGGCCTCTCAATTGTAAGGCATCTTCTAAAGAAGACTAGTGATTATTATACGGTTCGGAATCGGATCAGTGTTTATTAGGAGAAAATACATCGTTCTTTTGTTTGGACTTTGGAGCTCTTCCGGCGACAGCGGAGCAGATGTCACGAGGATTGAGACTTCAGAAGCGAGACTGGAATGATATGAACGGGATACCGGGTCAAGATAATATTGAGGCTACCTAGGTACACAGAGGTTGGACTGGGATCAGATTGTGCAAAGACCCTGGAGGCAAGCCCAAACCAATGCATCCTCCACGAGGATGGCCATTTTCGAAATCTCGGAATGATGAGTGTGGGGCTAAGGGCCAATGTTAATGCTGCTCCTGCCCGAACAGGAGGCAGAAGGACGGATGAGCGAATCAGAAGAGGCACCACGCCACAGCGGGAGTGGCGTAGCTTCCCTCCCCAGCCCAAGACCGTTCCGAGGGCCAACTATTGTGCTACTTGGGTTTGGGTATATGGCCATCCGCCTTTGAGATAGACTTGTTAGTCAGGCTAAAGGGTTGATTTCATCTGATGGTGATTATCTCCAGGTATCAACAAAAATTGACCAAGACTTAAAGGTGGCTATCGTTCAGATCCAGGGTGATGTTCTGTTTGATTTTCCATGATCACTAATGCTGTTGTGCAGTACCAGTTGTCTGTCAGACGAATGAATCGACGCTGATCACAAGTGCCAACCATCCCACGCAGGTGATGCTTGTTACCTTGGATGATGGTGTTTAGCTGCGCAAAGCAATTGAAAATAATGGCGAGCAAGTCTCATCCTTCCAACTCAAACTTGAGCTTGACCAGACCTAGAGACTTTGATCGTCGTACAATAACTCTTCGTCATCCCTCGATCGTCTATTCCGAATACGGAGAAAAGATACGGCATGAGTCACTAACTTCAGGCCATGCCGTGCGGGCTTGCCGCCGTACATTAGCCGATCCATGGCGCCCACATCGAGTGCGGAGCAGGTCAAGGGGCAAGAGGGAGGAAGGAAGTACAGTGTGTATAGCCAACGGCGCAAGGCGAGACAACTGGAAAGTGACACCCGCGGCTTGCCCCGCCACGGGGAAAGACCAAACACCCCGGCCGACCACGGAGCCCCCTCATTGACGACAATTCTATGAGGTGAAGAAAGCATGAAAACATTTTGCTTCTCGCCGCCATCCATCTTCACTGCCAAACTCCTCGAAACCGACCAAAAGTCAGCACAATCATGGCTAGGGACATTGAAACCACCATTCAATTGCCTCCGGGCGAGGCATTCGAGATGCAGACTGACGACGAGGCAGGCAACAGCCTCACCAATGTCACCTCTGTAGAGCCTACACCTCCAAACGGCGGATACGCCTGGGTCTGCACACTCTGCGTATTTCTCGTCAATTTTCACACATGGGGCGTCAACAGCGTATGAACTCGAGCCTCTTGTAGCGTCCATCGACTCGAAGCTGACCGAATACCAGTCCTGGGCCGTCATCATGGCGCACTACTCCAACGAGTCCACCGAACTGAACGCCTCGCACTTCGAATACGCCGTCATTGGCGGCCTCTCCATCTCCCAGGCCCTCCTCTCATCCCCCGTCGCGACAAAGTGTCACAAACACCTCGGCATGCGCACGACAATGTTGATCGGCTCGCTCATCCTCTTCACCTCCCTCCTGACGTCCTCCTTCGTCACCAAAATCTGGCACCTTGTCCTCGCCCAAGGCCTCTGCTTCGGCTGGGGCATGGGCTTCCTCTTCATCCCCGCCTCTTCCGTCCTGCCCCCGTGGTTCTCGACCAAGCGCAGCCTGGCCGTCGGCCTCGCCACCTCGGGCGCAGGCATCGGCGGCCTGGTCTACAGCCTCGTCGCCAACGCAGCAATAGACCGCTTCGGCGTCCGCTGGACATACCGCATCCTCGCCATCTGCTCCCTCGTCGCCAACGTCTTGGCCACACTCCTGCTGCGCGAAACAGGCGGCAAGGCGCGACGTCTCGCGCGCCGCGACGAGCTGCGCTTCAACCCGCGTGACTTCGGCCGCATCGAGATTCTCCTCGTCATGTTCTGGGGCATCGCTACCGAGATCGGCTACATTGTCCTGCTGTACTCGCTACCCAGCTATGCCGCATCCGTAGGCATGACGCCGACGCAGGGATCCATCGCGAACGCCCTGCTCAACCTCGGCCTGGGGCTTGGCCGCCCGCTCGTCGGCTACTTTAGCGATTCGATCGGCCGGATCAACATGGCCATGATCATGACGGGGCTGTGCGCCGTGTTCTGCTTCGCGCTGTGGATACCCGCTCAGAGCTTCGCGCTGCTGGGCCTCTTTGCCGTCCTGGCGGGCGCCACGTGCGGCACCTTCTGGGGAACAATCACGCCCGTGCTCGTGGAGGTCGTCGGCATGAAGAAAATGGCGGGCACCTTTGGTGTAGTCTGCTTGTCAATGGTGCTCCCGACGACGTTTGCAGAGGTCGTGGCCATTGAAATGTCCGTCGGCTCCGACGGTAAGGATTTCACGTCTGCTCAGATCTTTGTCGCATTCATGTTCCTCGCTGGCGCGTTGAGCGTGTGGATGCTCCGGAGCTGGAAGATATTCGACACGGAGGCTGAGCGGCCCGTGGCGCCGTCGCCGCGGTCGAGGTTTGGCGTGTCTTGGTTGGCGCCGAGGTTCCTCTTCCGCCTGTGGCATGTGTAGGTGGTTCTGTCTCGGATCGAGTACTTGTTTCCATTTAGCCTTGTGGGCGCTTTTCGCGGCAGGGGCATCGTCCTCGTACTCAAGGGTCAATATTTACGGGTTTGGGGCGAGGGAGAGACATGCGGAAATCGGCACTGGCGCGGACGGCTTCCGTGTCAAAAGTATGAATGGGGATTCCAGCATTGGTTTACAGAGATTGGACGATTTAAAATCTTTTCTGGAAAATCATTGAGAAGAAGGGGGGTTTTCTTATTTCTTTCGCCCACAAAGTCGCCCGTCTCCATTTTGTCAACAACATTCGTTGTAACATTCGTCGTGCCCACATCAGGGACATTCCCATGTAATGCAAATCAAGAAACAAGTCAAGCCCGAGCAAGCGACTGGCAGATATCAATGCCACGCAATTCGTACCTACAGATCGATGGTTGGGTCCGCGACCTCCACCATGGAGCAAAACTCTGTCGCTCCACCACACGAGGGATATAATGCCGACATTCGAGGCGGCCAACCATCCAGCTTCGATCGTCTAGTTGGTTAGGATGATGCATTGTGGTTCTTGCTACAATACTGCATTGACGGCAGTTCGAATCCGCCTCGGAGCAACCCTTTTTGCATTTTGCTCCATGGGAAGCTCGTCACATCGTCGCAATCGAGTCTGTTCAGTGTTGGCCAGGTTGGTGATGTTGGGGATCTGGTTGCTGGCGGTTATCATGTTTCAAACCCACAGCGCAATCAATCCTCTCAAAACCCAAGGAGTTGTCTACATTTGGAAGACGAACTCCGCCGTTTTCTCAGTACTGAAGGGGTTGGCCCTTGAAGGATCTGTTACCCTCAACCTACCTAGGCGTTTAGCATCAATCTCCCTGGCCCGCCATGGAATCGGGAGTCGTCAACCATGACGTTGACCGCTACCAAGCTTGAGCAGCAACAGACAGCCAATTAGGCATCCGGATTGCACACTATATATGAATATCAAATATATTCGAGATATGCTTTGTTCGACTTCAGGTCACAAGATCGGCTTATCTTGTTCAGCATCTTACTGTACTTTACCAACCCAACCATGCCTCCCACTCCGCCGCCTCCTCCGCCGCCTCCTCCGCCTCGGAAATCTGCCATAGTTCAACACGACGAATTTCCAACCGAAGCAGGGCAAAATCCCTTCACTCTGCGGGGAAAGAACTTCGAGTGTGCCGAGTTCAAGTTTTCAAAGGCCAGCAACAAGTCAGGAAGCATCCCCTTGCGGCAAGTCGTATCCCACTTTCTCTCCACGCCGCATTGCGCTCAAGCATCCGCCGAAAACGTCTTCCGAATTATCGGGCGGCTTCGGTGTTTGCAGCACACACTGAAGAGTCACAATGCCGGGCTTTCCACCATGTCCCCTGGATTCACGCAGTACTGGCGTCAACATGCTGTCAATCTACTGTCTGGGTTTGGCTGTCAGTTCGAGCCCGAACCCCAGCCGATCCACGTTGATGGCCTGGACGAGCTGGTCGGAACACTCGAAGATCTCTACAAGAACAGCATCAGCGAATCCCGCGCTCTTATCGGCACTGGGAAGGTGACTTTCGCCGCACTGAACGAGCTGTTCTGCCCGGACGTGTTCGTCAAATCCTCCGTGGTCACAAACACTGCACCATCAGTATTCAGAGTTGTAGACTCGTACTTCGAGGAGCGGCGCTCAATGTTCGGATCGCAGAAGCTTTTCCACGTTACTCTTGAAATGGTGGTTCCAGTGGGCGAACACTTTTCAGTGGCAACCTTCTCCGAAATGGTCACGGCCTGGCATGGAGGGCGGCCTCGCAGCCTGTCGGACTTTGCGTATCAGCCAGTGTCAGATTCGGATAGGACTAATTTGTACGAAAGAGCCGAGCGCGGTGTGAGGTTCGGCCACGGAGGCGCCAAGTACTTCGCCTACACGCCGGACAGCTTCTTCCTGTATTCTGCTCGATCTCGAAACAACGCGTCGGCATCCCTTTCGCAGGCGACGAACGGCTCGCAGTCGCGGACGGGGGGCCGAATCATGGTAGACATGGCACGCGGCGCATCGTTGGGTCACCATCCTTGCCAGGGCGTTGACGAAGCCACGCTGGCCGTCATCCAGCTGGCGGGAAGATACCGGCAGTAGCTATCCAAGCGCACGTAGTCTGACTCTCATCAATCCGAATCTCTCATCGTGTGGGAAGAAGTACCCGAAGGATTCTTGATCACCCTCTGGCCAGCCCTCGTCGGCTTCAGCTTCACGGCCAAAGCGTGGGGTCACGTTCTCGTCAGCGGTCTTTCAGATATTAACTTCCAAGACCAGGCTTTCGACCGGTTAGTTCTAGCGCAAGAGAAAAAACAGTTGATACGTGCAGTAGTAAGGTGCGGGACGCTACCACAGACTCAAGATCTCATCAGCGGCAAGCAAGGCGGCCTGATCTTCCTGCTCCATGGCCCCCCTGGTGTCGGCAAGACCTTGACCGCCGAAGCGGTGGCGGAAGTCCTGCATCGACCACTTTACTACGTCACCATGGGTGAGCTTGGCGTCAATCCAGACGACCTCGAAAGACGACTCACGGACGTCCTTGAGCTTTGCGCGGAGTGGGACGCGCTTGCGGTGCTGGATGAAGCAGACGTGTTTTTGGAGACGCGCAGCGTCTCTGATCTCGTCCGTAACGCAATGGTCTGCGTCATGCTTCGCATTCATGAGTATCATCCAGGAATCCTTTTCCTTACCACCAACAGTGTCAGAACTCTGGACCCGGCTTTGGAAAGTCGAATCACCCTTGCCATCAAATATAAAGAGCTGAGTCGGGAAGGCCGCGCCCAGATTTGGAAGGGCTGTTTTGAGAACGTGCCGGGACCGAAAAACTTCGACTATGACGAGCTCGCCGAGGAAGGACTGAATGGACGGCAGATTAAGAACGCTGTGAGGCTGGCCTTGAGTCTGGCGACAGATCAAGAGACGCACTTGATCCAGTCGATCCTTGACGAGTACTGTAGAGATTACATCTCTTGGGCGACAGAACATGATTGCGGACGACACATGGAACAGGTCCACTGGCGGATGAGATGAGTAGGTTTTAGAGGCGTTGAGAATAAATGGAGTGATCCCTTACTTTACGTCCGTGTTCATCCTTCTGCCACTGGCCACCTCAGGCACTGCGGCATCACTGAAGCCGTAAACGTGGTTCTCCAGACGATTTTGGCGTTGATCAGGAAAGGCCACGTAATTTGACAAGGCTTCAGGCTTTTCACCATACGCATCGACAAATTAAACATCCGATCCTGATTCAGATCCCAGCGCAGCATCACGAGCCAGCTTGATATTCTGGTATGACGCCACTGGAACCTCGGTGCTGGTCTGCCGCCTTGCAGGCCTCAGCTTCCAGGAATTGAAGCATATATGATCTACCTCCAGCAAAAGGAAATAAATATATAGATTGAAGTATAACATCAAGCCAAATATTGGCGCTCCAGTTGGCGCCCCTCATTACCGTGTATTCTTGCGTCGCTTTGACCCCGGCTCATGACCACCAGGCATGATGTCCTGGAGCCAGCGACTGCCACGAACCGTGCCCGCGAAAAGAGTCGTGCCGGCGGCGTCCGTGATGCCAAGGCGTTCATCGACCATCCACTGGCCGCTTTGGGTTTTGGCCTTGATAACCGCTGCTCCTGCTTTGTTCTGCATTGTTTTGGTGTTATTACATTTTTTATTTGCCGTTTTGCGCTGTTTACTGTTAGTGAGAATGATCTGCAGTGTTCAAAAACGCAAATGCGCTCACAGTTTGTTCCTTTTGAGGGGCGGCCGCAATTCTCTCAATCCATGAGATCTGGCTCAATGACTGTAGAATCAGCTTGTGAGCCTGCGCGAGAACGAGTTAGCTTTTGCAGCAGGAGATATGGCTCGTAATACCCACCCTCAAAGCTTCACAGATCGACGCCCACCTCTGCTCGAAGGTTTCAAAACGGTCCCTCATGAGGTCCGTCTGCCACCTGGCCACATTCGGTTTTCCCTCCTGAGCGCGGATTGCAGCTTCCTGTGAAAAATTGTCAGTTCAGCCCTGATGGTTCTGCGGATTTTACGCACCAGGATCTCCCAGCAGAGGAACTCAATGTCCAGATCAGACAAGGGGCGACCGATGAGCCTCTCAATCTTCTGCATTTTGCTCAGACCATGGTCCCCGAGGATATCACCGATCCGCCGCTTGTTCTTCGGCTTCATTCCGGCGCCCCCACCAGAATCGCGACCAGCAGTGCCCGTCGCCATCTGACTCGGGCCTGGAGTGGGCATGACTCCATCTGCGGCTTCGATGGTGTTGCTCATGTCGAGAATGGCGTCGAACAACTGCTTCACGCATTCTTGCTGAGCTTGGGGATCTCTTCTAATATCGAGATCTCGGGGGACCAAGTCGCAAGAGCCGTTGGAGAAGGCGTAGTATGCCTCCTTGAAGTTCTCAAAGTCTTCCAGACTGTCAAGATGGTATTGAACCTGACCAGTCATTGGCTGGCCTGCCCTTGCTGCAATCTGCTGAGCCGGTGTCTGATAAGCGGATGCAGGATGGCTATCCGAAGCCATCTCCGGGGCTGGCGCTTGATCGTAGGTGATATCGAAGGCCTGGTCATAAAAGCTGGGATCGATCATGTCCTCGGGAGGGCCAGCAACAGAGACAGAAAGCAGTCGGCCGACCATGGAGTCCGTCTCCGCATCTCCCATTCCGAAAACCCAGCAGTGTTTGGCAAGCAATGCTGCCAGTTTCCAGGCCATGGGATCGGCCTTGACGCTCTCGTCCAGCTCCTCGATTATTACGTCTGACGTCGGGAAGAAGCCGTTTCGTTCGCGGTAAGACTGCAAAATATCTATGAGAAGCTCAGGTCAGCAGTGGGCTGATATTCGGTGAAACAAAGTGGCTCACGAAGCATGAAGCTCATCGCCTGGGAAGACTCGTCATTGATCAGCAATGTACGTCGCGCCACCGTCTCGAAAGCTTGGAGGACGCTCTGTTCTTGATACAGAGACTCGCGATCAGCTTGAGCACCCCCGACCGTGTTGCCTTGTGATGCTGTATTGGTTGAGCTCTAGTCAACCAGTACACCATCGTCAGCAAGAGGTAGATTGGGGCCTTCGTCGAAGCCAAGCTCGGGGTATTGAAAGTCTTGGGAAGTCATTTCTGTCGCAAGCTCAGGCCGGATGAAACGGGTGACACCGGATTTGAAGATCGCTGAAGTTGAGAATGCAATTGAAGTTGAGTTTGCAAGAAAGCAATGCTGTCGAAGACGAAGATGAAGACAGTGTCTTGTGAAGAAGCAAAAAGCAATGTCAAAGTGAGCAAGAAAATTGTGGGTCGGGAATCTTGAACGCGCTGTCGTGTGAGTTGTGTGAGTTGTAAGTAGAGAGAAGGGAAGATCTCCGGCCAGCCGGGATGATTTTAATAGACTCTATGGCCCGGGCAGCGCAGACCTTCCCGAGTGATCCGGCACCGAGGTCCCGACCCGGGCAAAGCACAGACCATCTCCGGTTATTCAGGCCGGGCTTCCACCGGGCACCGCTATGGCAGCAATGTGCCGACCCGGGCCACCCCGGTGTTGTTTGCTTACATTGGCCGCCCAACAATGTTATTGACCTGAATGAGCTGGTGCCGGGGGGGGGGGGGGGGGGGGGGAGGGGACTAGACCTCGTCACTTTGGGACACCGACCAGAACAAAGGCATTCACCTGGACCGAGTATTATCTTTGTTCAACAAGGGAAAAGTCGTAAGCAGCCGGATACTCAGGATGTATCAATCAAGGGATGATTTCCATTCTATTGCCAGGCAAAGTCCCAAGTTGAGGAGTATTTAACATGCAGTCATAAGTTCTGATCAACACAATGATTCTGGTATGATTGTCGACAGAGGAGCAAAGACGCCCGTTCAGAGGACATGTTAAGGTATTGGCAACAGGTGGTCTATTAGTAGGTATTTTAGAGAAGTAGATCTAGATACCCTTTTGTCTCATTTGGTCCTTCTGACTCTTCATATGTAGATTTCAAAACGCTGGGTCTCTCAGCCTGCGGTATCCTCAGGCCTACCTGTGCTGTGGCATGTCAGAGGTTCAGGCAGTGCGCTGGATATTTTGAGTTGGTTGTGAATCATCGTCTTGAACGCAAGCTGTTCTGCCTATGCTTGGGTGTTATTGATGTCCCAATCACGCAAAGCCTCATAGTGGTTGTCACATAAGGCATGAAGAATGCGTGTCGGCTGCGAAGGTAACCAATAACAGTGAACAATCGCCACGATACATCGTGAATGGTCCGTTCCCGCTGGCATGATTCAATTAGAAGACACGCCCCTAATTTCGTGATACAAACAGCAAATGATCCTTTGACAGCCCACAAGCCCAGTGGGCAACCGACGAAGCAAACCCCAACAATCGCACGTTCATTTCCTAAAGGCACTGACAAACAGCTCCATCAAATCTCCGAAGTCCTCAGACACTGAGATAGTAGGATATGTGAGTATGCACCCTAGAACAACAACAGCCGCCTGCACCTATTGCCAACTTATAGCGAGGTCCTGGTGAGCATACCATCCGAGAACGGTTAAGGATTATTGTCTGCTTCTAACCCAAAAGTGGCAGGCTACCGCGTTTCCCAGCGAGCGAGCTTGCTCATTGCAATAAAACGCTTTAGATTTGCTTTCTTGATGAGATCTGCCAGTAGGTTAAATACACCAACTGGCCAGGCGCCAACAATCTAGGCTTTCCTGATCGATATAGGTCGAAAAGTCGCCGCCCTGACCGGCCGGGAGGTCAGGGAATCCCAGAGGGAAAAAGCCAATCCAGCGGCCGTCCGAGGGAAAAGGAAGCCAGCCAGCAACAAGATCCGCTATCTGTGCTTGCATTGCTTCAAGGCTCCTCGGGGCCATACCTTGCGGTCGATGGTGCCATAGCCGATGCAGTTGGTTTGTCGGCGCCCTAGTCTTGCAGAGGCGAACAAGCACACTTCAAGGCATATGATACCTCGTTAAAACCACGAGCCGGAAAAGCATACCGGGAAAGCACAGAGACATCCTGTCATAAGACATATCGCCAGTCATAAGACGAGTACCATTTGTACTATGTTTCATGGCCGCTTCCGGTCGGCAGTCCCCTTCGAACCCATTGTTCGCTGTTCGCTGTCTCCTCGAAAGGGTGCACATCCGCACCTGGCTCCATGCGTCCGGGCCCATCCTATTCACTTCACTCCTCGGGCACAATTGGTCCGCATAAACAAAGCCTTGTTGAACGCAGGCATCTCCTCCAATTCCTTGTAGATGTAGATCGCCTCTTCTTCGTCGACTCCCATCACATGTCGCCACCCAAATCAATTCGCACAAGTTTGCCGCCCCGAGTATGCCACAACGCCGAAAAATAAAAAAAAATCACAAGGGGGGCCGGCCGGCCGCAGGGGGGCGGAACGCTCGACGATGCGGGGCCGTGTCAAAGATGGCTGTAACTCGGTGGCGCGGCCGAACGCGGGGCACCGGTCATAGATTCGTATGTAAATGTCTCGTAGCCTCGGGGTATTTCGTTTTCCCAGGTCGTCAGATTTTTCGTCACGCTTTTGTCTTTCCTCATTTCGTCTTTCGGATATCTTTTTTTTTCTCTTTCCATTCCCCTACTCGCAAGCCAGGACAGACTTTTCGGCGCGGGCGCGCATGTGAGTCGCGTGCGTCTCGAGGCAACGGGCCATTAGATGAGTGACTGTGAGGTAGTTAGCAGAGGCAAAGCGCGACGAAATCTGAGAACTCACCAGGCCACACGGCGGCTTTATCCAGCATATAAGCCGTGACGCGCAAGACCTTCGCAGCGTAACCCGTATGGTCGTCCATCTGCACCGCGGGAACAGTGCCGTTGACAAGCTCCATATTCAATTTCATTTCGGCAGAAGCGAGAACCTCCTGAACCTTGCCGATAAGCTTGACATCCTCCTCTTCTAATAGCATGATGGCCGGCACCTGCGATAAATCAACGTCGTCTTGGCCGAGGATGCCGAGGTAGCGGCCGACGCGATCCTGCAGCGTGGCAATCCATTCGGCGAGAACTTGGGCGCAGTCAAACGCACACATGGCCGACTGTAGGGGTAGCTCCTTGCTGGTGAAGTCGTTGAACGTGACACCAAGTTTATCGGCCATGGCGAGCGAGTCGGCCGCATAGAAAGCCGCCTTTCGAAGATGCTTTTCACGGCGAGAGGTGGAACGGCTGGACGCCTGGGGAGCCTGAGCCTGACCGGGGAACTTTGCAGCGGCGAATTCGGGTGAGGCTGATTGTTGGGTGGCGGGTGATTCGACAAATGCAGAGCTGGTGGCAGAGTTGTCTGACGGATCAGTGCCATTGGACTCCGTGTTGGAGGCGGGGGAATGTTCGGCATGTTGGATGATCTCGCTGCCGCGCGAGAGCTCCTCAGCCATGGCATCCCAATCGCGCTGCCAAAACTTCTCCTTGGACCTGGAGAGATTGACGAAGAGGCGCACATACGCAAGGTCCAGCAGCGGGATAGCATCAGCAGAGAGAGGTCCCAGGCCGAAGGGGTTTGGTCGCTCGAGGCTATGGTTTGGGTTACTAGCCCACGCGGCCTGCCACGCCTTCAGAGCAGGCTCGATGTGGCGGTGCATCTTCTCCGTCTCCTCGTTCGTCCAAACCTTATTGTGGTGACGTTGCCGCGTCTCCCAGATATAGTTGTGGAGGGCATTGATGAGGATCAGGCAGCCGAATGTCGAGGGCTTGAGGCGTGACTCGGCTCCGTTCCCGTTGGGGGCCAAGGGCTGATTGAAGCCCTTTTGCTGCTTCTCATTCGTGCGCAAAAGTTCGCCGAGTGATTCATGGAAGGTCGTGCGGTTGTGGTTTGCACTGCGTACGCCGCCCTTGGCCGCAAAGGCGGTACTGCTCTCAGCGGCAAAGAACTCTTCGTCGCAGGGCAGGTCAAGCAGGATCTCTGAGTTGGTCAGCGCAGGGGTGTGGTTGTACGCTGTCACCAGCAGGCTGGAGAGGATGAAGATGACGTAAAGTGTCCGTTTGCGCTCCTCCATCGTCTTCCACTGCAGCCACTCGACCTGTTCCTCCATGTCGGACTTCATGCCGTTCCAGTCATCATTCATATGCGTATCGTTCTCGGTCGGCTCGACCCGGATCGGTCGGAGCAGATCGGCGGCCTGGGCAAGGCTCACGAGGGCGGCACAGTGAGTGGACGCGATATCGCTGGCGGTCTTGTCGCCGCAATTGTGACCGTAGACAACATTGAGCAGCATGGCCTGGACCAGCCAGACGGGCGTATGCACGGCGCTTTCAGGAATCTGTGAGGTCGCATCGGAGCCGGGAGTGCGTCGGAAGTCAGCCTTCCGCACGTCGGCCTTTCGCCGTTCTTCCAGATAAAGCTGGATCATCTTCTTAGCCATCTCGAAAAGATCTCGCGACTGTGTGTGTTCCATCTCGTAGAGAGCGCCAATAGCGGCCATGGAGAGAATCAGACAGCCGCTGCCACCGACGCTGTTGGATCGGCCCGTCGTGGACGAGGATGACATTTCAAATGATAGCGTGGGAATGTGAAGGAAGGGCAGGTGGGGATGGAATGACTGCAGGTAGGAACCAACATATCGCTGCAGGTCCTGCGTGCTGGGAAGACTTTTCACGTGGTCTGGAAGGTTGGAGACGTTCTGGACACCTGGGGACATGGGCGACCCAGGGGTAGGAAAGGAGTACTTGCGACCACCGAAGGGCGAGCACTGGGAAAGAGCGTTCACAATTGCGCCGCGCGTGGCTTCAGTAATGGTTGATACCGGCGAAACGCCGTGGTTGCCGCCATTCAGGGACGAAGGTGTCTCGGGCCCGGCGTTGTAGCTCAGGGCTTGGTTGAGATTCTGTGTGTTCAACCCCTGCACGAGGGACGGGCTGAGGGAGCTCATGGATGGCGGAGGGGTGGAGAAGTAGATGTCGTTGGGCTTCTGCTGGGGGGGCTGCGGCGACATGGGGGCACCATTCAGCAGGTCGGGAAACACCGAGCCCGTCAGATCCATGGAGAAAGGGTTGGGGACCTGTGGCGGACCCATGACGGCGGGCTGCCACATGGATGTCGTAGCCGCTGACACTTGGTGGTTGGAGCCATCAAGCATGACGTCGCTGATGCCGCTGTGGCTAGTGGTGCTATTGGCAGACGGACTTGATCCATCAACGGCGTTGTCAGCACCCTGGAAGGACATCTGATGCTCGAAGCCCGTCAGCCAGTCAAAGCTGTCGTCAATGTGCTGAGTGGTGTTCATATCGTGTATGCCGTCGTGCATCTGAGGGATAAAGGGCGACATGGGATCCAGGGCCATGGACTGAGGCGAATCGTTGTAGTGGAGGGCGTTAGGATTAATGGTAGAGCCCGGCCCGAACAGCAAGCCCTCAAAGTCGAAGTCCGTATTGTACGCCATGGGAGGCGCCGTCCTCAGTCCGGAACTGAAATCCATGTTGTGCATGTTGTTCATGGCATGGGTTTCGAGCTTTGGCAAACCATGCTGAACGCCCCGCTGACCCATGGCGGCAGCCATGCCGGTGGACATACCATTGGGCATGCCGTAACCGTGATCCAGGTTGTGCATGGGCAAATTGGCCAGGCTGGGGTGACGGCTGTGGCCGTGAGTCGGAGGGATGCCGCGGGCGACCTGAGCGTTGGCCGCGGCCATCATCTGCATGGCACTGCCGTCGACGTGACTGATGGTGTTCGCCCGCGGGCGCATAGCGGCCTGGGCACTGGCGGCAGCGGCGGCATTGGGCCCGGCGACACTGTTCTTACGAGCTCTACTCTGGGGTCCGGCGGCACCACTCGCGCTCTCACGGCGGGCTCGAGGACGTGACGAGGGCGTCGTGGTCTGGTGCAGCTTCTGCTGGTGCCGCAGCAGCAGGTCGCGACGGGCGAAGCATCTGGTGCACTCGGGACATTCGAATGGCTTCTCCTTTGTGTGGGACCTCTCGTGGCGTTTCAGGTGCTCCAATCGGGCAAAGGAGCGCTGACAAGTCGCGCAGACGTGAGGGCGAGGTTTATCGGTCTTGGGAGGAGGAAAATTGGCCGGCGCCTTGGTGTTCACAGTGATTGACGATGCTGTTGCGAGAGTGCGGTCAGCTGGCGGTGCCATGGCAATCTCAGGACGGCATCGGCGGGGAGAAGGGGGGCCGCGAGAAGAAGCAACAGGAACAGGAGGGGCACAGGCACAGAGGGGTTTGAGAAAGACTCTCGGCTCGTACCATTCTCATCAGCCACGGGAGCGATGTTGTTGGCAGTGGTGGAAGCAGCGGCAGCGGCCATGTTGGCAGCAGTTTCGACCTTGATTGCAGCTTCGTTCATGGTCATTATTTTCGAGAGGTCAGGTCGCCGCTGGTGCTGTGCTGTGTGCGTCGTTTTGGAGGGGCAGCTGGGAGACGGGAGGCGGGAGGCGGTAGGTGGGAATCGGGTGGGCGGCGGTCGCCAGTCGGTCCAGTCAGTCGTTGGCTCGCTCAATCAATCGTGCGTGGTGGGCTGCTCGGGCGGGTCGTGAGGGATTGGAGTGGCGGGGTGCCCTTCAGGATAAGAGAGGGGAGATAGTGGGAGCCGACGAGAGCATGCTCTTGACGAATCGTGCCTTGTAAGCGAGAGGTCGTGATCGTGAGTCGTCAAAGGGCCTTTGGGAGTCGTCAGGTAGAAAGTTGAAGCACAGAATGTTTCCCGCGACCGAGAGCAATTGCTGGTGCTTGGTGAACAAGACGAGACGAGAAGAAGGGAAAGAGAGGAAGATCAATCAGCTGGCACACGTCCGAGGAAGGACAGCAATTGGCCCAATCCAGTCTGGGAGGAAGGAGGGTAGGAGGGTCGGAGGCCAGGAGCGAGTGTGAGTGACCACCACCCTCAGGTACTCCGTGCGATGCGTCAACCGCACACGTCCCCATTCCCTGGCCCCTTCCCAGCCCCGGACCCCATCCTTGCCCTGCTCAGGGCGATACCGCAGGCTGCACCGTGCGAGCCATCCCGCGATTGTCACGGGGAGTGGAAGTAGGGGGGACCCCGGCTGGACGTTTCGAGCTAGCCTATGGTGGGTACTGGTGCTGGTGCAGGTGCTGCCGGATGGCCTGGCAAGCATGACGACTGAGCATGATAAGTGTGGTTCAGCACGGCTCGGGAAGTAAATTACTCGAGTAGCATTAAGGTGGTGTTCGGGCAGAGGCTTCGCTGCTCGTCAGTAGCGGGTTTTTGTTTTCTTTGCAGCATTCGGGGCTTCGGTCAGAACAGAATGAGGCAGTGAGAGTAGCTAGCTGGTGACAGGCTTGCTGCGAGAAAGAGAGGTGTACGGACACAGCCAGTCGCGTCCAAGTCCGTCCCACAATGTTCAGCCGATCGCCCTTGCCAATAATGCCGGTCGCGATTTAAGCACCGGAGTATTCGATCTGTCAGCGGTTATTCAAGGAAGGGGGGTCTGAGGGGAGAATGGCGGATGGCTTAGGAAAGGGCGTGTCAGCGAGATGCGGCGCACTGTGTGCAGCTTCCCATCTATTGTCTCGTTTCCTGGTGAGGCAAGTACAGATGTACCGAACGCAGCTAAGCATGCGTCGGGCAAGTGAGGTCCAGCCAAGCGTTCCCTTTTCAGCATAAAGTCGCTCATGACCAGATGACCAGGCGGCTCCAGCACCAGCACCATCAGTAGAGACCTGGACCTGCCTAGTACCCTACCTAACTTATTAGTACCTTCAGGGCTCCAGGGCTTTCAGTCGGCCACGATGGGTAATCTTCTCCTGAAGTAAGGTAGTGTCTCCAGATAGCGGACGGCTAATTAGTTCCAAACCTTGCGACGCACACTGCGGGATGTGCCTCGCCGGGGCCTCCAGACTTACATTTCATTTCATTCAATTTGCATTTCATTGTCGCGGTCTTGCTGGCTAGTGATACGAGGCTTGGTGCCGTATCCGCAGAAGGAAGGACGCTGACCGAGCCCGACCGAGCGACCGAGCGACACACCAACCGGCGGTGCGCAGATCAGGGTTTCGGCACCTCGCCGCTCCTTGCTCTTGCTCTTGTCCCATTCGCTGCACTGTGATTACCTGCGTACCTCCTCCGGTCACTGCCGGGACATGCCACAAATCAAGTCGAAACACTTGAAGTCGGCAGCGACGATTGTTGGCGCTTGGTGGGGGTCAGGGGGTCAGTCAGTCGAGTGGCACTGCCCGACATTACCTCTGGACCTACGATTGGCGTTACCTCGACGAGTTTCAGTGGGCTCTCACCTCACTTGACGTCCGAGGCAGAAGGCACAGTCAACACCGTGTGCAGAGCCATCAGGCGACTTAGAGTCCCTGTACTGCTCCAGCCGCCCTTGCCCATGTTACTCTTTGCTCCTTGCTCTCTGGTGCTCGCCTCGCCCGCCATTCCGTGTTCGCCTCTTCTCGTGGGGCTTTCACTCCATCGGTCATCACTCGTCTCATAGCCAGCCCACACGAATCCACGATGACTTGCAGCCTGGCAGTCTTGCAGGGCGTCTCTGGGCTCCTTGTTGCTCCCTCTGCCCTTCGCGCTAGTCACCGTCCCACCGATGGGAGTCATAATTATGGCCCAACATGCATGGAATAACGGCGAACAGAGGAAGCCGCATGTTCGAGGCCCGGAACCAGTGCAGGGGGCTCTGGTGCAACTCGCCATCTGATTGAGCCAGGCTAGCCCCACCATATCTGCTAGCCACATGAGCGCTAGCGCCTGCATGGGAGCCGACCCTAGCCCTCGCATCGCATCACGACTTGCTGTAGGACAGTGCGTTCTCCTCGGTGCACACTTCCCCGACAGTGGTGGTAGGCTGGGCACAGTGAGTGAGTGATGCGTGGTTGGCCAACAAAGCACTGCACCTCCTGCACCCTTGAGAAGGAGCTCTTGATGCAGACAAGGTCGCGGGTGCATTCGAGCTGGGGAAGAAGGCACGATACTGGTAGTATCTCATGACGATGACGACATGCCAAATGCGATGCTCCTTCCATGGCTTCACTGGAATTAGCTTCCGTCCGGATGGTGCCTACCTTACCAAGACCACAGCGACCTACCGACCTGACTGTTTGCTTTTCCGGCGGGACGAAACACACCCAGACTCCAATACTACGGAAACTTCTATCAGATTTCAAACTCGCTCACGAGCATCTACGGCATCACACCGTATACAGCATCTCTCGCGGAAGTGCACGACCACCTCATCACGTCACTTGCAGTCATTGCATGAAATTCACTCCAAATTTTGTCATCGCGCGATTCGCAATTCGCAAGTCAGGCTATCCGTCAGCCTGTGATTTAATTCATTCCCGCAACGTCATGTGCCGGCGAGCGTGTTACTGCGTAATGCAAACACAGAATTCGGCGGATCGTGAGACACATCATTCGCCAGGTGTGAGGCACGCTGCAATTTTCCAGAAGCGCGCAGAGGCACCGTCCCCATGCACGCTCTGATGTCTACTACATCGTCAACCTCAATGTGTAGCGTGATGCAAAAGTTTACTGGCCGCTTGCCACACCGGGACCTCCAGCCTTATCTCGCCGGGGAGGCCTGTCTCTGGATCTCCGAAGAGGATCGTTGCTCTCAAGCCTGGTAGTGGCGAAAGGATGCCAGACTCGGGATTCGATCGATCGGCATACAACGTCTCAAATGACGGAGAAAGAGCCGCAAAACAGCGGCGACAGCTGTTTCACGAGTGAGCTGTGGGTTTGTGCTGCATGTTCTACATATCACTGCTCACGTCTGTTCGTGCTATTAATATTTCTGTCTAGGGTTCCGGCGCACCTCCATCTATCTACAGAGCGGCTTGAATGCCAGGCCTCGGCCCATTCAGCAGGAACCTGCTTTGAATGTACAGAGGTACCCCAAACAGACAGTGCCCATGTTAGCCAGAATTACTGTCCGCCGCAGGCCAGAAATCGGCCAAGGGTCCGTACTCCGTTGTTACGTCGGTGGAGCCTTGTTGCAGCCACCATCTGGGCCGACGCCTAACCAAACCAAAACGAACACGCAATGATCCCTCCCTATCTGCAGGTCAACGGATTCGAGCTTGGCGGCAGCGAAAAAGCCAGCCTTCCAGCCTTTTGCATATCGACGCGGCGCATCGCCCGTATGGGCTCATTGTTTACGAGATTACTACCCAGCTGTGGACTGCCGGAAGGCTAGCTGCTTTCTTGTCGGCGGATGGAGATGGAATGCCAGTCAACACAGCACCACCTTGCCAAGTCGTGGGACGCTGCGGGCTATAGAGATCAGATGATGCGGCACCTGGCTCAAAGAGAAGCCATCACAGTCTTCAGTCTTTCGATTCTCTTCAGCTTCTTTTCCGCTAAACACCTCTTACAACCAATGCAATTACCATGACCGTCATCTTGTGCTGGCTTTGCACCAACAGGGCAGCATTTGGTTGCATCGCCCGAGGGCCATCTGGCTTATCTGCAGCTTAGCAGACCATCCTTGCTACCGACCCTTGTCACACGTCCTCGTGACACCCCAATGCTTGGGCTTACCTAAGGCAGTATTCTACTCCCGAACGAAATGGTAGTCTGCAGGAGCAGGGCACATCGACACAACCCACGACAGCGCCGGTCACACCGAGTTGGCTTCCCTCCACCGTCGGCCTCAGACTAAGGAACGGGAGGTGACAGTCCGAATCCAACGAAGATTTCGCCGCACAATCACTGAGTTCCACGCCCTGACGACTTAGCCACCGAAGCATCTCGCAAGTTGGTCGGTACGGTATGCTACGGCCAGACCATTGACCCTCCAGGCAAGCATGAACCTCGGAGGCGCGACTCGGTCTGCCAATCTCACCCTCAGCCACTACACTTTGCCAGAATTGCGACTCGTCAGGGGCACAAATGCCGAGCTTCAAGCTCTCATCAAGTTCGCTTCTCCAGATTGCTTCCCCAGCCTTTCCCAAATTAAAGGAGTCTAGTGCGCCGGATGGCGCGTTTCTCCAAAGCCCGACATTGTTCGCGACCACAGACCTCCCTCATCTCCAGTACTGTCTAGGGTACCAGATCCTCTCTGGACGGTGATCTTACAGCGTTGATGTGACATGCTCCGAAAGATCCGTCCGCCGGGATTCCGCACCTTTCAGGGGGTCGGTCCTACAAGTGCGAGCCTAGCCTCACGCTCACGCGCCCACCGGTTTCGTTGGGCTTTGCACACCGACTGACAGGCCCACTTCTTCCTCGCTTTCGAGACATGACGGAATGGGAGAACATTCGGTCTTTTACCTCGAAGCTGACTGCACTCTCCTGTTCGTTGGAGATCCTTCCATGCGCCAGCTCACCGGAGCCTGGCGCAGTACTTGAAGTTGGTACGCAGTCGGCGCCAACTAGCTCGCACCATCTCTGACCCTCTTAACCACTTGCGTCCGCCGAATCCAGGGGAAACACAGGGGAAGCAGCTATTTCTGTCGTCTTCCAGGGACAGCGCTGCGGCAACGCGACGCATGGATGGATGGGACGGCATCCGCTTGTTCAAGAAGTACTACACTGATGCTGTCGACCCTACCTACATCACGAACACCTGACACCCCCGAAGTCCCTGAAGACACGCATGTCCGTGCAGTGGCACCCCTGTCCTTCCCCGGACTTTTTTACTACTCTCGGACCAACCTGTGAGCCTTGTGCTTGGGGAGGAAATGTCGCCCAAAAACATTGCCGATCTTTGTTGTAGGTATCCATGCCGTCTTGCCAAGGGCAACTTGCTGTGATACGGATCAATCAGAGGTCGACCGCCCGGAGAAAGGGGCGCAGATTCTGGTTGTCAATCTGTTCGCCGATCTCTGGCCGACGTCGGACGGGGCTCACCATGTCTTCACTTCCGCCTTCGCACTCGGAATAATGGCGCTTCGAGTCAACCTGTGGCTGCCAAGTGACCAAGCCCACATGGGTCTTCATCCACATATTATAGGTATGGATGGCGGGTGTACTCGCTCTTGGTTTTGGGCGGTACAGGCCGACGCAATGACGATGGCCTCGACCTCTCTTACGAGACGACAAAACATCCAGCATGCCTTTGCCACAGACCACCCGGCTAAACGCAGGCTGTAGAGGGTTCGCCACCTGTTGTCCCGAAACCTCTCCCATTGGTCTGTTTGCCACATCGTCGAGGCTTCATACAGCTTCCTGTCTTGTGCAATGCAGGTTATATACTGCAGCATCATGCAGCCCACACACACAACAGCATCTCGGACCTTGCCTTCACTTTGCAGGGTGCATCCACCACCATCCTCACGGCGCTGTGCATGTTTGCGAACGCTCCGGAGTCGATTGACGCAGGCGGCGAATATGCTAACCACCTCGAACGTGACGCAACCTGGCTCCTTAAGCTTCTTAACCCACACCCGAAAGGCATCTACTCAATATCCAGCCATGCAGCTTGCAGTTCGTGGCGTCTTCTGTGACATGGCAAATTGCCTTTCGAATTCAGCTGTTCCAAACTTCGTCAATTTGATGACTGAGCGGCTTCTGCATCAACCACAATCGACGATTCTCACCCCACGAACCACTGTTCCAAGCGCCTGCGGCTAGAAGCCATACCAAGATGAGCGACCTTGGTATCCGCCTGGCGGGGACACTGCTCTAAAGGTCTTCTCGCGTTGCATTCTCGTCCACCCACGCGGACACACGCACCCACGCACAAAATGCGCGCACTATCGCCAGACCCAATCGACATCGCTCATCTCCGTGGCCCACCAAGTCCAGCCCACATTGTCAAATGCAGTCGAGACCCAGACGGCTTGGGCTGCTGTGGTCGACTGAGAACGAACCAGGAAGATTTGCCTCGTTCAACGGCCACTGGCGGCATCCGTGGCTATTGGTACGTACACGCTGGTTTCTCTACCACGTTACAGAGGCGATGAGCCGGGTCTAGAGCTTGTCGATCTCTGTCGATCAACAACTTGGAATCTGGATGTTGTCGCTTGTTTGGATCGACTTGTTCGTCTCGGCCGGGGTGGATCTCAGTGGACGGCCGTCTGGCATTGCCACGAAGCGTCATTGCGGATCGGAACCTAAGGTAGGTGCAATGACAGTGCGGCGGACCCCGAGCTTCCACGTCGGTCTGTCGTTCAGTACTCATGGCCACATTCGGTCCGGGTATCTGCGGGGGTCCAACGTCGTCGGAAGCCACCCGATGAGCCATAAATTTGGCTCAGAAAGCCAGGAGGATCAGCAGGCACCGGTCAGGTCCTGGACACTGCGAAGCCCGAGGCTGATCCCCATAAGCCGCCGATACTTTGACCAAGCTGCCGGCAGAAGAGCTAGATGAGGCTCTCCCTGTCTGATATTGCGGCAGTCTCGACATCGAGGACCCAAGCCACAGATCACAGCTTGTCTCTTGGGTTCAGTCCATGCCAGCCCGCCGCACACTAAGAAGCGCCTCTTTGAAGCCACGACTATGCTGACTAGTTCTGTCAAGTTCTGTCAATTCAGATCTTGGAACAAGATCCTGTGCGAGGCACTCCGTCACTACTATATCTTCTCTTCTTGAGTCAGCCACACCAGCCACCATGGGATACCCAATATGTTCAATGGCCTAAGCTCAAGTTTGCGGAAAACAATCTGAGGTCCCGTCAAAGAGGGCCCTCCGGCAACGCGTGGTCTACTCTGCTTTCTTGACATGGATCTTCTCATGCCTGCGGCAATCGTTGAGCCTGGTGAAAGCTTTACCACAACTGGAGCACGCGAATGGCCTCTCTCCAAAATGGCTTCTCATGTGCCCTTTGAGATTGATGTTACGCGTGAAGCTCTTGCCACAAATACTGCAAAGAAACCTGGCGTCTTCGACTCTCCTCGTTGGCTGCACAAAAGCAGGTGGCTGGTCGCTTTCCTCTGGGTGATAGTGGCGGACGTGTCGCTCCCTGTCCTTCTTCGTCGTGAAGCCGAACGGTGCTTGGGTGCAACCATCCAGAGGGCAAGGAAAAGGTCGCTCGTGGCGGTTGAGGTGGTGGTCGCGCTCAACCGCAGTCTCGAAACCTTCTGAGAAGAAGTCGCAGGCGGCTTGACTGCACTTGTACACTTTCCGGCCATATGCGATACCGATGGCCCCACGGCCACCGGCGGTAGACGCAAGCCCTTCGAGGACTTTCCGGTTCTTGACAAAAGCTTCATCAATGGTGGTCACGCTCACCTTTGGGTCATGCTGTCCACTCTTCCGGTGGTTGTAGATGTGGGTGTAGAGCGCCAACAACTTCGAGTGGGAGGCAATGGCCGGTATGTCGTGCGCTCTCAGCGCGGATGGGGACTCGACATCATGTGGAATTCCAGCCTGATGCGTGTGGAAGAAATTGACGAGGACTCTCTCGAGGGTCGGACCATAAGGCGTGTCCTTCAAGAGTTGTTTGCAGTCGTGCAGTACGGCTTCCAGGTGGCCCGCCCAGTTCGCCACGACATAGTCCTCAAGAGCGAGGCGTCCGTGAAGGGCATGGCCCCGACGATCAGATTCGAGGCAGCTGCCATCGAACCAAGGCTGCGACAGATGATCGAGGCAGAAAATGGCTAGGTCGCACTGCGCTTTTGACATCTCGATATGCCTATGATAGCCAGGTTAGCGGATCAACAGGTTAGGTAAGGGGTTCACCTCCGCTCACATTTTTGCAGTCTGGTGAACAAACTGGATTCTCGTTCCAGGAAGGACTTGCAACAGTGGCCTACAGGACTGTATCAGGGCCTCCCACGGTTCGCGATCGCCAGACACAGTAATCGAGTCCGGAGGGCGGCAAGCGATGCCTCGAACCTCGTACCATTGCAGTGGACGCTTCGCGCCAGACAGCCAAGAAAAAAGAGCAGAGGCCCGCTCCCTTCCATCACGGAGTTCCTGATCAGCGCGCTGCATCACCCCAATGAGTATCCTGGCGTACCAGTCACTGGCATTGCTGTCGTGACTGGCGGCTTCGAGCAGCTCCTTCCACGAGCGCTGCAAGATGAGACTTTCAGTGGCGAGATGCGCATTGAGAAAGAAGCCTGCGAAAGTGCGTTCATCAGCCACCAGAGTTGAGAAGGAGGTCTGGGACTCACTTACCGCCGCTCTGGCGTGTCACTTGGTCCTGCAGCTGATTGACTTCGTCTTCACTCAACGGCAGGGCTCCTGGTGCCTTCAACCGTGCACCCACATAATGATGAATATCTCGAAGATTCTGCGCCGGGTCGGCTTCCAACACACTCGCGGCGTCAAATATCCTCTTCAGCTCGGCAGACGAGCGACTTGTAAATAGCACTCGCAGCCTCCCAGCTCGAACTCCCGGTTTCTTGGCGAGGTGCGTCAACAGGCTTACTACGCGCTTCGCCTCTGATGGTTCGCACGCATCAAGCCCGTCAATGACAATATATCGCCTTGAGGGACTTTCCAAACACAGTTCCACGAGGTCTCGCGCGGTCTCGCTTGTATTCAGGGTGAGCTGGCCGCCGTTGCGTGTCTCGTCCAATATCGTCGATAGCAAATCTTCCCGGGACAGAAGCAGCTGATGAAGAAGACCCCTGAACACGCCGAGAGCCGTACTCAAGTTGGTGTCCCCCTCTTCGCAGTAAAAGAAGTGGACTTGAGAGCTTGGTGGGATATCTCCCTGCCGCTGCAGGGAAGCACATTCTTCGACTAGCATCGAAGACATCACCGTCTTGCCTAATGACTGTCAGCTCGGTCAGATCCGTGACCATCAGTCGCCGACTTACCAATCCCGGCCTTTCCATGGAGCCAAATAACAGGGCTATCGAGGTCTGGTGCCTTCAACCACCTCCCGATCTCAGCACGCCCAAGTAGCCACCTTCCGGCGCCTGGAACGTCGGCCCTCACTCTGCAGTACTCGGCATGCAACGCCTTGGTCACGGGCGACGCCGCGATCCATCGAGATACTTCAAGGTTCTGCTGCTGCATACGATCGCGTTCTTGTGCGTCGAAGTCATGCCACAGCGCCAGCCTCTGGCCTGAATAGTGGCGCATTTTTGCAGCTACCGATGAGCGGTCCCAGACGATGTCCGACATGGTGTCAGACTCGCGTCGGTGGACGGCGGGTGAGCTAGCATTTGTGCGAAACATGGCTTCTTCAATGACCGTAGCATGCATCTTGAGACTCAAACTGAGTGCCTCAAAGGTGTTGGCGAGGCCTCGCCATGAAGGCCTGAATGTTTTCAGCCAAGCTGTTCGCGCCAATTGTCAGTAAGTCCTGGCCAGCAAGGGTAGACCACTTGATATTCGACCAGCTTAACTTACAGGAACGGCCGAATAACCTAGCGACGGCTGCTTCAAAGCGCAAGAGGTCGTCGTATAAGCTCGCTAGACACTGCCTGCTCTCTGGCGATTCTCGGAACAATGCCTCACACTCATGGAACGGCACAAACTCCAGACCCAGAGTGTAATACACATCGAGAAGTTGATCAAAGGCATAATCGTCTACGCTGGCCGTCTAGTACCGAGGGAGAAAATACATCATGATCAGTCCGAATGCGCAAAGCGAGTTGGAGAAGACGCCCACAAGACAACACACCTTCAAAAACCACCGTGTCGGCCCCCAGATGTGGGCCATGAGACTGGTGACGATTTCGTCGGGGAGAAAGCAACGCAGGGTCGAGTCAAGTCCTTCCATGCCGGCGAGAAAGGAGTTGAGGCGTGGGAGGTTCATCATGGTACGGTGGCGGTCCTGGTCCGCCTGGATGGCGAGGATGTCCAGCTGCAAGTCGTCAAAATTGGCCGCGGCGAAGGCGGCGCGCTGACTTTCGTCCAGGCATGATCGAAAGGCATCGAGGCTCGCCGCAAAGGACTCTACATCCTGGTTTGAAGGGTCCATGGCGGCGAAGGGGTGTATGGTGCGTGGGAAGGCGAACAATCCGAACACAAGACGACAGCTCCTCCAGCTCAGCTCGGGCCGGGACAGCAGCGCATGGTCAGTCAACCCAACAGCTAGCCACGATGCTTATCAACGGGCAGCGACACGGAAGCGTCGGCGAAAGCGCTGCGCAACGCAACGCGCCGCGGGCATGGCGGGGGTCTCTTTCGGTAGGGGACCCGAACGGGGGCGGGACCACATGGATTGGGGCAGTGAAAAAATGCCAAGTGCAAGAAATAGGCGGCGGGCTTCTGAGGCAACCGGCTTTTGTTGCGGTGCCGAGGAATCCGAAGCCTTGTTCCATGGGGGCTTCCATGCGCCGACCGCCGTCGATCCTGGCTGGCAGCGTTGGCGGCCCTCGTCATTTCAGCAAGTGGGACTCGCGACGAACAACAATCGTTTCGTTCAGGTGAATACGCGCGCGGACAAAGTCAGCAGTACGAGGCGCCCGGCATCCATCTTTACGAAGGCAGGCTCAGAGCCCGCCCTCCCCCCAGAGCTGAGGGAAATGATGTCAACGTCATCTCTCCTATGCTCCCCTCCCCCCTTCGCCAGGCAGCCGAATAATCTGCAGTGCACAGCCCTGTACGATGGCACACGCCAGCGCCATTGCCAGTGGGCGTCGGGCGGGAGAAGGGGGGGGGGGGGGGTGGAGGGGGCAAACGCCGGTGCCGGTAAGGCGCGCCAGGCAAAGCCAGGGATGATCTTGGCGTGTTACCTGTCAGGGGTTCTTCACTGCAGTCGGCATTCGTTTTCGACCCTCTCGGCCCTCTTGGCCCTTTTGGCTCTTTCGGAGAGAGGGGTTGGCGCTTTGGCCAGAGGAACCGAGACCGAGTCAGGGGTTTGGTTCAGACTGTGAGGCGATCCGTCTTGTAGTCTACATCCACGGCGCGAGCTAACGGCAATCCGTGGGTGACGGGATGAGGCGAGCATTTATTTCGTTTGGCTCGCTTTCGGTTTGGGCTCTCGGACAACAAAATCAATGCATTATTAACTAGAGCACAAGTGCGAGTGCTAATACCAGTACAAGCAGCACGGGAGCACGAGCACACACACACATAAGACATCAGCCGAAGCTCACTAATAGTAATAATGGAGCCACACAATGAGGGCGAGACAACGCAGGGTTCGGGGCCAACAGAGAAGCTTATTACAGTGGCATGACTATGAGTTGTCAAGCGACTTACTGACCTGACCACGTTGCCTGGTATAGCGTGCGCGCTATTGCGAGCATTTCAGGCTGTGGATGCCAAGACCCCCCCAAGGCCCAAAGTTTCGATCACTGGGACCATGCTCTAATATCTCGGCCATGCCATGCCAGGTCAAGGAACTCAGCCACGCTCACCAATCTTATTCGTAACCATGACTATTTACCCAAGGTATGTCTTGATCTCAGGGCCACGGCCGCCTCAAAGAAGAGATGGTCGCGTGTCGTGCCTACCGGTACTCCATGACGCCATCTATGATGGGTTCGGTAGATGTGTGAGATGGGACTGCCAAGGTCAGCGCGTACCGACTTGAGATGACCAGACCGCGCGAGCTCCAGGCTATGCTGAGGTTAGAATAGATGAAGCCGGGCAGTGGGTTTAGATGGGAGGGGCCGTGTTGCCCGGCGCAGACGAGGGGCCCACAGGGTTCAAGCAGATGAAGCACGGCTTGATGGGCGGCGAGCGACGAGGGATGTGGGTTCCGCGGTGAGGCTTTCTGGGGTAAATGTAGAGATTGTCATGGTTGTGCTGTGAACCGGATCTGACATTCTTCTCGTTGTTGCTCTTGGCAGCGGCGTAGTCTTGGCTCTGCTGTGGCTAGCCCAACGTGATTGATACTGGTACTCACTCGTAGGGGAACTGGCGATATCTGCTCATTAGTTGTCTCCTGTGTTGCTGGCCGTCTGCAATCTCACGGAACTTTACGTAGCTAGTGATTCGTTGTTAGTAACTCCTCGGATGGTTCCGTCCACTGTTGCTCCGCATAATGGCAACGCGTCCGGATGGCTCGGACAATGAAGTGAAAGTCATGCGGTCTTCGGTCCTCGGTTTCCTTACTGGAATATGAATTGAAACATTCGCTCGCTTAACAAAGACAGACAGAGAGAGAGAGAACAGCGGGTGCCTCTGCGAGGTTGCGCCCGTCTGTCCCTTAAACAAGGCCTGTCCGAGGCCATCCATCCGTATCCGGTCCATCCGTACCTGTAACCCCGTGGTATCCAATGCGATCCTCCTCCCCCGGTCCTTTGGTCATAGTCATACACGCGCACACACAAGGCGTTCGTTCACAAGCCGATCTTTTTCACCCCAAGTGCCGGGCCCCATCCATCCATGCCACCAGAACCATGTAAACGCCGCGTCCCACCCGAAACCTAGAACGACAAGAAGTGCGGGTTCTCATACGCAGCCCCCCTCCTCACAGCCTCGGGCCTCTGAAGCCAGAGCTTCCACTTGGACAGCCTCTCGCCCACGACGGGCGCCAGCCTGCGCGACCCGTAGACGTAGAGGTCCACGCGCGCGACGGCACCCGACGTCTTGCGCGCCTTGGTGACCGTGTCCTGCAGGGCCTTTGCCTCGGCGACGGCCTCGAAGGACAGGTTCTTGCGGTCGAGGAGCTTGGCGAGGGCGTTCTTCATGTGCGAGCGGAGGTAGCCGAAGGGCGTGCCGTCCGGGAAGCTGAGCAGGATGTGGTCCGGCTGTTCCGTGACGATGAAAGTCCTTTGTTTCGATGATGCTGAGCTGCTGCCGCTGGGCCCGTTACTTGTCTGCTTGAGCTTTTTGGTGATGGCTGTCAGGTCGCCCATGAGCTTGACGTCGACTTTGTGGATCTGAAGCACGGGTCAGCGAGACGGAGCGTTACACTTGCAGAAGATGTACTCACCATGCCGTAGCATACTGTCTCGCAGGTCTCATCGTCAGCCGAGTCTTCATCATCTAGACTCATGGCTCGTGAGTGCCGCGGCAGGGAGAGACGACTGCAGTGCGATCGGCCCATGGAAGAGGCCGGCGACACGGGGTAGGCGCCATGATCGCTACCAGGTGAGAGGCCGCCGCACGTCGAGTGACTGGATCCCGGTTTCAACGGGGTCCATTGCCTGCTGGATGGAGACGTTGGGGGACGCGATCCAAGAGATGTCGTACTGCTATATCGTCAGCTTCTTTGCCACATTTTTTGGGGGGGCCTTTTTTTTCTTTTTTTTTTCTTTTTTTGCCCGGAGTCTTGCCCGAAAGGAAGGGAAATAAATAACAAACCTCGTGCTGCTGTCACCTTGGCCGTGTCCTCTCCTATATGCGTATTCATCCGTCTCGACTCTCGTGTTGGCGAGATACCACTCTGCGGTCCGGTCCTCACTATCCTCCGTGTTGAGCAGGAATTGCAGCGACATTATGGCGGCGGATGCATCGGTCTGCGTGTCTTTCGAATCTCGAGCTTCTCCTCTACACGGAGATGTATTTTTCAAGACTGTTCAGGTGTATGTGCTGCTGCGACGAGTGATCGAAAATGGTGATCTTATGGGGCCTACGGGCACGGGCGATGAGCATAAGCAGTGAGGCGTGAAGCGTGAGGCAAGGGTGGGAGACTCGATGAGGTCAAGTAAGGTACCAAGCAAAGGAACCGGGCGGGCCCCCTCTTTAGGAACCCATCAGAGCCAACGGGGTCGCGGACTTTGGACAGACGACGAGGGCCGATGCCGAATCCGATACGAACGAGCGAGAGCATGGCAGAATGCGAATGAGCGTCCGGCCTTCCGGGGCACAGCATTTCTCAGGGCAAAGGCCAAGGCCAGGACAAGGACAAGGACCAAAGACCCGGGCAAGCCAGGCCAGGCCAGGCTCGGGCTTCTGGATTTTGGCTTCGGCTTCGGCTTTGGCTTTGGGTTCAGATTCAGATTTGAATTTGATTTTCTTGAGTTTGTGTTTGATCAAACTCTATGCTCGGCAGTCAGCGGCCATCTCGGAACGCAGCGATTTTAATGCAGCATCGCACAGCACTCTGTTGTCCATCATCCACTGCATTTGTCTGCCTGTCTGTCGCCGTTCACTTCGGGGTCCATTCCATCAGGTCTCTGGCTTGCCTCTGGCTTGTCTTGTCTGTCTTGTCTGTCTTGTCTGTCTTGTTTGTCTTGTCTTGCGTTGTCCTGTCTTGTCTACGCGTGGACCGTGGCGCAGCGGAATCTCACAACGTCATGATCATCTGTTGGCCGCTTGGCAACATGTCTCTCTCTGCCTCCAACTCACCGGACGCAATCTCACGTTCACCTGTGGTGTGCCTTGCGCATGCCACTCACAAGCTCTCTCTTCTACTCCTTCGGTACCCATCTCTGACACTCGCACTCGCTCCGCTCTGAAACCTGGTCGATCAACCTCCACGGCGAGCGAGACAGCGACAGCTACAGCTACAGCTACAGCGACAACTACACACGAGCGATTCACAGCAAGTGCAAACGCCGCGCACGGCACGACCCGCGGCGTCGGCATCGCAATCACAGCATAGCCCCGTGCCTCCGACCTATCCTAGCCCTCTTCTGGCCGCCCTCTCCACCATCTCTTGAGATCCCTGTACGGACCTTCGCCCTGCAGCGGTGCAGAAGGTGGTGGGTGCCAACGTCGGGCTCAGCCACCACGTTGCGTCTCGGTCTTGTCCACCCTCTAGGTATACCCCGTTCGACCCTGACCCTGACCGACCCTACAAGTAAGGGCATGCGGTTCTACAAGTACCTCCATCAGTCATCAGTGGGTGGTCTTGTTTTAGTGATGTTTGCCCATTTACCCGCTTTGCCTGCTCCCATGGGGCCGGCCCACCCAGCATTCGACATGCCAGGCTATCAATCAAGCTCTGGGCTGGCGTTGCAGCAACCAAGTAGGGTAGCGTTGGTACCTTGAACCTGCGCGGCGACCCCAATAACTGGCTGACCGACTGAATGACTGATGACTGACTGCAAATACCAAAAGATGGTCCCTCCCCCCGGGCGGGCAGACCAAACCGACGGTGACGCGGCGCCCGGGGTCTTCAAGGCACCGACAGCAGCCTGTCGGGGACCGCGGGCGCGCTTTCGAGGAATTAGGCGGTATAGTGGGAAACCTAAAAGCAGACCAGACCTACCTGAGGCATATGAGAAAGGTAGTGCGAGCACCAAATGGCATGTGGCATGTGGCATGAATTGGGGGGGGGGGGAATGCCATGCTAGACATGGCTACTAGACTGCCACCTCCTGGCCGTGTCGACTTTCACTGGCGTGGGAAACAAAGACCGAAGCTTCCGGAGGGGAGGTTTCGCGTCACGCAGCGCGACAAGTCGTTTGCCCTGTCCTGTCCTGTGTGTGCCCTGTCCTGGGGCCTGTGTCTTGTGTCTTGTGTCTTGTGTCTTGTGCCTGTCTTTTCCTCCTACCGAATCGCTCAACCCCCTGTGCTTGCGTCTGTCATCGGCCTGAACTGACTCGCAGATAGGGCCGAAGAGTGCAGTGCCGAGACAGAAGGGGACCGGGACTGAGGGACGGTTAATCTTTTGACTTTTTTGTCTTTGGGCAGGGTCCTCTCTGCAGGATTAACTTTTTTTGACAAGAAACCTTCGTCAAAGTGAAGCAGACAGGACAGACAGGGTGAGGGGAAGCAAACAGGGCAAACATGCAGACGAGGATGCAGGGAGGCTTCGGGAGAGGCAGAGTAGACGGGAGAGGCAGAGAGACAGAGTAGACGAGAGAGACAAAGGAAGAGAGGACAAGTGTCCCGTCAGGCAGAGCCCGCCCCCTCCCCCCAAAGATGGGACATGGGACGACAACGGCTGCGCGCATGGCTTGTTGCTGAGCCGCGGCGAGACCTGGTGCATCCCCGGACATGCCGATGCGGCCGTCCGCCAACCGTCACGTCACGCCTCAATGCGGGTGCCTGCATCTGCGACACCCACTCACCCCCGGTCCGCCGTTGGCCGAGGCGTGTTGGCCGAGTCGTCTTGTCCGGCGCCGTGCCGCGATCCACCCGGCCGATGGTGTGCTCAGCCTCGTGGGGGTTTCGAAGCGGCAGGCTCTGTGGAAGATGAAAGATGGCAGATGACATGTTGACTTCAGTTGGCAGCTGTTGGTTGCATGTGGTGGTCGTTGGTCGAGGAAAGGAAGTTGTGGTCAGAATCAAATAGGCTGAAAGACGGATTGCACCGGCCTGCATCTATGCTATTGTTTGCGTACATGGTTCCTATTTCTACTGGCATAGAAGCAGCCAGTTACCTAAAAAGAAAAAAAGAAAAAAAAAAAAAAAAAAAAAAAAAAGCCGAGGAGAGGTTGAACTTGAAAGTAAACAAATGTTCGACAGCAACGCGACACGACATGGGATGGTGGAGGCAAGACAAAAGCATGGCCCTCCAAACAGGCCTCTCCAATGTCTTAGGGGACATGCCCACTGAAGCTCCAGCGTCGTTCAGGCGACTTGTTTACTTTTCTTCCGATTGCGGCCTAGCGCGGGGCTTGCCTCTCTAGGCTCTACCTCATCCAGCGGCCCGCGACGACGGGAGCCAATGGATTCGGCCGTTACAGGGGATCTTCCAAACAGCCCGCTGTAGCTGCGGGTTCTAGTGGAGTCTTCTGTCATTTATCTAAGGTACCTTAGGGTACCTAATAAGGTAGCTTAAGGTAGGTAGGTACCTAAGCTGGGGGGGTATCGTTTGTCGTGAATTCGTCGCCCATAACACCACTCAAATGTTCACACACCTCTTATCCTCACCTCAGGTGCGTGCTTCACCCTTTCCACTTTCACCAGCCCAGTTGCCAGGCTACCTACCCCCTGACCATCTCCGCCATCGACACAATACTCTCAAACCTCTCGGCAACATGTCTCACCGCAGCCTTGGTCGGATATCCATATCTAGTCCAGTGCGCCGCCCACAGTCTCGCCATGTAGACCGCCAGCTCCATGTTGTAACCCCTCACCCTCTCCTCCTCCGCCTTATCCCATGCCACGATGGCCTCCTCGTACGCCTTGGCGCCTTGCTCCTCCGTGCCCCAAGAAACGTACCGGCACTGGACGGGCCGGTTATTCGCGTCGCTGTAGCCCCACGCCGCCTGGCCATCGTCCCTGAGGCGAATCCTCGCGAACACGGAGGCGCCCTTGCGGCGGACGTCAGCTTGAGATTTGCCCTGTGGTTGTCAACGTTGAGGTAAGATCGATGAGAGCGTCACCTGCCGGACGTACGATGGAACCTACCCTCTGCGTCGGCAGCACGTCCTCTCTGATGATGCCAATCTCCCTCCGCGTCCTCGTCACCTCTCGCCGCGGCAGTTTCGGTGCTGCCGGCGGCGGCAGGCCGCTGCACCATCCGTTCTGGAATATGCGAAACAGAAAGTCCCGTTCCTGTGACTGTGTTGGTCTGCGTAGCCTGCCGGCAACTGCTGCTTCGTGGTATATGTCGAGGCATGCGATCTTTTGATTGTTGCAAAAGTCTTGCGGTCTGTGGTAGACCGTTCCTTTGACGCGGACGACCTCTTCTTTTGGGGGCGATAGCGTGCGGTCCGTGGATTCAGACCGGGCATTGTAGTCTGATGGGGGCACGCTCAAGCTCGGCGACCGAGCTGATAATGACGGTCCGGCTGAGGATGTTGGCCCGGGCAATGGTGGCCTTGCCGACGGCGGTCTGGCGGACGGCAGAGGTCTATCCGGGACGGGTTTCCTCGAAACACCCGGACGAGCAAGCGGCCTCGCCGGCATCAGAGGCGTCTTGATCGGTCCTGGGTGAGCCGGCGTCCTCGTCGGCACAAGTTTCCGGACGGCGTCTTTCCCCGGCTGTCGAATGTTGAGCTCCCCCTTAAGATGCTTCGGTCGTTTCGAAACCAAAGGCTCATCGTCCGAATCGGACTGTTCTCGCTGATCAACCGTGTTCCGCGCCGGTTGCTTTCCTTTATTCAACCGCTTGCCCTCCAAAACCTCGCGTGCCCTCTTGACCCCCGCCTTGGCCTTTCCCTCGAACTTTGGCACCGGCAGGTCGATCCGGCTCAGTGTGTAGGTGTATGCCCCATCCGGGCCGTTGAGGATGACCTCGTGCGGCAGGCCTACGTTGGGGCCCATGTTTGCTCGCCTTGGATGGGGGTTGTTCGGACGGTCCTGCCAACTGCCGGCCGCAGGACAGGAGGGTCTCCTCTCGAATCGGTAAATAGCCAACTGTTCTTATGATAGGCAGATGGGCAGTGTGACGAAGAAAGAACAAGACGTTGAACATACGGGCATATTCTCGTCTCGGCAACTGCGAAACGTGGGACAAAGAGCAGTCTTGAGGGAGGGAGATATACACGCAACTGGGAGGGGCCTATCATGACATGCCCACCAATCTTCCCCCGTTCGCTTGTTCGTCAGTGGCAGTGGCTTGACAGCGGCAGCGGCAGAGGGCCTGCAAGAAGCATGCAAACGTCGTGCTCGACATGTCGAACACGACGAATGGGCCCACACGGGTCGATAGCGCGGGTGATACATGTTATCCCCCGTTTGTTCACCTGGGGGGGAAGGCCAATCATCGAGATATCCCATCACACCTATGGACTGTCATGGACTGCCAGGGCAAGCAATGCTTGGTTTTCAGTGAGTCACGAAATCTGGTTGCACGGCTTCGGGAGCAAGTGGAAAAAATACAGAGTGCTGGCAGACGCTGCTCTGTATCAGCTGGTACGCCACAGAACCGGTCAACGGATGGAAGCCGCGCCAACAGTCCAATCGCGGGACGAGCCGCTGGTCCTGGGCCAGGGGGTTCGAAGCGATGGGCCTTTTGGGGAGTGCTGATCTGGCGTGCTGCGTTGGTGTGTTTGACCTGTCAAAATATCCTTCCTCTGTCAGGTCACGCTCTTCACTGCCAAGACAGGTTGGGGTGGATTGATTGCATGGCCAAGGGCAGACAGGTAGACAAGCGGACAGGCGGAGAGGCAGACAGGGTGGAGTTGGCTTCCGAGTCTCAGTCTGCCTAGCTGCAGGCTCACCTGTTTTACCTCCATCTTAAGGTGCAGCGGTGACGATAATATCGACCGAAGGCCTTCATCCACATCCAGGCCACCTAGTAAATCGGGAAAGTTTTGGGCATAGCTAGAACTTTGCAACCCGCCAGAGATCTTTCGAAATAAGCTGCTTACATTTTGACGGAATATTTTCTCGCAATATTCATGGGGTGGCTGAAGCTTGAAGTTGGTATGTTTCTGGTGCAAATTGGGATTCGGTCGAGCTCTTGTCGCCCACTATACCTCAGCGTGCTTAGGGACCTATGATGCCTTCCTTAGGTACCTAAGATAGCCTCTTTGGATTCAACAGCACGAGAACTTCCTCAAAGGCCGTCGAAATAACCCTGCCGCACGAAACCACAATCTTCCAGCCCTGCTTGGGAAGCCAGACGACGGCTTGAACAAGGCACCACAACAGAAACCACGCAATCTTCCCCAGCGTGCCCGCCAGTTTGACGAGAACATCCCAGCTCATCTCGCCAATCCGGCCCAGAAACCTCCACACAGCCATAGGCAACGCGACAAACACGGCTCGGCAAGCAGCCACGATCCCATCCCAGACATCCTTCAGCGTGATGCCCCTGAAGAACCTCACCACAGCCGCAAAAGCAGTGTGCAGGACGCCAACGACCCTCTTCGCCGCCTCCGCCACGGCGCCCCAAACACCCTTGATCCCCTTCCAGATCCACGCGAAGAATATCTCAACCGCGCCCGGTGCCCTCTTGATCGCCCTGCCAACAACCTTGCACCCTCTGCCGAAGGCCTTGGCACACTCCACCACCCTCCGCGGCGTCTTGTTGATCTCCTCGACCACCCGTTTCGGCATCTCCTTGGCCTGCCTCTTCGCCCAGCCCGCGAAACGGTGTCGAGCCCGCCACGCCGCTCGAAGAGGGTAATAAGTGAGCATCTTGGGACACTCCCATAGCAGCACGTAAAACGCCAAGCCCACGTGTCGCAGCACCCTCCACACGCGCCGCGCCCCCCTTCTCAGCGCCGTCTTCACCCGCAGTGCGGCCCCGGCGCGTCGCGCAGGGAGATAAGCCACGACGTCCCTGTGTCGGCCCTTGGCCGCGAGACGCAGCGCGATCTCCCCGTCCGGCGCGACGAGGGCATCATCGGCGTGGAAGTCCTCGATGAGGACCTTGACGAGCGGCAGACGGCCCAGGGCGGCAGCATACTGCAACGGCGTCCTGCGGGTGGGTTCCCTGCCGACGTGGATGATTTCGTGTTCGCTCGCGTCGTGGACGGTCCCGTAGCCGTCTACTTTCGCGCCGAGGGCGACTAGTGCGCAGAGCGTTGCGCCGTCGCCGGCGCGCACTGCGGCGAGGAGGGGCGTCTCGCCTGTCACGGAGGGGACGTCGGGGGAGACGAGGCCGCGGGTCACGAAGAGGCGGACGACGTCGTCTTGGCGGGAGGAGATTGCGGTGAAGAAGTGGTAGACTATTGCGCTGCGGAGGCGGTGGGTTTCTGGCGATGGAGAGGGAGAGGCATCCTGAGGGTAGGGGGCTTGTTCGGGAGCCCAGACTTCGGGTTCTCCGTATGCGAAGACGCGGCCGCTGTGTCTGGTGGGCGCTGGGGCGGGAGTCGAGATGGGGAGGACGAGGTCAGGGTGGGCTGCGATGAAGGCGTCGATGGTGGTGAGGAAATCGAGGGGGGTTGTGGTATCATTGGCGGTCTGTTCGTAAGCTGGGAGGGCGTTTGGGTCGTCTGGATGCAGTGGGAGGGGTTGTGGTTCCGGGCTTGTGGGTTCTGCCTGTGAGGTCTGATCGATTGTGATATCTGGGGTGGTGGGCGACGCCTTGCCCTCTGGTGGTGAGGATTCAGGGTCCATGTTTGGTGATGTGAGTAATGTGAGTAAGTGAGTGATGTGATGTCAGGATATGAGGTGAGATTCGTAATGTTATCGTAATGAGTGATCCTGTCTGTATGGCCAACGGTGAAACCCCTAAAGCGAGCAGTGATTTGTTTAATACAATCGCCAACTCAAACAGAGAGACGCCAAAACTTATATCCATTAATTTCAAAGCGAGGCAGCTCGTGACAATCACGATCACGTCTGAACGCATCCAAACGTCAGAACATGGCTGGGGCGCAGCTCTACCTGAAAGGCTAACACCATGATTTGGGGGTTTGAGGCGGTGGCTGAGGCGGGCTATTGGCCAAACCGTTGGGACTCCAAGGCGAGCTCCAGGCACCCTCCAGGCGAACTCCAGGCGAACTCCAGGCGAACTCCAGGCATCCCGTTAGTGAGGCACACTCAGCCCTAGGCTGAAGTTTTAGCGTCAACACCCTCCTTGACATCATCCAGCCAGCCGCGGCAGTTGTTCATCAATCAACACGTGAAATCAATCCTCAATATCTCCAGGAACCTCCCGTCCCGCACCTCCAAGAGACACTCCAGGTATATTTCTCTAATAAACAAACACAAATTCCTCATTCTCCAAATCCGTCAAATCATCAAACGCCCTCGCTCCAACATCCAACTCACCTCCCTGCTCCTCCTCTTCCCCGCCATCCTCATCCAGACTCCTATCAATTAACACAGCCGGCTTCCCCATCTTCACCCTCTTCAAGCTATGCCTCACGTTTAACGCCGTGACATGCGCGCTCGTCACAGCAACGAGCGTCACGACGGTAAGATAGAGGACGAGATTCCACCATAGCCCGCGGTAGTACTCCGGTGCCTCGGCGGGCCGGTATAACAGAGGCCCAATAACGTTACCCAGTGACTGTCCGACGAACATTGCCGACGAGTTGCACTTGCGTTTTGTGTCGCCGGCCGTATTTGCTGCGGACCAGGAATACATTAGGGGGACTATAAATCGTCAGTAGATGATCACCCAGGAAACGGGCATAAATCTGACGTACTCATGCCTGGGTAGACGGAGATGAGATAGTATCCGAGCAGAAGCGTCGCTTTGCGCTCTGGCGTGCGCGGCGTCGTCATGAGGACGTAGCATCCGAGGATAGGCGCAACGCACAGCGTGGCAATGACGGGACCCTTCTGGCGAAGCCTCTGCGCGACGAGAGCGCCGCCGACCGTCGAGATCAGCTGCACGAGACCAAACGGCGCGTTGAACAGGATTGCCGTAAAGGGATCGAAGCCGAACGACTCGATAATGAGCGGACCGAAGCTCCCGACGCCGCCGGAGGGAACACTGCGTCCGTCAGTACAGACACACAAGACGGGAAGACGACCCCACTCACGAGATGCTGAAAATGAGGCCGAACCACAACCACGTCTTCAGGTCGCGCAGCGTCTCGCGGACGTGGTCCCATCGCCACTCGCGCGACATGGCACCCATCTGGTTTGCGCGCAGGCGCTCGACGGCAACACGCCTGTCCCGCGGCGTGAGGAACCGAGCCTCCATCGGCGAGTCGGGCATGTACTTGAACATGACAAACGCAAAAGCGACAGTGACGACACCGAAGAAGAGAAATATTATCTGGTACGGTTTCAGGCTCGAGGGGATGCTGGCGAGCCCCCAGGTGATGAGAGAGCCGAACATGGCGGTGAACCCGTTCATGGCGTACCAGTATGACATGCGGAGAGGCTGCTCGCGGCGGCGCCAGAACATCTGCGTCAGGGCAATGAAGCTGGGCGCGACGCTGGCCTCAAAGGCGCCGAGGAGGAAGCGCGCTACGAGCAGCGAGCGGAAGGAGTGGGCGGACGCCATGAGAGCGAGGGTCGCGCCCCAGAGGGCGACCATGCAGCCTGTAAACTTGCCGATGGGCATCTTGACGAGGAGCCAGGCGAGGGGAAATTGCATGATCAGCTGGGCGACGTAGACGATGGAGCCAAGCCATGAGTACTCGTCGCCCTTTAGACCCGTGTCCTGGATGAGGCCAAAGACGGAGGCATAGGCGAGGGTCGTCTTGTCGAGGGACTGGAGGAAGTAGACGGCGAGCATAAGAGGGAGGACGTAGAGATCGATGCGGCGTAGGACGCGGGCGTTGTCTTCGGGGGTGACGATGAAGCGCTGCTCGCCGGCGGGATGCTTGTCCGATGCATCTGCGAAGTTGGCAGACGGCGCTCGCTCGTCGACAAAGTCGGCGGGCATCAGCGGTTCCTGGTCATGGTTGGGGTTGCGAGAGGCGCTTGACTGCCTGCTTTTGATGGGCATGGTGAGAGGTTCTAAGGGAGACGGTCTCTCGCGACGCGTCGCATGCTTGGACTGTGGAGTGTATTTGGCGATGTGCTGGCAATGATCTGCTACATGTGGGCAATATATGAGTTGAGATGGCCGTGACTATGTTGCAGATGAAGTTGATGAGCGTGAGCCTCGCCTTTGAGGACAAGATGTCATGGAGTTGATGCGGTTGCAGCTACCTCGAGAGGTACGTTGACTGATACCTCACATTCCCAAAGCCACGGTTCCTGACCACAGTGTATCCACTGCGTGAAACAGTAATTTATGTTAGTGGTCCGTGCCCCACGCCCTGGGGTCCGTGCGCCCCGTCACCTACTAAGTCCGTAGTTCCAGGCCTACCTGCCTGCCTCTAGAGGAATAGATATATATTACTAGTTCTGTCCCCTCTTTTGCCTCTATAGGTTATAAGCCTCTAAACGCTCCGCGTATTATCGTTACTACGACGATTTTTATATCTTTATTAAGAGCTTTATTAGCTCTATCGTTAGATATTATTTCTATCGATTTTAGTATAGTATTATAGGAGGTATCGTATCTCTAATAACTACCTATAAATTTTCGGCTCCTATTAGCTAATTTCCGGTTTTCTTACTATCTACGCTCGGCTTCTAATAGCTACCTTTAGCTACTACTCCTTAATAGGCTCTAATACCTAACCCTTCCCTTTAATATTATAGCTTTTTTAAACGCTTATAATATTCTAGTACTAGTTAGAGAATTGAATTTCTAGGCTTAGTAACTTAATATTACTATTACTTATAAATAGGAGGACGTTAAGGAGCTCCTTATAAACCCTATTCCCGTACCTACTACTATAACTACTAATATAGCATAGTAGAAGCTATAGAAGGCGAGATACGCTACTACTATACCTCCTAGTTAACTCGATTAATCTAGTACTTCTCGACTACCTTCAAGGCGCTAGTTAGGATATCGCTAACCGGGACCCCTATAGCTCTAGAACGCAGTCCTTTATATAATTCCGAAGTTCTTAGAAGATACTATCTGCGACCTTATTCGAGAGATCGGTACCCTCGAAAGTAGTAACTTTCCGATACTTTACGCCTTCCTCGTACGCGCCTAGATGCTTAAGAGAAGGCTCTGCGAACTTACTAGAGGCGACTCTCGCCTATATACTTACTTCCTTCTAAATAGTATTAGGAAGTAGTACCCTATATTATTCAAAAAGTATACTACTATTACTAATATATAGTAGAATAATATAGTATATAATATTAGCTATAAGGCTAATATATAGGAATCTATATATACTTCCCTTACTATAGTATAGGGTTCTAGTAATCGTAGTAAGAAAAAAGGTAATTCTATACCTAACGCCGCTCTTATAGCTAAGAGGAAGTACCTTATATACTTATATTACTTTAAGGAACGTAAGGAGCTCTTTAACTACTTACTTATAGACTACTTTCTTCTCGAGAAGAATATACCCTCGAAGTAGTCTACGGATATCTACGAGAAAGCTATAAAAGCCGTACGAGCTTACTATTATAATACTATATACCGAGAGTCTACTTCTATTCCTAATACTTCTAATAATAATAATAATAAGTAGGTTATAGTAGCCTCGTTAGATATTACTCGATAGAATACTATTACCTATTTAGTAATATCTAGTTAGGCCTACGCTATAGCTAAAGCTTAAGGCTATAATACTATTATCCTTAACTCTAGTAGTAACGTTAACATCTTTAATAACTTCTCGTAGTTCTCTAAATATATCGAGAACGCCTACCTGCCTCCTATTAATATAGCGAACGGTTAGGTTATAAAGCCTCTTAGTATTAGTAAAGTATTCTTCTAAGTCCGTAATCCTCTTAATCCTTCCGTAGTTATTAATTAGGTTATCTCGGATATCTGATATCTCCTAGAGAGCCCTAGTAACCTTCTATTACTAGGCCTCTTAAGTACTAATAGAATTAAATATAACTATCGTACTAACTCGATAGTTCATATTAGTAATAGCCTTCCTATTATAGTAGCTACTTAGATTTAAGGTATTATAGTTATACCTACGACCCCTTTAAAGTTACTATTACTAGAGACTACTTATAGTATAGCCTCTATTACCTAGCCTACTATAAAGACCCGACTACCTTTTCGCGTTATATATAAACGCCTCCTTTATACTAGAAAGCGCTATATTATCGATACTTATAAGAAGGTTAGTATCCTCTTTAATTAGTAGGAGGTTAGTAACTTCTACTATAAGGCTTATTACCTCGGAAAATATACTAAGATCGTTAGCTATTCTATTCTTTATAAGGCTCTTACCGTAGGTTACGAAATCTTTATAGATCTTATTAAATTTAAGCCCTCGAGTCTTAAGGATAGCTTCTATTATACCCTCTATTTAATTAATAGGTATAGTAGCTTCTACTAAATCCTATTTATAAAGACTAAGACTAAGTAGGAGTCCTACTTTACTATTAAGAAGTTTATTTAATACTTTAAGGCCTCTATTAGTCTACTTATTATCTCTATAACCTACGATAGAGATAGCGAATTTAATAACCTCGAGGTTAAGCTAATACTAGCTAATAAAGGTATCGCCTTCCGACCCTTAGTACTAAATACTCTAGCCTAGAATAGTATAGCGGAATGCGCTAGCTATACTATTTTAGAGGGTATACGTACTATTATTATTACTATAGGTCTCCTAGAGACTCTATAGCTATATACTATAAAGACTATAGTAGAAGTTATTAACCTACTACTTATAGACTCTAACTATTATAGTAAAGCTCTTTAAGAGCGTCTTACTAAAGCTCTCGGCCTACTATAGTCCTATTAGACTCTATTTATTTAGTACTTCCGTACTTATAGCTACGTTACTTATATTTATAAGAAGGGTATTCTCTACCCCCCCTACGCTAATAAGACTAAAGTACGCGCCTAGAAGGGCTTCCATATAGGCTTCGATAGCCCTTATAGCTATATCTTTAATATATATATACTAGAACGCGAAGCTATTATTTATTATAGGAATATATACTTCTTCGAGGGCTAACTCCCTCTTATACGAGATCCTTCTATAGAAATCGTTAAATATAATACTATTTTCGCCGACTATAATATCTCTACTTGAAAGTGATTCCTTGTGGAATGGCCGCCCTTTTTGGCAGGCACACGTCGCCATTTTGGGTGGTTTTCCCACATCAAGAAAAGCCCCACAATGAGTCAGCTGAGAGACCGCTTTCCCAAAATGGCCTTCGTCTTTACCGCTTTCCCAATTGATTTCCTGGATTTGGCCCAGTGTTTGACACTTTCCCAATCCATCCAGGTCCCTGGACTTGTCCTTCAGTCACCGCTTTCCGAATTGAGGTATATCCCCAAACCTGGCCCTGACTGACAGTTCACCATCCGTTTCGCGTTGAAACTACTTGAAAGTGATTCCTTGTGGAATGGCCGCCCTTTTTGGCAGGCACACGTCGCCATTTTGGGTGGTTTTCCCACATCAAGAAAAGCCCCACAATGAGTCAGCTGAGAGACCGCTTTCCCAAAATGGCCTTCGTCTTTACCGCTTTCCCAATTGATTTCCTGGATTTGGCCCAGTGTTTGACACTTTCCCAATCCATCCAGGTCCCTGGACTTGTCCTTCAGTCACCGCTTTCCGAATTGAGGTATATCCCCAAACCTGGCCCTGACTGACAGTTCACCATCCGTTTCGCGTTGAACGGTCGGATGCTCTGCTCGGCCTCCGTATTGCTGAGCTCTGATGTTCCTAATTTGCGGCCCTGTTCCTATGCGTAGTATCATCTTGTATGGCGAGATGTCGGTTCCATTGAGGGCCTTGCCGGCGGCCCTTGCGCTGGTCGTGACTGCTCTCCTCCATCTCTTCCTGGAACCCATCTTAGGGACTCCGGACCTTCGCTCCTCTAATTCCCATCTCTCACTTTTACTTCCCTTCTCTTTCGTTCCCACTTGCCTTTGACTTCTACACCAGCTACGTCTAAAGACTACGTAGCTTCACGATGGCCCCAGCCTCCAAGGTCCCCAGAAGGGCCATGCAGCGACGAAATGTCCGCCGAAATAAAGCTTTAGCGGGCAGTGCAGCCTCAGTCGTCCAGGCTCCGTCTATACCAATAAAACAACAACTGCCCCGAATCCATCACCATGATGCCAATACTAGCAATCCGTTCTCCGACTCTTCATCCGACTATGAATATGACACCGATGAAGAATATGACGGGGCCTTCGGTACAATCCCAGTGGGGACCCGTGCAATTGACTCTGTCAGGGGCAACTCAAACTCCTCTGTCTCAATCGGCCTTTCCAGCTCGGAATACTCAGACTCCGACCCAGATTCGGCCATGGATTCGGAGTCTGACTCTGAGAGCTTTGCGGAGTCCGGATACTGCTCTGCTGAGGAAGATCCGGACGATGAAGCTGACTATTTGCACAAACTTATCGCCCAGTACGCGGAGGAGGGCCCTACCATGGCGAACCATGGTGAAAACACCAAGAAAATGACCCGCCCGGAGCTCAATAGGTGGAACAAGAACGTACATGGTCCTCCTTTCCTTTGTGGACTCGACTCTAACTGCGTTTAGATTTTGCCGAGCTGCCAAACTGGACTCAGAAGAATCTATGAAGGCATGCAAGGCCTCGATTTTCAAAACCTACTTGCATTGGAGAGTTAAAAACTCCAGAATCAAGAAAGAGTCTTCTATCATGACATACTGGAACGTTCTCAGCATGGTCTACGCAGAAAAGACAAGCCGGTATATGGATGGAGGGGTGCTTTTCGACATCGGCAATGTTGTTCTCCCCAATCATCGCTGGACTTGTTAGAGATGCTAATATAGACGTCAGTGGATTCATACTACTCTCACGCCCGAATTCGGATTGGATACATCCAAGAAAGAAAAGTCCGGTCTCTACGTCGAGGATCTAGATCTTATTCTTCACCATCATTACGTCCGCGACGAAGAGGTATACGCCCATGAGAGATTGCGTGTACAGCTCGCACTGATTCTCATTGTTGCGGGTGCCACCGCCACCAGACCCGACGCACTCATCGGCAAGGTGTTGTACAAACACATTGAGTTCCAACTATTCCCTCCTGCTGCTGAAGGGGAACGTCCACGACTTGGACTGGTTTGGAACTTGGAGCACATCAAGAGGTCAGCAGGCACATCGGAGAAGAAGGTGTTTGGCTTTCATGAAGAGGATACCTTGTTGCACGATCCAGTACTCCACACGTTGTCTTTGGTGTTGGCAGATGATGCATTCCTGAACGGGTTTTGCAACCCCGAGCAAATATACGATCTCGTCGTGCCGCCACAATCAGACAGACTTCGGCTCATGTGGAAGGAGGATTGGAGAGAGAGGCCCATATTCCGCGACACTGATGGCCTTCAGGTGGCTCTCGACAAGGCTCTCACGTATTGCAAAACGCGTGGTGATTTGATCCGCCTCGGCCGGGCCCTGGGATATGCTAAGAAGCTCGAATTCTACGATCTTCGTCGTGGGTCTGGCAAGAAACTGAACGGTAAGGCTATACTGGAAGATATTTGGGACTTTACTGACAGCATGCAGAGGCGCTCACCCCTGAGGAGCGGAACAAGACCATGGGACACCGGCTCGGGGACTCGTCAACATATGTGCGATACTACATGAGCAATTTCATCGGCGCCGACACCCAGTCCATCGCCTTTGGCAGCGATCTCCAAACAGACCTAATCCACCTGATGGGACGGCTTCAGCGTCATGGTGATGCACCCACAAAACTGACCGACGAGCAGAGGCTTGCTATCCAAAAAGATCCGAAGCTAGCGAGGTATTGCCAGAAGCGATGCCGAGCTATGGAAAGGTACAAACGCAAAGGTTACCGTTCGTACACAGATGCGAAGGACACTCAAGCAGGGAAGAAATACAACAGGTATCGGAAGAAGGCCGAGAGTCTAAGAAAGACACTGACCAACCGTCGACTTGAGCAAGCCATCAAAGACTTCCACGACACGATTCATGCTGAAGAGGTGGACCGACAATTGCAGGGAACCAAGCCAGATGCCGAGCTGTTGGCACCTTCAACGATCAAATACGAGCTGCAGGAGAGAGCCGAAGTGGCGCGCTTGTTCTCCCAAGCCGCGGATGTGACGAACAGAGAAGAGCTCCATCAACTGCGATTGAGGCTCATTTTGGCACTTTCTCAGCTCTGTAAACGACGTGAGAGTCCATGCCGCCGCCGTGCACAGAGCGGTTCTGTCAAAACTACCTCGCAGAAGTCGAAACTACGCGTGAAGTCGAAACTGCGCGTGAAGTCTCATCTCAACACTCCTTCGCGGACTGAGTTGGGGTCTGAACGCGATATCTGCGCAGAGTCCACGAACTCTGCAACGCTGGGTGAGTCCGAAGCTCTACTGGTGTGTCCCTTCTGTAAGTGGGAAGATTCAGAAGTCGGGGCTAGTCAACGGGAGAAGACATGGCGTATAGACAGCCTGGCTAGACACATAAGTTGTTTACATCTTCGTGGTCGGGACATGCCTCTCCGGTGCCCTTATGGAGGGTGTCAGGCAGTCCTTGGGACCAGGGAACATTTTGTGAGTCACACGGCACGGGAGCATAGTGTTTACCTGTCAAAATCAGCCATTCTGGAATGATTTCAATCAATAGAGATATCTGTCAGTGCCTGACTTATCGGCGTACATGCAATACAAGGTGAAGTTCTTGGCCAGTACCACAAGCCATCCATCATGCCCGGTCTGAGCCCTTTCGTTGACAGCGTTGACGACTTCATCATTGACTTGGTTTAGTTGAAGTGAAAGATTGTTTCGACATTCCCTCGGCATGCAATCTCTATGGGCCGTTCTGGGGCGGTGTGTCATTGCAGATCAACAATCAAAAGTTTCTTGATATTCTTCATCTTCTCAGTTGACAGGACGACGATTAAGGAGCTCCGATCCTTCCAAAGATGCAGCCGCACTCTGAGTCCACCACTTCCGCACAGCGTCCGTAAGTCGGTTTATCCACATCCACGCCTCTGTACAACCATCCTGAATGGCATACGCTGCCGAAATAATCTGATCTGTCAGCGTGACTCACGTGAGTGTTCGATAGACTTACGGATGGTATGGAAAGCCTGAAAAGATGGTTACTCTCCCAGGCGTTGATTTTGACCCAAAGCAGGGCACATGCCAATGGTATGGCAACAGCCGAAATCATCTGGATTGAAAGATGGCCTGTCAACTTGAAAATTCCTGGTGTGTTGCGCAGGGTGTTGCCGCCTGGTCTCCCCTCAGTGCCCCTCGCTTCCAATATGAATATCGTCCATTGAGAGACCATAAAGAAACGGAACAGACCAGCCCCGGTGACCAACATTATGTTGCCAAGAGTCTGGTTCTTTCCCAGCGGTAGAAAGCCCAGGAGTGATACGAAGGAGCAAAGGAGCAAAACACAGGATAGAACGAGTGGATGGAAAGCCCGCTGACCCGAATACCATAATCCGCCAATCCAAAAGCACTGTTACTGTCAGTCGTAGATATTTTCGCGGATAGAGGTATCTTAACCTGTCCCGTCATGCTGAGAAGCACCACCGATCCAAATGCAATCGACGGTCGTGACCTTTGTTCAACTTCGGCAACCACTCCAAACGCAAGAGCAATGGATAAGAAAAGGATGGCATGAATTGAGGCAATCAGCAGGAAACTGTAATGATATGTCATACTCAGAGTCCGTGAAGGGCCTAGAGGCTGAGGTCCCTTTCTGTAGATGTAAAAGAGAGAACATAAACGAAGAGCGGAAGCCCCAACGCTGGTCCAACAGGAAATGCGGAGAAGAATATGAAACTGGTCTTCGAAGTTCATCTTGAACAAGAGAAATGATCGTAGATGAGTACCTTCAGTTCTCTACATGCCAGCCTAAATCTTGGGATTTATTTCCTGATATATGCGCAACGGAACCAGTGTGCTCTCTGCCGTGGCCACAAGACCCGTCCCTTTGACGCGCCCGTTGCCAACTCGCAGCCGGCTCTGACTCGAGACTCAGCTGAGGATCTCCCGAAGACAGCCGTGCCGAGATGCAGTACGCCCCATGTAGTTTCCCTTGACCGCCAGGACCCCTGAACCTCTACATGCCGACTGAAAAGACCTCGTCACCCTGGCCCCCCATGATGCTTCTCATGGAGGAAGGGGAGGGGGTGGGGGTGGGGTGAATGGTAGAAAAACGTTCAGGGGTCGGGATAGGGGGCTGTCGCTTTAACGCCCGGGCAAGGGGATGAGTTGCAACAGGCTTCATCATGTACAGGACGGCTGCTGCGGGCTGTGAGAGCCCGCATCTCAAGCTAGGCCATGTTTGCTGCTCCACACACACACCACGGCATTCCCACTCAGGGGCTGTACCGTGATGTTACATGCGGCTGCTGTCCTGGCCCGGATTAGAGAAGCCAGGGCGGCAGCATTAACCGAAGCGCTCCAACCCGGTTTGCATCCATCTGTCCTCAGCGAAGCAAGAGATGGAGAGCGGCTGGGTATATAAAGGCCTCCATTCCATCCTCTTCATACTCTCCCCTTCATTCTCTCTCTTCATCCCTCCTCTTCATCCTCTCCTCTTCGTCCTCCCCTCTTCGTCCTCTCCTCTTCATCCTCTCCTTTTCATCTTCTTACTCTACGGCCTCTCTTCTGCAGACCATGGCAGCTCCCCGGCCGCTATACCCAACGCCTTCTGCTTGTACTCCCATCAACCCCATCCCGACCAGTGACGGGAACGACTGCGAAGGCGACCCCCGAAGTACTACAGACGATAAGGAGGACACTGATAGCAATCATGAAGACATGGTTTGTTACCACGAGGCCTTCTTAGATATGGAAGCTGAAAATCACGATCTACCACAGTTACCACAGATTCTTCCCGTACCCCTGACAAGGGAGGATTTGGGTCGATCTTTTAGGAACCTTCATGAGCTTCTGCAGGTTTCTATGTCCGAAAAGCCTGTCAATATGGCTGCAGGATTCCTTCCCTTCCAGAAGCAGACGGACGACGAACCGGAGGCCAACAGCAGACTTACTTTTGGCCCCTACGACCTTGACGGAAGAACGCTCTCTGTCCAACTTGGCGTTGTGGCCGGGATTTGTCGTGAACTAGCGGACATGCTTGACCGCCTCAGCCGAATTGAGAGCCTCCATTCCCCGAATCCCACAGGAGAATCAATCATCTGCCAGCACGCCAAGCGGAAGAATGCTACTGAGGCAGCACATCCGCAAAAGAAACGGAGAGGTTCCAAGCCAGAGTCAGCCAGCTCTCAGGTGGCGCACGTCTAGGTACAGTAGGATGAACCAACGGGCAGGAGGATAGTTGAAGTTTACGTTGAGATCGTAGGTTACCTGCCTTTGCCCGCTTTTACCCAACCCATTTCCCCTCTTGACATTGCAGTATGTTACCTCGATTCCTTCTCGTTGTAGTCATGTCATGTAGCCCAAGGAGAAGTAGAGGACAAAATTCCTTGCTGCGTGCGATGCGTCGTTAAATACACATCTCTCGTTATGGGAAGTCTTATTTAGGGCCTAAATGTCAAGTCCCGGAAACAGACCCTAATCATAGTTCTGCCCACGTAAGCCCGAAAAACAAGCCCAAAATACGGGCCAGCTTTGTGACTAAGATTATGAAGATGGGATCTTGGTTGACAAGAAGTCATTCAACCCACGGGTAGCCGTCCACCTGATAAATATCGATCCGCCCCACAAGCAGGCACTCTCCTTTTGAGTAACTAGTTAAGCGTATTTACTTGTCTAATTGAGACGTGAGACACTCACAGTTCCCTTCGACTAAGTTAGTCAGCCGAATTTGGTCTAATTTGGGCCCAGAATTTGCGCTGGGAGGCCTGCCGTGGCATCGTCCCCTCCGTGTCACCCTTTCGACCCCGTCGCCATCGGCCCCTTTGACGAGAAAAAGACGCCAGAGCAGTTCCGCCGCGACATGGCCTGCCTCGACGGCAACGGCCGCTACTTCCGCTTTAATTGCGTGACTCGGACGACCAGTCAACCGCGACTGGCTCCTCGTGTTTGACAACGCTGACCTGTATCACGAACAAGACGGGGTGACCGGTGCCTACTATGTGGGGCGATACGTATTGTGGGATCACGAGTCGATCCTGGTCACGACGCGGGTGTTGTGGTTGGCGCAGCTTGCGCTGCCAGGCAACTCGCGTAGGCCTTGTTGCTGAGTTTATGGTGACGGCGGGCATGGCGGAGGTTACTTGCAGCGCCGATAATTGGACTAGGTTGCTACTTACGTTTACGCTATCAACAATCGGTCACACTTCGTGGAAGGCCTGTAAAGACGAGGGCCCAGGTGTGGTGCCGCGGTGATCAGGTCGTGGCCGTCTCTCGCAAACCGGTGATTCCTGGCCAAATGTGCACCCATGGAGGCATATATAGCTACCCATTGATATCTTCAATGTCTGCGCATTTAACTTTCTGCCGCAAATTGAACGTCCCTCCGAAGCCCAGTCAAACCAGCCACATGAGGCGTCTATTGCAGGTTGGAGCAGGTTCAAGGCAGATGTGCTTCATCATTGAGTGGCATGAACGTCTTCCAAAATGCTCATACATAGCAGCTTTCCTAAAATGTTCCTCCTCGATGACATAATACAATACGGCTTCATAGCATCTATTTCCATTAATGACATGCGGCACGAGGAAATGCAGGGATTTTCTTCATTGTAATCGAAGTCGTCGAGAACTGAAAATACAATACATCTACCACATCCAGGTGGCTTCCGTGTCAGGCTTGGTTCTTTTCCCTCGTCTCCAGGACAAGGTTAGAATCAAACGCATGTAATCAACCCACAGACTTTATCCAAGGGAATAGTCTGACTGAAGAAGGGCTAGAGAAACCGCACCTTTCACCAGACTCGGATTCCAGGGAAGGTCGAAGATCTTATGCTGCTACGAGTCAGAACACTTGTCAAGAAGGCAGGGTCGCGTTTCCAACATTCAAAAGTTGACTTATCTCGGTCGCCCTTGTCGTCAGATGGACAAGGTTGATGGCATCGGAGTCTACCGGCCAGCGACTTGGGTCACCCAGGCCTATTTCGTCACCCTCGTTGTCGAAGCCTTGCATAAGCTCCATCACAATATGACCCAGAGCGCTAATATCCCGACAGGACTTCGAGCGTGGCTGACAGTATTCATATTCCGCTGACGTCCCAGGTTAGATATAGAACCGATGAGGCGCACTGCTTAACGGCTTACAGAGCTTGATGTTTCCAGAAGCGTCGACGAGGATGTTAGAACATGAAAGTCGACCATGTTCAAGCCCTTTCCCCTCCAAGTAAGAGAGACCTTCTAGCACCTACGGCAAAAGTTAGCTAAGATTCATGCGTAGGGGTCGGTGACTGACCTGTCCGATTATTGATGCCAGCACTAGCTCGTTTATTAGGGGGCTCCCTGCAAGCTCCGCCAGAGACACTGGCATAAACTCAGCCAGAGCAAGTAGATCTCCATTGAATAATATGTCTTCGTCATATGCGAGAAAGCGACGGTGCTGAATCTGCCTTCCGTCATTCCATAGACCAGGTTGACGAAGAGTTCGGATCAAGACCAGACATGACTCATCCGATGAGGATGAGGGAACAGTTTGAGCCACAGGGATGTAGTCACTGTCACCGAATTTGACCGCATAAAGTATCTGGTAGTTGCGACGTGGCAACGCTAGAAATTGCGGATCTATTTGAAAAAACCGATCTTCAACGCGTGGTCTGCGCCTCTGTACGTCGATGGCTAATGTAGGCGAGTCGGTTGCAACATATCGGTTTTCCGTACTCATCGTGCTGGAAACGTCAAGCTGGCCATTCTTGAACTGACCAAGATCTCGGCACTCGTTGTGCATTTCTGGGCCGTCGCAGTGTTGCATAGTGGTTTTATCACCCGCTTTGGTAGAGATACAATTCCTCGGGTGGCGTGAGAAATCTAGAAGGCGTTCTTTCACGCCGTCGAGTGATCCGTTAACTTGCTTTGAACGTTGCGGAACGTGTTGAACGTCTATCTTGGGGCTCGCCATTGGTACTGATTCTGGCATAACTGGAGATAATCAACATCTGACTCTTTACTCTACCAGATCAAATTTAAAAGGCTTGGTTTATATATGTGTGAGGTGCGTGCAGTACTTGCTTTAATGCTGCATTACTCGTACACACATGTGCCTGCCAGGTCCCAAATATGGAGGCCTAATTCAAGATCCTATATCTGGCCCTATGTCGTAGCAGGTCACAATTGTGAACGTCTCGCATCCAAATCCATTACTGTAATAACACTTCTGGGATCAACCCTAGATACAGGACGCAGCGCGGGGAAGGGAAAGGACAGGATCAAGGCCTTCTTTGCGTTCCATTGCACATGTGCCCCTGAGCTTGACCCGTGACAAGAATTGAACTTAATTAGGCCAAGAAAATGGCCCAATTTACTACGCCAGGTTGTAAGTCCCAGAACCAGGTAGGTACAGTAGCTTTAGCAGTAAAACTATTGTACAAAGTTACTTCCTTGCTTGCCATGTCCTCAAACGAGGCCAAGCTAGGAAGATTAGATCTTGAATTTACCCAAATGATTAATGACACAGCCAGGGTCACTTCTAGAAACAGAACGTAGAGCAAGTAGAAGAAAAAGAGAAGATCCAAGCCTCCTTGTGTTTCAAGAGTATCAGATGTCGTCAAATTTGCAAACGTGACCCGGAATATCTGCCCCTCAGCTTGACCATTGACATCTTCTAGTCTAGATACTGTACTATCCCTTCTCCTTGTGCTAGGAAGTGTATCTAGATGCGACGACAGAAGTGATGGCAACATATCTTCCAGCCCAGTGAACTCACCATACCTGATTGGGACGTGGGATTCTGACTGCAAAGTATGCCGACTTTATACGATAAATAAATACACTCCTCGCGGCTATACTTTCTGCTCTACACGCTTCCTCTTCTGCTGTCTGGTTTTTTTTTCTGCGTGAAGCCATTGTTTGATAGCACTTTGCATCTCGAGGCTCACGTCCTCCTTGGTGATAATGACTCCATGAAGCTTGTTCCCCGTAACTTCTTCGAACACCTGGCGTGGTTTCATGGTGCGCCCTTGTGCATTGACTAAAGTATACCCTTCTGCTTCAAATTTGGCCACCATCCTTTCGACGACTTCTTTCTTCATAGGAAGACGCTGACGATGACCTTTCAGGCGTCCATCTTCCCAGAGCATGATGATAACCTGTGGTTCTGCCGATACATAGTCCTTGAGCGAGTTAGTTTTTCTAAGGCAAGAGGTCGTTTCCCAACTCACTGTCATATCGTTATCGAGAATGTCGGGAGTCCTCAAAGACAAACTTTCTGGCACGACAGATGCAAGTTGCATTGCTGGCGTGGGGCTTCCGGAATTAGTATTAGTTTGTAATGCGGGTGGTAATAATCTTATCGCGGCATCGTTAACAGGGCCCTGCTGGCCTTCGGCTCCATTCAGACGATTATCGTTGGTTCTTAAATCATTCACCCTTTCGCTATTGGCGTTGTTTGGTAGTGGCTGCGGTTGTGCCTCTGCGGACGTTTTGCTCATTCTATTAGTGGACGAGCGCCGACCGAAGAAAGCGAAGAACACTGATACCCTGACAGCAAATGAAGAGACGCTGCCAGTCCCTCCCGATCCTGGGTGATACAGGTTATACAAGAAGAGATGTTTTCGATCTGACTTGTAGGCCTTAGCATACACTCGGCCGCATCTGCGTTCCAGGCCTTCTCCGCTCCCTGGGACAAGCAAGCAAGGTTTCGCTCCTTCCAGGGGTATCTCCGTAGCTTGCTTGTAAATACGGCAGAGGTCGGTCACATAGCTGTCGAAAGCTGACTCAGCATACCTGAAATACTCGGGATTTCGAGCTTTGAGTAGAGACTCCCGAGCGTGTTCCCGATCTGGGTCCCACGAAAGAAGTCGGTCAATTTGGTCGGATTCAAACCCAACTTTAGCTGCCAACTTTGCCATTTCGTACCTCCTTCTTGGGTCCGGGCTTTGAGGCGTCGGAGTGGCCTCGCCGTCTTCTTTCTTTGGACACTCTGGAACGAGTTCGGTCCAATGTCGCCAGAGGTATAGCCACATCTGCTGATAGCTGAACTCGAACTGGTCGGAAGCGGAACCTTGCATCGACTGGTATTCTTCATCGCTTTCTCCCGTTTGAAGAAGCCAATGGTGTTCGGTTAGATTGTGTCCCGTGAATATGTGCCACATTGCCTCTCGAATCGAAAACTTTGTTTGAGGGCAAAGTTGTCTCATGATTTTTGCAGGGGCTTGAAGATACTTTACGTCTTCGAAGAAGCTGTATAGCGAGGGAACTAGACACCCAATTGAAAGCAAATTATTGCCGATTGTCTTGCGATCATCCTGGTTTTGTACAGCAGGGAATATCTCGTTGTTGCGAAGAGAATTTGCCACTACTGACGCATCGTGACTTGAACAGCCCGGTGCACGGAGTTGCACAAGCTCCACTGTTTGGGAATCAAGTTGGCGCATCAGTGACTTCTTACCTCCGTAAATCTTTGTCCATACTTGAAGAATATGACGCAAGTAATGTGACATCTCCTTTACTCGAGTTAGCAAACCATTTCCTCGGGAACGCCCTGAATACCAACCTCTGGGCACTTCATAGCCACAAACCGGTGCTCGATTCGGAAACCTGTAAATAATCCTGGCAGCACGCGGAGTGCGTCGAGCGCAGCGATGATGACTTCCTGTTTTAGTATTTGTTTGAGATCCTTGCGCTTTTCTTTACTGAGTCGACCCCACATCCTCTTTTCGGCAAATATGGTGCCGGTTTGTTTATCGGCCATACTGCCATACTGACGAAGCTTGAGAAAAATCTCGCCGTCAGAAAAGTTGGCAGAGTTTGAATATTCTTCAGACAATGCAGTTTTGAGTTCTTCACTCGCATCTACACGCATAAATTAACCGGCGGCAGGTAGAGTCCGAGTGATAAAGCATACCTTCAAGATACAAATCAACCGTCCACCACCAGTCTCTGCGTGGAAGAAGACCTTTGGCAGCAGCAATTCGATGCAGCCCTTGTAAGCACTCTATCGTTACACCATCTGAAAACTTGAGTTCGGGAGGCTCCTTTTTGGGATTTTCGAGGAGCATACTCTGTGACATATCAGTCGAACCTGACATGCAAGTATTGAGCATTTTCTGACTGATAACGGCCGGAATGTGATTCTTTGGTTCCAGTCGGAGGCATCCTTCATTTGCGAACGTTTCCTTGAGGTGCGTTATGATTTTCTCGTTAGGTTTTCGGGGACAAAGATTTCCAAAATGAAGATGTGCAAATCGGACGCGAGCAGTCCCCCTCCAGGACATACCACGGTCCCGGTGGAGGTTCCGTTCAATATTCTCTACTTGATTTTGGTTCATGACTTATGCTTCTGATCATGAGATGGGCTCTCCAAATATTCTTAGGAACGGACCAGAAAGGGTGGTATTTCAACATTTTCCCAGGGCCCTGATTCAGGCTCTGATGTAGGGCCCTGTTCTGGGACGCACTCAAATATTAGCCCCTGAACATGGCCCCAGGTCGTTCAGTGACTGAATAGAAAAGCGGCTGGCCGAAGATTTCGATCAACCCTGGCGATTGGCTGCCCGAAGCTGGGGTTTATCCGAGAATCTCGACTAGACCCCGGCACAGGGTGCTCGAAGCTAAGGTTTCTCCGGACATCTCGATTAAACCTAGACTCAGGTTGCTCGACGGAAATGGCCGTCCAACCTTTTCGGTCAAACCGTAATCTAGGATACTCCAGTAAATTGTCTAACCGAAGGCTTCGAATGAACCCATACCTAGGTTTCTCGAAGGACCGGATTAGTCGAACAACTCGAGTAAACCCACGCCTGGAATACTCTACAGAAAGTTACGTACGAGGAGTTCGGCTAAACGCTTGTTTGGGGGACACTCAGAAACGGCTTTGTCGATGGTTTCGCCTGAACCTCTTGTCCACGCACCATTGATTTACGACGTGCCAGAGACTGTACTTCGTACCAAAAAGTACACATCTTAGTGGTTGCTCGAGATGTCCGGGCAGCCGTTTTCCCCAAACAAACTCACTAGCGCTTCAAGTCATACCATAGTTGGCACATGTTTCTACTTTCATCACCCACGCATACTGTAGTATTCTTGATTGCATTCAATCTCGGGCTCTGTCTACATACTTGGACGGCGACGCATGAAACCCTTCCTCAAACTATAGAATCTGAAGCCAGAAACCTGAGCAACAGCAACCAATGGAACTAGCTCGTTGATATCCAACTGTTTGGTTAGAAAGGAATGCTACAAAGTTAGTTTCGTTCTAGCCATAAGTCTACAACGTATGGATACATACCTTGGCCAATCTCTCGATCGATTCAGACATTGTGGCAGATACAAACAAGATTATTTCCTCTGACCAGTGCTTGGGAGCTCGCAATTTGAGCAAGGCACCCAGACCCATAGCATTGTCGCTGGAATCTCCGTTCATTAGTTCTGCCATAAGGACGCCTATTGCCTGTGCATCGTGGGAACGGTTCTTGGAAGTAATGGGGGAGCAATTTTCGATATTGGCTATAGATCACCATCAGTGAATGTCTAACCAATTGATCTAGCACTTACCAAGTTTAACGACTCCCTTGCTTGTCAAAAGTACGTTCGAAAGGCTAATAGAGCCATGGGATAGATTGTGAGCCGATAGGTAAGAAATAGCTTTCAGAATCTGGGATGCTCGGTTAGTCTATGCACTTCCAGACCAGTCTTTCTTCCTACCTGGTGCACGATGGCCGCAAGCTGGATTTCTTCCGGGTAAACAGCTGTCAGGTGGTCTAGAGTCATGGCTGTATGTTCTGAAATGGCATAAAATCCATCTTCTGCGACGAACAATTTCTGCGGGGTAAGGAGATTGTCATGCTTCAACTGACGAAGTCTCAACAGCTTCTCATCCAAGCTCAATCCCTTGATACTCTTCATAACGAATAGCTCTTCCGTAACAGCCTTTTTGCAGACAATTGAAACGCGCCCCCCAAGTTCAATATCGCACACGCTTTTGTAATGTTCCCATGGTGAGCCTTCCTGGACCGGAACCAGATAATCGTTGGAACGAGAGGTAGAATCGGGTAGTAGACTTCGAGGCTCTTGATGTGTTTGCTTTCTATGTTCGGTAACAGATCTAGATTGTTCGAGCTTCAACTTAACTGCATTGATAGGCTGTAGTTGGAGTTGTTTGCCCGAACGAGAGCTGCCCGGGAACCGCTCAACTTCTGTTACAGCGGGTAACATGATTGCTGAATGAAACAAGTTTTCCTGCATGACTTCGTAGAAATTTCATACTTAAGTAGTACATATAGGGTGGGCTTCAGAGACAATTTTATGGTCCATTCTTTGGAAACCGAAGAGTTTCTGGGGAGGACCTAATCACGGCCCAAAACTGTGAGGGTCCCACATCCAACTCAATCAATACAGTAACACTGCTAGGTACAGTATGTACAGTATTGTAACATCAACCCTTGATATAGGAAGTAGCGCCAAGGAAAGGAAAGGACAAGATTCTGGCCTTCTTCGTGTCTCATGAGCGTCAGATATCATTGACACACGTGCCCTGGCACATGTTTTTGCTCTATTCCGGGGTCATGAAACAGGCCCAAGGTAAACTCGCCGCTGTCGTCCCGTCTAATCACTAACAGAAAGCGTACGCGCCACCGAATCTTTACATGTTAAGGGAACAGAGCAGGGTGATCGGGCATAAGGTCACGGGATTCTAGTCGAACAGAAGCGGGGGTGTACTTCGCAAAATAACAAAAAAGGCAAATCGGAACAGCTAATAACGGTGTCCAAATCCGTAACCACGAGGAGATTAACGGGGTCTCTGGTCTGTGCTTACCCAACGATGAGGACACAGACGGATCGTCGGGTTGTCCGTACAGTGCCGGACCTGAGAATTAGTTACAAGTTTGCTTGCTAGGGAGCAAAGCGGGTACCCAAGCTGAGGGACAGGTTCATGGATCAATACCTCACGGCCAGAATTAGCAATCACACGACAATGCTACGATCAGATGACAAGATGCGCATACGAGATGCAACAGTCCGATCCCCGTGCCGCCCGAGCTCTCCGTCGGTCAGGTACCCTGCATCCATGACCAGTCGCGCCTCGCCTGTAAGCCTCCATACAACCGACCAAGTGGCGACAGGTCAACCATGCAAAACCTCCGGCCAACCCCATCCGAGCTTCGTGGGCCAACGCAGACGCGGTCTCGCCTACTCCGCTGACATGAATACATGCAACGCAATCAGCCAGACGTAGTTCCCCCGCTACTTCCACCAGCGCCGGCAGGTCCCTGTGATGTCTGGTGGACAAAGAACGCCGGCGAGAAGTCGGAGCTGGACATTCGGGACCGACACTTGCTGGTGTTGGTCACAGTAATGGCAACAGAGGTGATCCGGCTACCAGGAATTCAAGCTACTTCTCGCATCCTATCTAGCCCGAGGAACATGGCCCCTGGACGTGTCCCTCAGCTTGGTGCCCGCTTTGCCCCTGGGCCGCAAGTCCGTAGTCCTCAGATCCGGCATCGGCGGAGAGGCACCAGCACTCCAATTGTTCGTCTGCCCCCTCGCCATTGGACAAATTCGGAGCAGGTTCTTCCCCAACTTCTTCGAGGCCCTCGGATCTAGACTCTGTCACCAGCTGCCAGGCTCTATCCAGCATGGTCCTCCCAGGGCGACGCTCTCTTCTCTGCTCGAAACGGAAACCCGTCACCTTGTGACCGATCGACCGCACCAGGGCCTCCGACAGGGGAAGGGTCGGAGGTGCGTATGCTCTCTTCTTGTCATCAGAGAAGGCAGCAGAAACGTACGGAGGAGGGGCGAGCTTACCTTGGCTTCAATGTCTTGGCGCCAGTTTAGGTTGGCCGACTCGTACGAAACGAAGCTCCCGTCTTCGGGGAAGGAGATATACAGAGCGAGCTCCATGCCCCCTAGGCTGCTGAATTGTTCGCATTTCGTCAGTAAACAGCCGATGTTCCTCCTGACCGCCTTATTGTATCGTTCGACTTCGCGGGTGGCCATGTTGGCGTCTTGGTCTTGCTAGTAAGAGCATACACGAGCCATTTCGTCTCTCCCACAGCTGCACTTATGTATTCACCCTGAACGTGGCCAGCCTCTTTGGGCCAGGTTTAGGGCCCTAAATCGGGACACAAACGAAGCCGACGGCGATCGATATGCTTTTTTTAGCGTGTGGGTCGGAAGGTTGGGGGCCGCTGCGCAACTGCACGGGCTGGCCGAGGAATGCGAGTTATATGCAGCTACCTTCCGGTCTAATGTTTCATCTAATTTTATATATTGCCAGCTTCTTTGACGATTGTCTGGATTTCGCTCGTTCATACCTCCATCTTGCCGATGCTCGCATCAGACCCCCGCGCGTCCTCTCTATTTCTTCCTCCATGTCCGGGTGAGGGGGCTGCAATAGACACAAGCTGTGCTTGGCAGACCCGTGGCAGGCCAGTTCCAAAAGGACGAGGACCCCTTCGATCTTTGGCCAGTCAGGTCTTTCTTGAAATACCCTTATTTCCGGCCTAAGTTTGCTATACCTCATTTCGGGACTAAGCACGACGCCCACAGTACAAATCTGCGGCGATTGACGACCAAGGGGACAAGATCTATCCATACCGGATCTCTCAAGCCATGCCGACTATGTTTGCTAATACACAGAGCCCGGCTTCCCGCACCTCGACGCGTCGCCGCATCCGCAACACAGGTTGTCGGGAGCCTTTCAATAGACGTACGTGAGTCCGCGGTTCCAATCGCACAGCTGTGATGTCACTACCCATAAATCACCCCATTCATGTTGTCGCAGTGTCGAATACCACGCTCCCACACCCCGACGCAATCCTCGCAGACGGCGCTGTTCTATCACAAGACGATTTATCTTTCGGCGAGCAATCAGTCAAGCAGAAGCACCTTCTCTTACGTAAGCACAAACGCGTCATAACTCATGACATTACCAGGCCAGCTATACAGGCAACGTCTACCGACGCCTCTGCTAGGCAGGGTCACGAGCCCGAGAGCATTCATGCCGTGTCCAGCATGAGTAATAAGGTTGTGGGGCTTAGCACCAACGAGTCCACAGAACGCCTCAGAGGCAAGGCTGGCGACGGAGTTCCATCACAGAAAGACCACAGCATATCGTCAGCGACACGCAAAGCATCGCCGAAGTACAAAGTTGTCCATGATGCTTCGGCTCTTGGTGTAGGCGACCGGCGAAACGCGTGCTCACTGCGAGCTACCAGGCATAAGAATATCTAGTAGAAGATAATGGCGCTTGGTAAAGGAATCACTATTTGGGACGATGACGCTCTGCGCTTGAGATGAGCACCTGAAACCCCCCACGCAACCGCGTCGTCACCATCTTCCTCCCCTTTCCTGACCTATAAATTCTGGCCTACATGAGGTCTAGTGATTGCCTGTCACTGTCATAAAGCCCTAGGCTTTGGTTGTCTTGATTGTCTTCCATTGTACGGCTTCGAAACTCCTCACACGCCTCATCGCCGAATCATAGATGGTGTCATCTGGTACTCCCTGGCAAACCACTCACCTCGTCCGTCGACAACAAGACTGTATTAGAAGAATGAAGCTAAGAAGTAGTATTTGGCACTTTCCTGTCCGGAGTTGTAGAAGGCCAAGGGGGGATCTAGACACCTGAATCAGCAAAGTTCGCAAGTTATTAAAAGGCATTGCTTACTGCGGGAGCCGCAGCTGCGAGGTCAACATCAGAGCAGAGGATAGCTGCATCAGCCCCTCTCATATGAGTGATTATCTCCAGATGACACCTGTCATAGCGGAACTCACAGCTCCAGCGTCACGCACTTCAGAGTCTTTGCGCAGCCTCTGTATGGCCTTGATACTGTACCACTCGGTGTTGAGCCGGTGAAACCGACCTTCTGTATGACGGGATGAGCCGCCGGCCAGGAGCCGAGGTTGTCATTGCCGCTCAGGGTCTGCACCACGTCGGGTGGGAAGAACTCTTAGGCAATCTCCGCGATTTTGAGACCACAGTAGGGTGTGAAGGAAGACAATCAAATGAATGGCGATTTTACTGCTGCGACATGGGCACGTTTCCGCCCCCGTCCTCACGAATGCACCAGGTCCCTCTTGGGGAAATGGGGCCGAACCAGTGCTCGTCACCCCATAGCCCGAGGCCGAGATTTGGGCGTAAGCGCTATATGGGTCCGATATACTTGGGACTCGCTATTTTTCTCTTTAGCCCTTTTCAGCCGCTATGTATGCGCGCATCACGTTGGAACGTTTTGAGGAATTCAACAGAAGCGGGAGTGACTCGATCCGAAATCGCTGTTCTCCAAGGTACGTACACACGACGCATATGGAAAGAGTACCTATCACCCCTGAAAACACACAGAGAGATAGAGAGGGTTGCAACTACTCAGTTAGAATGAATAATAAATGATCGCAAGGAAACTACAGGTGGCTTCTCCGGGACATCCTAAGCACATGTAGTTGACTGGTGTAGGATACGCAATGCCCCTTCATACGTAGCACAGGGACAGCGGAATTGACGAATGCAAGCCCTATGCAGGCAGTACATCAAGCCCTGGCTCATAGTCGATATCCGAATCCGAATCCCCGTTAGAACAAGTAGAAGGGCTATCGTCACTGGCGTCACCCAAGCACACTATTTCTTCCTCAATCCTCTCGGGGGGAGACCCATCTTTAGCCCATCGACATTGTCGTTTGGCCGCTTGCCTTCCTCCTTGGCTATCAAGCATTTCCCTCTGTTTGTGTGGACTGGTCAGCACGCGGACTTCGCAAGGAATGCTTGGGCGCTGTACCAGCTGACCAACAAAAGCTCTTAAACGTTTGAGATCCTCAGCTTCTCTTTCGGCAAGGACGCACTGGCTGCGACTCTTGAACTTTTCTCTCTCTTGGTTCTGCTGCTGGAGCATCCTGCTTGTTGCTTGAGCTTGTAAGCGTACGTTGGCATTTGTTTGCGCATCAAGCTCGATTATTTGGTGGCTAATCGTTTCGATTCTTTTTTTTGCTTCAGCATGTTTCTCTGACCGCCGCTTGTCCTCTTTCTTTAGATGCCCCAGCTCGTCGTAATAACTCTTGTCGTAGCTTAGCATGCGTTCTAAGACGGTACCAGCTTCATTGTAATCTTCGGCCCTCCTGGCCTCGGAAACCACCAAGGCATCAACATCATATCGGGACAATAGGTCTCGGAGAGCGTCAGGGTGGCTAGAGTGGTCACGCTTCGCATGCTGGAGAAAATATTCTCCAATATTAGAAGGCATCCTGCAGACAGCACAAGAACAATCCGCAACCGGTTCGAGATGATGGATGGGGATCCAGTAAGGTCCAGGATCGATATTTTCCTCGTTTCTGTACACTGCTATAACGTGCACGATAAGTGAGTGTGCCATATAAGTGAGTGTGCCACGCGACCACGACCACGCGACAAGAACTTCATTCCAGTCAACCAGAACGACTTAAATCAATTAAAACTACTCGGAATCCTCTTCTCCAGACATCTCTATCTCTATTCGACAGGTTCGCGCGTTATGTCCAGGCTCACCGCAAACACCACATCGCCGCTTCTGCGTCTCAACCCTCGGTTTACGACCACTACTCCGACGCGTTTCCTCCTTCACCTGCATATTGACTTCAATTTCAGCCTGTAGCTCCTGTCCTTGACCTAGAGTAAGGCTCCCTCCTTGTCTGAGACGTGTTTTCTTGGCTCTGCGACGCTTGCTTAGGGTTGCATTCTCCTCTCGAAGGATAAGGATCTCCGACTTCATAAGGGCCATTTTATGCATAATTCCACGCGCCCCCTTCGTGAAGTGTTCGACAGCCTCAATAATGGATGTCGGAGAGCTTCCCTGGTGTCTGGCAATTCGACCCTTAATAAAATCAGACTGCGAACTAGCTTCAATCGGGTTATTAGGCGTTCGGGAGACCCAAGGTGCTGGCGTCGTTGGATCCTCTCTAGAGGGCGTTGGCGTCCGTAACTTCACATCCAGCTTTGAAATGACATTTTCTGGGTTCATTGGAACAAGCCCAGCCCCTCTGAATCCTCCCCGAATATTATTCTCCGTCATAGACTCTGTGAAGGCTGCGAAAAACGCGGGGAAGAAGTCCTCCTTGGTGATGTGGCTTGTACCTGCCCGTATCTTCTTCTCGATTTGCCGACCGTAGGCTTTCTTAAGCGGGCCAAAACTGCTAACGTCAAGAGGTTGAAGTAGATGCGACGAATGGGGAGGCATACAGAGCGTGATAATGTTGTTTTCCCTGCAGTAGAGCTCAAAGTCGACAGAGTGGTGACTTTCGTGGCCGTCAAGGATAAGGAGTCGATAAACGCCCTCAGTACGAGGTTTCGTATGCTTATCGAAATGCTGAATCCATTCTACGCCTTTCTCGTTTGTTGTCCAGCCGTTATCGGTTGTAGTGATTACCCAGTCGTGAGGTAGAGGGCTGTCTTCGTACCAGCTCGCGAGGTGATTTTTCCCCGCCACAATGATGAATGGCGGGACGCACCACCCGTCTGCGCCAACGCCTTGGATCACCGTAACCCAATCCCGACCTCCTGGCCGGACTAGCTTTGTATTAGAACGTCTTTCGGCGCTTGTAACGACCATTCCTGTCGAGATAATGCCCATCATAAACCCTGTCTCGTCGAAGTTATAGATATCGGACTCTGCGATGCCATATTTCGCGATTGTGTTACGAACAAGCGCAAACCACGCGTTTATCGCGTCGGGATCTTCGCATAAGGCTCTCTGATAGTCGTATCTGCGAAAGAAACGCGTCTTAAGGTCTGGTTGTCGCTTGACGAAGTTAGAGGCCCAGCGCTTCCCGACGGGTGGCGCGTCGCGGTCGGCAAGCAGTCGATTAGCCATATCTTCCACCTCACAAAGCCGGGGAGGAAATGATCGGGAATCCAGCTCGAGTACGTATTGCATAATGGTTGATTCTTCTAGCTCGGTCAATTTCTTCGATTTGGGTATAGTATCGCATCGTGAAGGTATGCCCTTTAGTCGTCGACTAAGCTTTACGCGACAGACACCATATATACCTGCAACGCGACGGATACTAAGTTTAGGACTTTTTTCAAGAGCCTGAATCGCAAGGAGTAATTGGCCTTCGTTAGAAGACTGTGGCATAATTGTTGGTGGAGAAAGACGCGATGTAGAATGGATTGTCGCGTGGTCGTGGTCGCGTGGCACACTCACTTATCGTGCACGTTATAAGTTAACTTTAGCTAAGTTAATAGTCTGAATATTACGGCCGCGACTATTATACGTTTAAGATGACCTCTCGGAGAAGATGGGGTATTATTAGGTGTGTCTGTCGCTGGCGCCGAAGAGGAGTCGGACGTAGTATCGCTTAGCTTATTGTTAGCATCGGTCGGAGGAGCTGTGGACTCTAGTTCGCCCGTCTCCGTCGTTGACAGTTCCCCTCCCGCCGCCGTCGAGGCTGTTATAGTGTGCTTGCATGGCTTCTCCTCGTCACAGTCGGCCCATTCCGCAAAGCCGAACGGGTCCTCGGGGCCGCACCCCGTGCCCGCACACTCCTCGCCGGGGCCGCAGTAAAAGCCGCCCTCGCAGCTAACAGCGCCCGCCGGGATGCACCCTGTCGTGGTACACTCCTCGCCCGGGTCGCAGTAAAAGCCGCTATCGCAGCACACGGAGCCCCCTGGGACGCAGTGGTAGGTGCCGCATATCTCCTGGCCGTCGTCGAAGCAGCCAGTCGGGGGCCCCGTGCAGTCGTTACTATCCACCTCGCAGCACCCCTTAGACTCGCATCGCATGTCGGGATCGCACCAGCTGCCGCTGCCGTCCTTGCAGCACTGAGCCAAATCGGGGATGCAGCCGCCATCGCACTCCTGGCCATAATCGCACTCCAAGGCACCGTGGGCGATGAAGTTGAGTAGGCCGTTGTGGCGAGGCGAGACGCTGCTGCTGTTGGTCCTTTGTAGCACGGGACCGCGGGCGGCTCGGCTCCGTGTAACACCACCCGTTGCGGCGGCGGTGATGGCCTGGTGGCCCAGTAATACCAGGGAGACAATCGAGAGAGTCCTCATAGTATCGGGCCAATGTGGTGAGGTCTATGTTTTCTTTCGATCCTTTGTAGTGCTCTTCAGCGGTGCTTTGATTCTAATGACGAAATGGGCGACTGGGTGGTTAAATTACAATGTTAAGTACTAGAGTAGCCTTAAAGTCGCATGTTTGCAACGGAGGCATTATATCGCCGCGATTACGGAGTACTTCTCGGCAAATTACATGGGTGCCACACTATTTTGATCCGGGTGCCGCACTGTTAACGCTTCTCATTGGCCTAAATCCGGCCAGTTAATGCCCCGGTACGTACTAAATTCTGCCGCACTGTTGCTCGTTGCCCATCAAAATTTCGACCTCTTCTGAATTCAAATCACTTGATGGCATTGAGACATTACTATTATTCTTACTCGCATTTCCATTTAAAATAGCGCCTTACCTAGTTTTGTTATAGTGGCCTTAGCATAAATAAAGTCGAATTCTGTGAGATGGCGGGTAGATAAGGGATATAAGTATTGCGAGGAGTAAAGTGTAAGAAGGACTTTCGCGGCGACGAATGTCATGGCGAAGTAGCAACTAGCTTGAACTACTCTTGGCAAAAACTTCCACAACAAACTGCTGTGACAACTCGATGCCCAATTGGCCAAGATGCGAGGCGGCGTAATTATATCCGTGCTGACAACCAGGCACGACGCTGTCGCGAGATAGGCCAGTTAACGAAATGCGTGCACTCACCAGGATTCGTGGAACACCTTATCCACTCAAGCTGATAGGCGGAATTACTTTAAATGGGATGCAAGATGCCCAGCGAACACCAGGCTCCCCAGTCTACATCAAGCCGCATGAACGGTCTGCTTGGGATTTATTGAGCAGCCCTGTGCTTGTGTCGCGGTCCTTGAGGCTAATACTCGTCTGGGACGAATCCCTTAGCGACTTCCTTCTGGGCATGGCTTTGAAGAGTTCAACGGGAAGGGGATCCTATGGAACCAGTGAAAGGCTGTGCACATACTAGTAAGAGGGACTGCCTGCATCTCGAGGTACTAAACTAGTCCCGTTGGAGTAGGGGTGGCACAGCCGCTTGAACAGCTGCAGTAATCTCCCCTTTCCAAACTACATACCAGGGTCGGGCCAACCAGAGTCAATGAAGTGGCCTGCGCTACTGGGACCGCTCCATGGACATGGACTCGTAACAGAAGGAAACAGCACCTGGCAGCCAATCAAGTGTTTTTGCCAAGACCTTCCATTCCGCCCAGTGGCTGCACTGCCCTACCAAGAAGCCATGCCAAGCGGGCTGATTTTACGGCTGAAGCGCCCCATCTTGGCAGCTGAAAGCCGCTGTACCGCATAACGAGGTGTCGGGCAAAAGTAAAACGCCCCCCGTCATGTACCGATTTTGCTGGCAGAAAAGGGGTCATCGTTGCCGATGGAGTGTAGTGTCAATGCTGAGTATAAATGGGCGGCGCTTCTTCACATGCGATATCCATTAACCATTTTCCTGATACGAATCTGCATCCTGATTTCTGCACCGTTATGATCAGCTTCTCTTCCCCAGCCAGCATTTGGCACTGGCTAGCCCTCGGAACCTTTGTGGCGGCGACGATTGACTACCCAGCCGCCATAGAAATCGACCTTCTCTTTCCGCGTAATGAGACTTACAACCGCAACATCACTACCATCCCATTTGTTTTTGCTATCCAAAACGGTCCCGCAGCCTACAACACAGATTGGCGTCTTACGTGGAATATTAGCCTCGCAACGTCCAACAGATCGATCACCAGCGGCACCCATTTCGCGACCGAGTCTACGTCGAGGGTCCTTCGGACCCGTTCAAACGACTTCCGATACTATTATAATGACGATATTGCTGTCGTTCCTACGTACCCAGACCCCGACTTCGCGTCACGGCTGCCTCCCGACACATATCGACTCGAGTGGTCGTATATGATTGGTCCGTGTATTCCTGAAGGCTCTTCTGGGGTTCGCGGACCACAGGTTTCGGTCGCGAGCGGGATACATTACTATTCTCTTGTAGATGATGGTTCCGGACTGGACTTTACTATTCCGCTGGCTGATTGTCCGACTTATGGTGATTTGTGGACTCGCCCTACATCGGGGGTGAGGTGTCCTTCGACGACAAGCAGCGACAACGCCGTGAAAGATCCTTGTAAGGCTCGGTTGCAGAATCAAAGCCAGGTGGATTGTCTCAGAGACTACTTTTTTGAACGGGAGAACGAGACCGAAACCTGCCTGACTGCTTTCCAAAGGGTGACAGAGAGCTGGCTGGATGGCGAGTCGTCGGATGACAAGCTTGTAGAGGAGAATGGGGATGATGCGGATGCTGCTCAGTCCCGCCGGCCAGCCCTGTTTAGCTTAGCTGCTGCCATGTTGGTTGTAGTGGCCATAGTGTGCAGTTAGCTCATAGGTGCACGTGAAATCGCGTGGTTTCGAAACAACAGGGTTGGCGGTTCGGCTTGCTACAATCCGCCCACATGCTTTCAGGAAGGTGACAGTCGTGATAAGCCATTGGATCGTAGCTTCAGCCTCCTGCGACGTCAATCACGTCATCTGGTGAGAATAGGGCGTGAAAACGCCTTGATGCTACGACCTTGGCTGAGACGATCTTGGTCACATGGCCAGTTGGTCCAATGGCATGACCTCGGTCTTTATACATCACGCCCCCTTCGCTGCCCTGAAGGGGACCTTGATGACTGCATATCTTCAGCGGGAGAAAGTTCTTTGTCGCTTTGGACTATATAAATAGACGAGGGTAAATGTGAACAGCCTAGGCGACTTGGGATTACGAATATCCAATCCATCGCAGGCGGGACTCTGCGTTTAACATGGTTTCCATGAAGAAGCGACATAGGACCAATGAGAACTTCGCTAAGCGATGGAATACGTTCGTCGTCAATGGGCTCAAGATGCACCAGAGTTTCAATGCCGAGGTCTGCATCCTCGTTCGTCGTCGAGGCAAGTATCACTTGTTTCGGTCAACCTCAAGTCTACGAATAATACCCGAGGAAGAAATCGGAAGTCATTCCTTTGAGTTCCCTGGGCATTCATTAACCGGTACGAAGATGACGAGCTATCCACTGCCGGTTGTTATTGATGCGGAGAAGTTACTATCAATGCGCCGTCGTGGACGTGGCCGAGTCCAAAAAGCATGAATTGAAAGAGCCCAAGGTGGGCCAGTCGGATCGTAACATCGGGCTGAACGGGCGGATATTCACTGTAAGCTAGATCTGGAATACAGATTCCTTGGATTGGCCGGCCTGGAAGCTCTCTGACAGCCTGGATCGCTGTGTCAATGGATACTGTTACCAATGAGAGGACTGAACTCTTAGCATCGGCTGCTTCCATTTGCAGTATTGCTCGCCTCTCCTTCCAATGAGTCAGAGTACATAAACCGGCGATGTGCTAATACGCCAACGTAAATCTCGTTATCTTTTGGTTGCGAAGGAACAGCTAAGTCCCCACACCCCCAAACCGCCCACCCAAACCCACCATTTTCACCACCCAAAACGCGCCCACAGAACAACAGGTTTTTCATGATATCTCACCCAATTTCTATCGCACAGCTTAGCTGACTATACCATTAGATTCAAAATGAAGAATTACATAGAAGAGGACGTGTTGAATACGCTGGCCGCAATTGGGCGAGGTACAGCCACGCACAAAGCTGCGCGAGAATGGAATGTGCCTGTGTTAACGCTTCGAGGGAGGCTCAAAGGTGCCACAGACCATGCTACTGCTAAGGAGCCCTCCCAGAGGCTCTCGAGCGTGCAGGAAGAGCATCTCGCCCGTTGGATCGTGGAATAGGGTGCTCTAGGGTTCGCCCCCTCGCACAATCAAGTGCGGGATTTCGTTCAACGGATCCTTCTGGCACAAGGCGATGCAGAACCACTCGGTACGCACTGGATAGGTGCCTTCCTTAAGCGGAATCCCTCTGTTAAGACCCTATCAGGTAAGAGGATGGAAAGCTGCCGCCTCAAAGGAGTCACAGCTCAAGTGCTTAAGGATTTCTTCGACATTCTCGCCCGCCCTAACGTTAAATCTATCCCCCCTGCCTTGAGATGGAATATGGATGAAACAGGTATTATGGAGGGTATGGGCATTAATGGCCTCGTTCTCGGAAGCTCTGAGAAGCGTAAAATCTATATTTAAACGGCTAATTCGCGCACATAGACTACTATCGTTAAGTGCGTATCTGCTATAGGCGAGGCCCTTCCTCCCCTCGTCATTTTCAGAGGCAAAACGGTTTAATAATAGTGGTTTCCAGAGGCCTTCGATAGCTTTAAGGATTGGAGATTCACGGCCATAGTGAATGGATGGACGAGCAACGCTATAATAGGGCTCGAATGGCTTAGGAATATCTTCATTCCGCTTACGCAAGCAAAGGCCGACGAACTGCAGTCTCCTCGCCTTCTCGTGATGGATGGCTACGGGAGTTACGTATCCGACGAGTTTCTATGGACCTGCTATCAGGCTAATATCTTCCTTCTTCTGCTTCCTGCGCATTCAAGCCATATTACGCAGCCTCTTAACCTCTCAATATTTAGCCCCTTAAAGGCAGCGTATCGGAAGTATCTTAAGGGCGTGGTTTACCTGCTCAATACATCGCCTCTTTTTAAACGGAACTTCCTCCTCTGCTATTAGAAGGCTCGAAAGGACGCTATTATAAGCAGTAATATATGCAGTGGGTGGCGCGGAACCGGCCTATGGCCTGTGAGCCTTCGTCAGCCGCTTTCAAGCTCTTAACGAATGGACGAGGGTGGCCCAGAGACCCCTAAAACGCCTCTTAGGGCTTGCCGTCACACCTAATTTACTATAGGAACGCCGAGGGGTTTAAAGGATCTACGGAATAGCTGTAATTTGCTGTCTCGTGGCTATATAACGCCAAGGTCATCTGCGCGGGCTACGCGGCGCCTGTTTCTGAAGACGGTGAAGTCCCTTGATATTAAGGATATTCAGATAGCAAAAGCAGACCTCCAGCTCGCCCAAATGAGCGCTCAATTAGAGGCTCACAAGCCCTATAAGAAGCTTAAGGTGGCGCAGAATCCAAACGAGCGATTCGCCAATATCGTGGCTATCAAAGCAGCTTAAACTCGAGCAAAACAAACCGTAATACCTTCCACGACGACTTTAAAGGATTAGGAAGCCGAATTTGAGTCATGGTGCTCGGAATTTCTATTGAATTAGGCCTGTTGCGGCGAGAAATTGAACTTATCTGATGTTTGGTGTTGCTTTGAACTCGTCGGGATGGGTGGGCGGTTTGGGGGTGTGGGGACTTAGATTGCAGCTGAATGTACTGTACCATCACCATTCTGAAGAAACTAAGCCACTACTACCGGACAATGGCCCTAACAGAGTCCTTTTCAATTGGATGGATACACAATGGGGATGTGCTCTCAAGCGGACCTTACCGTACGCTTTAGGAGGAAAGTCCTGTGAGCCTGGTGCCGTGATAGACCAACCCGAGCCTTGCGTCAATTGGGCGATCGGCTGCGAACCCCGTGGAGGATGACGGCTTGTTTTGGCAGTCAAGCACAGATTGGCCAAGATCGAAGAGGCTCACAATCTTTGGGAAGATAGGTATGCCGAGCATTGCCCGACACAATAGATATCCCAGCTAATTCTGTCAGAATGGAGGACGCCAAGACGAGGATGTGTCAGGAGATCGACGCCAGCATCGAGAAACTAAAGGCATGGGTGACCGAAGTGCAGAATGTTGTGCAAGAGGCTCAAGCACGAGAGTAGCTGAAACGTAGGGCTGTAATGATAGTTGCATACACCGTACATACCCTTGGCAAGCCAGTGTTTCAATCAGCAAGTGACCCACCTGACAGCTCGGTCACATCCTGCGGCTGCAGCCGCCCCCACGTTTTCGGTCCAAAATAAGGACCTCGATCGCCGTCAACGTCATTCGATCCTCATCCAGGGCCATAACGCGGGCCTAAAGGGTCGAAGCCATGTTCAAGGTATATACTTAAGTACGACCGTAGGTGCTATGAAATGGCCCGTGTAAGCTCTAACTGACAAGACACAAAATGGGTCTAAAAGAAGTCACACAAAACAAGAAGGCAGTCAGAAGGAACATCGGCTCCTTGCTGACGAAATGTGAAGATTATAGCAACTTGGGGAACATCGAAGTCGCCCTTTACGTCTTTTTCCCCGATGATGGAGGCTTTGTTTCCTACGAGTCGACTGACGTGAGCTGGCGTCAGGACATCGAAACCAAGGTACGCTCGCGCATTTCCCGTCTCTCTGCTCCCTCCACTGACATCAAACAGAAAGATCACGGACCACCAACACTTCACCTGCCGGGGAACCTTAAGAAAGCTATTGGTCAGAAGGTCACGGGATTCTATTTCAAGCAGAAGAGAGGCCGTCCTGCTGGGATGAAAAGAGGGAGCAAAGCCGGAAAGCCGGCAATGGGGTCCAAAGCCGGGGTCAGGAAGAGGTTGACGAGGTCTCCGGCCCGTGCTTGTCCAACAGCCATGGGGCAAACAGGCCGTCCTACTCCCCGTGCATTTCCGGCCTTGCCAGATCTGAGGATTGCAAGCTTGCAGCCCAGGGGAGCGAGTGGATGCCCTAGCTGAGGACACGATCATGGCTAAATGCTGCTCGTATTAGACAGGCAGCTAAATGTAATCTAAAATCATCGTTGGTTGGATCACTTCCTATTTCGTCCACCAAGGTCAACAAAATAAAGTTAAAATAGGTGCATTCTCGGAGGAATGGAACTATCGAAGACAGGGTTACCAAACTATGTAGTCCTACCAACCCTTTTGGGCATTTATCAGGAGGCATGGGCCTAAAGTGGTTGAGAAGTATCCCGTGACTGCTCCGCTCTGCTGGTTTAGCAGCGGGCCCCTGCCTATCGTTGCATTATTTCTGGCAGATGTCGGCTACGACGGAACTCCCCACCTCGCCAGCCACCTCTAGGTCGTCCCGAGGGTACGGAACCCAATCGCGGGAGCTTGCGAAGCGCCCATGCTGCTCTAACCCCTGCCAAGCCCCACCAGACGTCATAAACTTTACGACTCATGGTGAAACAAAAGCATTGTGAACCAGTGGGGCGTGCACTGGGGGTTCATCCATCATCGGCCTCCCCGCCCGTGCCCTAAGCCGGGAGCGATCCAGTGCGACGCGCGGCATCTGGACAAAAGTCCAAACACGTCACGTGGACCTTTCCGTCTGCCCTGCGTTGCACGATACCGCGAACTCGATCGACGATTTGGGGGTCTGCGCATACTGCCGGCAACCCAATCGCGGGAGCTTGCGAAGCGCCCATGCTGCTCTAACCCCTGCCAAGCCCCACCAGACGTCATAAACTTTACGACTCATGGTGAAACAAAAGCATTGTGAACCAGTGGGGCGTGCACTGGGGGTTCATCCATCATCGGCCTCCCCGCCCGTGCCCTAAGCCGGGAGCGATCCAGTGCGACGCGCGGCATCTGGACAAAAGTCCAAACACGTCACGTGGACCTTTCCGTCTGCCCTGCGTTGCACGATACCGCGAACTCGATCGACGATTTGGGGGTCTGCGCATACTGCCGGCCAGCGTTAGCAATCAGACGACATGATGCGATCAGATGACGACATTCACCCACGAGATATGACTGTACGACCCCCATGTCGGCCAAGCTCTACATCGGTTAGGTGGCCTGCATCCATACCCCTGTACGTCACGACGATCCGCTTCCCCCGATTGACAAAGTCCGCCATTCCGGCCTCTCGCGATAAAAAGCCGCCAACCACAAATAGGTAAATATGGAGTACCTGTAGGGATGTTAGTCCGGTCGTCACGAGAACCGCAGGCCCCCAACCCACTTGACTTTTTTCGTCGAGCTCAAGCAGCTGCTGCATCCTGTCAGCCACCCACCCGAGCTGGACTGCGACGGTTGGTCAGTGGGACGCGGCACATGGGATGAATGGTTGTACGCACTTTCGGCATCCACTTGCCAGAACAATGTGACCCTTTTCGTCTTCACACCACAGTCGTAATAGCTCCTGAGGAGCTGTGCGACGTGTGATAGCTGGCCGGCGATTCCTATGCCGGTCGCGAAGAGGAGCACATTGTCGTAGGAGTCCAGGTTCATCTCTTTTCCGTACGGCCCGTCTATCAGGGCTCTCGAGCGGAAGTTGTTGTTGAGCTTGTTGTCCTTGGTACGGAAGACATGTTCTGTAAACCCCCTCTGTTTCTGGGCAATGAGAACAATGTAATCGTCGTCGTTGACTCGATACCACCACGCGATGTAGAATGGATGAGACTGAAAGAAGGCTGTGCGACTGGCCCCCGGAATGGTAAGGTAGACGTACTGGCCGGCTCGTACGTTCCATGGCCTCGATAATCGGATGTGGATGTGAACAGCATCCTCCAGCGGTATGCTTGTTTCTCCAAGCTCGAAAGTGATGGTGCGGACAGCAACCCGACTAGACGGCGAGCCGAGCCGAGCGTTGCGGTAGACCATCAGGCTGAGCCGTAGGATCCATGTGAGACCCAGGCAGCCGGCAGCTGCCACCACGTACCTTTTGGGCGACTCCAAAACGCTGGAAGACGGGTTATGTAGATAGACAAAGACTCCGGCGCATACAGCCAGGGCGAAGTGGATGGCAAGGAATGTCTCATACGCTCGTCGTCGAAGGATGCTGGTCAGGGGGATGGCGACCATCACGCTCGCAATCTGCAGGCACGTTTTAGCACTGCCGTGGTCCAGTCAATTTGGTTGCACTTACTACAACACCCGACTTGTCGCTGAGTTTCCCAAAATGGTTGGACGTCTCGGTCGACAGAGCCACAACGGCGTGGGTAAGGCCTTGGAGGATAGCCATGATCCCCAGCCAACGGTGCATTGCGACAAATGTGTGTAGGCTCAAGCCACAGCCACTCGTGATCAGGTTCATCTGGGTTCCCAGAAAGAGCGGCGCCATGTTGACCACAGACAAGACACCCGACCGGCGGATGAAGTCTGGGGTATCGTTTACCCCGTAGCTCAGGGCTACAACGTTGGCGGGGATGAAGACGATTGCTATGATGAGACGGAGCCAGGTGATTCCCTTCAAGGGGCGTATGCTCTGGGAGATTTGTTTCAAAGAGAGATAATATGGGAGGTCGCGATGGGTGAGGTATCTTAGGATACAAAAGGCCAACGAGGCCAAGTTCACCACGATGGAAGTGGCCAAAGGCCCTCCGATTGCCAGGGAGTACCAAGCGACAGCATCCATGGTTTGGCTACAAGGTAAACGAGGGTTTCGCGAAGTCGTACATCCAATGCAGAGCGACTTTATGCCGATGGCAGGGACGTGTTTCCGTCCCTGTCCGCGTGAACCCCCAGTTCCCCTTTGGGAAGGAGGAGACTTGGGTTCCATTGCCCGAGGCCCAGGGCCGAGAATCAGGCCCAAGTCCTACGGAAGCCTGACATACTTGCGACTCGTTATTTTCGATATAAACCAGAAGATTACGCGGATTGGACCATTTGAAGCTTGGAGAACAGACCAGCGCCTTTGATCTATCCTCTTTACGATGACGCAAGCCCAATCCACCCAACCGTCGGCAAGCCATTCCGCCACAACGGTGCCGCGAGACCAAGCCGTTGCGGAGACCCGCTGCGCAAACGTAGTAAGCATTCTCATCCTCGGTTCTATGGTCTTTTGGCTGATGTCTTAGTGTTTCTCGAGCAACGGCAGCCCTTGCACCTGTGACCTGGCGGGACGGCTCGATTACGATCTCTGGTCAATGATCCAGCACTTCGACAAGGCACGCAAGACGCTGGACAACTATCGCGAGATCGCCCAGAAAGGGAACCTGGAGCGGTCCTACGTTCTGCAGCAACAACATGACAGCCTGAACGCTCGCTGGTCGAGCAGCTACGGTGAGCTGCAGAAAGAGGCTCAGAAGAGGGCCCATGATCTCCAGAAGGCCCTCAAAGACCTTGAAAATATGAAGGCCAAACTAAAGGAGCAGGTGGCGGACAGCCAGACTACCGACATGGCAGCGCGCGAGCTTCGAGCAACCGTCGAGCTTCAGAATCGCGAGATTGTTCGGTCACGGGCGCTCCACTTCCAGGTGGAAAACCTAGAACGGGAGATGGCGGAGTGCAAATCAGTCAACCAAGCTGTCGAGGCGGTCTTAGTGATGAAGAAGCAGCGCATCACTGAACTTGAGTCCGCTTTGGAGGAGATGAGTGTAAAGACTAAACAGCTAGCGGCTGACAAGGTCGAACACGAGTCGCTCAAATTACAGTTTGGTGCTCTCGAGGCCGAGCACGCCGAAGCCTTGGACATTGCCAGCGGCCTGTTCGAGGGCGAGGTAGGCAGCTCGCCTGCCGAGCTCATCAGCCAGAACAGGGCTCTGGGGCAGCAACTTCGCGAGCTTCGAGCCGAAAATGGGTCTTTGGTGGAGCGACTGGCGGGGTTTGGACCGGAGCGCGACGGTTCGTCTCACAAGCAACGCATCGACGGGAGAAAGGAACAGGTCCTGGATTGTATTGTTGTGGAAAGCACAGGCGATGAAGGGAAGGGAAGGAAGAGGAGGCGGGCTAAATGATGGTCTCTCGTCACATGAGCGGCAAAGCGTACTGTACGGGAACCATGAACCATGAACCATAATTGGGGCCTATTTACCATACATATCAGGGAGACTGCCCCTAGTGTCACGGACTGAGAAAGGAGGCACACGTGACGGGCGGTCACGTGTGTAAACGACGACGACATCCGACACTCTTGAAACGCGAGGAGACCTGATTCTTGTCCTTTTCCTCTCCTCGCGCTACGTCTTGTATCTAGAAGCGACTTTAGCTGAGCTAGCAAGAGATCCTCGATTTGAGCGTACTTCCTAGCCTGATTGAGACGTGAGACCCTCACACCTAGAGAACCATAAAATGCCCAAGTCTGGTCTGAAGTGAGTGCATAAAACCTCACCGTGAACTCCTAGACGGGGGACGCCAGGATCAATCAAGGTCGGCCCTCTACAATTGTCTGCTCGTATCAAACAGACGCTTTCCTGCACCTCATGCTTTATCAGATGCTCACTTTGCACGCCTTGATGCAAGGCACGCTATCTTCGCCTGCAAGCCTACACGTACCCAGCCATGTAGGCAGGAGCCAGTCGTGTAAGGCCTCCAGCGACTCCGATATTCGCATGGAGGTCCGAGGCAAACGCGGTCTCGCCTATAACGCTGCCGGCCTCGTCGACTACTTTTTCACTGGTGGAAATGTGTGTGCGTTCTGTGGCTGGGCCTACAACTGGGACTCGCGAGACAACGGGCTCACCGAAAGGGGCCTTGAATATGTCCCAATGCTGTGGAGCCCAATGGAAGACCATACCGGCCGGTGGAAGGCGAACGTCGAGGACATGATTGGGAAGGGGTCCACCCACGTCCTAAGCTTCAACGAATGCGATATTGCCTCCCAATGCAATATGACTGCCGTGGAAGCTGCCGAAGCGCACGTTGAGTATATGAATCCTTTTTCTGCTCGGGTCAGAATCGGCGCACCAGCGGTCTCGAATAGCAATGTCGAAGGCGAAGGCCTTGGTTGGCTTCAAGCCTGGGTGGATGTTTGCAAAGCGAAGGGCTGTGTGTACGAATTTTGTACAATCCACTGGTACTCATTCCCGGAGAACGCGGCCGATTTATTTCAGCATATCAGGCGGGCTTCCACCATCTGCGGTGGTAAACCTATCTGGCTGACCGAATTCGCTTCATTACCACTGAGCCAAGGTGGTACGGAAGCTGCCGAGTGGCTCAGGGCCCAGCTGCCCAAGCTAGATGGCCTTGATGATCTCGAACGATACGCCTTTTTTATGGTCGAAGACGGCAGGCTGGTCGAGTCTGGGCGTCTCACTCAAGCAGGGGAAATATATGCAGGCGCGAGCGGCTCAACCTATACGTAAGACGGGTAGCTAGTCGCCATTCAGGTCTTTAAGAACATCTCAATTATCAAGGAAGCAGTTGAACGAACAGTCCAGACATAACGTTAGGTCATTGACGCTATGCAGACTAATTACACGATGGTATTCTCTGTGGATGCATCCCCTCCTCTTGAAATCCTGCTGTTCAGGACTGTATCCAAATCATGTCAATGACGCTGTTGCCGGTTATATGCAAAGCATCCTAACTGGGACCGCACTTTCTACTCATTCGGCAAGGAATACTAGCAATAATCTCCTCCGCGTGATCACTGTCGCACTACCTGTTTGTCGTAAGGCGTAATAATACCATCTAAGAGCTTCGTGTAGACGACGGTCAAGGCAATCAGAATACCACTCATGGCCGAGACAATACTGATAGACACTTTGGCCGTAACCGAAAGCTCACCATCCTGGCTTGTGGCTATGCTTATGGCGACAGAGAACAGTGCGATAAGCGAATGGGAGACTCCTGGTCTTGCAACATATGTCAACTACGGTTCGATATGCCTGCCGTGGCTCACTCACATGAATATATGGGCAATCAGCCACACATAATTCTTCTGCCACTTCCACCAAAGCCAACACGACCCTAACACGCCAAGCCCACAAAGAACGCCAGCGAGAGGTAAGAGTTGAACATTGCGGACCGCATTTTGGAGTGCCTTGCCTCCCTGGTGTTTTCCAAGGCTTTCGGACTTTTCGATGGAAGTAAAGGTATTCGGGAGGACAATAAACCCAGCGAGAGTAATCCAAGCGCAGACGGCAGCGAGGATATTATATCGTGTTGAAATCTGGTTGGACTTGATGGACATTGCCATGTAGCGAGTATGTCGGGCGGGAGCAGCTAGGGCACTCATTTTAAGTCATGCTGTATGGGACGTGAAGGCTGCCGACCTGTGCACAGCACGGCACATACCAGATGGCCTACGATTTATGAGGTTCAGTGTTGTCATCGTGCCCTATTTGTGACTCCCAGGCATGAGCCCCAGAGATTGGACTTATGCCGACAGCTTTGGCCTAAAATGGGGCCCTGCCTTGCCACTATACACTTAAGGGTAGATACTTCCGCCTCCCGGTTTTCTCCCCCAATCTCTTTGGTTTCTGCACGTCCAATATTGGGCCACTGTCCGTGTGAAATGCTGCGTCTGATCGTTGTATCGTGGATGATGCTGAGCGCTTTATCTCCGGTCCGAGGGACTGCCGTGCCAACAGGGATTGTCAAGAGATCTCAAAACGACGCCGAGTGTTCCCCCAAGACGAGTACGGTCTATGCATCAATGGATCTCCACCCTCCGTCACTAACGACTCATACCGAGGGCGACATGACATACTATGACCTCGGTCTAGGGTCCTGTGGGATGAACGATAGTGGCAAAGACTACACCGACAACATTGTTGCGCTATCGCATCTTAAAATGGGGGAGCAATCTAATGACAATCCGTTCTGCGGCCGGATGATAACAGTTCGCATGGGGAATAGGATGACTGTGGCTACCGTACGTGATAAGTGTATGGGGTGCGCCATGGAAGATATCGATGTCTCCAAGGCTACGTTCAACGAGCTGGTAGGCTCACTTGACGCGGGGCGCGTGCGAGTTGAGTGGTGGTTCAACTAGTTGTGACGGCAGGGCAGAAAGGCTTTCTCATGAACGAGCGGGACACTAAGTCATTTCAGTCTGGATACCGTGGACCACAGGTTTTCATACAAGTTTGCAATATTCTAAAGCTAGAGCCCAGCGACGACCATTTCCATGTAGTCTTATGGTTGCTTTGGGAGTCGAGACATCTATCGTCAATGAAGCTTAAGTCTCTTCCATCTTTGGCTTTCACACATGAATTCCTCTGAGCCTGCTTCCAGGCGGGTCAGGAACGGCTCTAGTTCGATGTAAAGATCCGTTTCGGAAACGCTTAGGTCCCATTCAAGCAGGAACAGAATTTGCCTTTCCATCTGGTTGATATCGTCGCAGCTCAGCCTGAACATATACTGCCGAGTCGCTATCTGGCTAAGATGAGCCCATGTCTTGTTTGTGTAGGGTGTGTCATCGTGGTACTTTGCGCTGAGGATCAAAGCGACCAGAAAGATCCGGTGGCAAGTGGCCGGCGACCCTTTGCAAAGCTGCAAGCGCCGTTTGAGTCTGGCCAGGTAGACGAGTGTCGACATCAGGATGGGGGTCGTGATCTTGGGTGTTGCGCTCAGATGTAAAATGAAACTCTCAAGCGGTGGTAGTCGACTTTCCAAATTCAAAACTCGAGAAACTTCGGAATCTCGAGTGTGCCCGTGATGGCGAGTGCGAGATGGAACCGAGGAAGTTGCCTGTGAAGAGCTACAAACCACCACTTCTGATGCAACACTTGTCAGGTACGAGACCATGGCTGTATCGATGGGCTGATGGAGGAAGAGGTAGAGTGCCTTCGTGTTGACTTCCAGGGTTGACATGATGGGAACGTGAATTGTGTGTGTCATAGCCTTTGCAGTTTGAGGAGTGCTGCAATGCCTTGTCTGTTAACCCTTTAATTCTTTAATGTCAGACAGAAGTGCCAGACTGGTCTTGAGCCAGGGCGTCAATCGGTTCCGAGGTCAAGCCCTGACTCGGGTGTTATCTGAGGTCCCAGTTTAGGTCCTAGTTTGGGGTTTCAATGCAGGCTCCCATTCGAGGTCTTAAGTGAGGTCCTATTGAATATTTGACCCCAAATCAAGTCTATTTATTTACCAGCACTACATGTGTGTTCATATTGTGGTACTACTGTATACCGCTACAGAGGTTTCAGAAAGTAACGTTCGTCAGAAGCATGTCTTGTTCTTTTTGAGCACAAACCAGGTTGGCCCAGAAGTGGGTCCGGTACATCGATGATGACGTGGTACCTCCAGAGAGACCGTGGTACTTGCAGGGGCCAGATCTGGCCCTTAACTGACAGGTCCTTGCGTCAGCCCTATACTTAGGTGGATTCCTTCATCGGGCAGAACTGGACAGGGATGGCCACTTCACTGATTCGGTGGAGCTTCTCACCGACAGTGACCGAAAGTACGAACACTGGATACAGTAATAACTAGAGAAAGAACAGTACAGTATGCGGGAAATAATAGGCCGTCATTAAGGGCCACGCGCTGCCGCCAGACAGCTACAGGGTCATCACGATCATGCCCGGTTGGAATGCGCTCCCACAGACTGATGCGACTTCATTGACATACAGCTGAGGCGCGGCCCCAAACCGCACGAGGCACCCCCACTTCCCCTCCTGCCCCATGCGCCAATGGCGAGCGGCCACGGACGGGCGGCACCGACGGGCTTCCTTCATTACCTGACGGGAGCCTGATCAAGAAAGGAGGAGTTGCCCAAAATCCCAAAATCCCAACCACCAGAGTGTTTTCCCAGACCAGCCATCGATCGCACGCAACTTCGACTCGGAACCATCATGGAAGGCCTCGGAGTCGCGGCCAACGTTATTGCCGTTATCGACCTTTCCGCAAAGGTCGCGACGCTATGTGTCCAATACGCCAAGGAGGTCGCCGGTGCCCGAGCAGACATCCAACGTCTTCAAAGGCAGGTCAACCAACTGGGAAGCGCTCTCGGGGCCGCCCAGTATGTGGTGGAAGGGTCCAACAGCCGGTCGCTCTTCGTATCCCAGGGACTCACCTGCTCATTTCGCGAATGCATCGTCGACCTTCAGAGACTAGAGAACAAGCTCTCCCGCAACCCCACGCGTACCGCGATGCGACGCCTAGGCCTTCGAGCTTTCAAATGGCCATTTAACAGCAAAGAGGTCAATCAACTTCTTTCCAGCCTTGACCGCCACGAAAAAACCATCTTGCTCGGACTCCAGATTGATCAGACGTACGCACAGCGATGTTTCGCCATGCCATTGATGAGGCTGACTTGTTCATTAGATCTATGCTCGTTGACATCCAGGCGGGGGTCAAGCACCTCGGGCTCCAAACAACTGAAGACGCTTCGATTTCCCGCATGCCTCATCACATCGTGCCGTTCCCACCCGACGCAGACTTTGTTCAACGTCCCGCCATCTGGGGGTGGATGAACGATCAATACGCCGAGTCCGCCCGACGAATGGCCTTGGTGGGCATGGGCGGTTTTGGGTACTACGCGCAGGTTGCTTTGCAGGATTGGTGCTGACGAGGCGACAGGAAATCCCAGCTGGCCATCCAGTTCACACACCAGGTTCACACGGACTCACCCAACACGAGCATATTCTGGGTGCATGGCAACAGCAAGGCAACATTCGAAGAGTCCTACCGCGCCGTTGCAGACGTTCTTGCGCTACCTCGCCGGCACGACCCCGACGTCAATGTACTGGCGTTGGTCCGCAACTGGCTGCAAAGGAGCGATGTCAGCCCGTGGCTTATGGTCATCGATAATGCCGATGACGTCGACGTGTTCTTTCCGAAGGACGGCGGTGATGACGGTACGCATTCACCACTGGCCTCGTACCTGCCCAAGACAACCAAAGGCAAGATCCTAGTCACGTCGCGCAGCCGGGACGCAGCGGAGAAGCTCACCGGTAGCACCAAGGCAATCCTGCAGATTCCGGTGATGGAGGAAGAGCAAGCGCTACAGCTTTTCCGGAAGAAGCTAGAGTTCGAGGTGGACGAGCGCTCCGCGATAGACCTCGTCCGCGCCCTCAACCGCATTCCGCTAGCGGTGAACCAGGCAGCTGCATACATCAACCGACGCAGTCCGCGAGTTACTGCCGGGACGTATCTGAACGAATTCCGCAAGAGCGAAAGGCGAAGAGACAGCCTGCTTCGCAGTGACAAAGGGGATCTCGGACGACATGATGGCGTGTCTAATTCTGTCGTAGTGACATGGCAGGTGACATTCGAGCAGATCAGGCGGGAGCGGCCGCGTGCTGCCAACCTTTTGTCACTGATGAGCTACTTCCAAGCCCAGAACATACCTGAGAGTATGCTGCACGACTATCATGACGTCGCAGCCAGCGAGAGGGTAGATGGTAGCAGTGGCGATAAAGACACCGACACCGACACCGACAAAGCTGACAGACAAGGAGACTTTGAAGACGACATGGATGTACTTCGGGGCTACTCGCTTGTTTCTATACCAGGTCCTGGGCTCTGCGAGATGCATTCGCTGGTCCAGTTTTGCACACGCTTGTGGACATCAAAGTTTGGGGACCGGAGGCGATGGAGTCGGCTGTTCATCCAGCTGGCCGCAGACCATTTCCCGTCCGGCGTATTTGAGACGTGGGAGAAGTGTCAACGATTGCTACCCCATGTTGAACCTGTGGTGGCAGGTACAACAGGAGAGGAGGGTAACCTGCAGGATCGGAGCCAACTACTGACAAATGTTTCTTGGTACATGCTCATGATAGGTGAGTATGCACGGGCGGAGAGGCTGGTAAAGGAGGCTGTTAAAATCCGGAAGGATATATTAGGGGCTGACCATCCCTCTACGCTGATCAGCATGGCCAATCTGGCGTCGACGTACAGGAACCAGGGCCGGTGGGAAGAGGCTGAGAAGCTGGAGGTAGAGGTGATGGAGACTTTCAAGATGAAGCTCGGGGCCGACCATCCCGACACGCTGACAAGCATGGCCAATCTGGCGTCGACGTACAGGAACCAGGGCCGGTGGGAAGAGGCTGAGAAGCTGGAGGTAGAGGTGATGGAGACTCGCAAGATGAAGCTCGGGGTTGACCATCCCGACACGCTGACCAGCATGGCCAATCTGGCGTCGACGTACAGGAACCAGGGCCGGTGGGAAGAGGCTGAGAAGCTGGAGGTCGAGGTGATGGAGACGAGCAAGACCAAGCTCGGGACCGACCATCCCGACACGCTGACAAGCATGAATAATCTAGCGTTTACTTGGCATAGTCAAGGCCGGAAAGACAATGCTCTTGTTCTGATGCAAGACTGCGTTCATCTCAGACAGAAGAAGCTTGGTCGCACCCATCCGCACACTCAGTCATCAGTTGCCGCGCTAGAATCATGGCAAGCCAGTTGTCGCGCGATGGAAGATCATTCGAGCAGTTAGAGTTATTTATTACGTAGTTTCATATCTTCCAGATGCACTCAGTAGCGGTTGAAGTCACATGTTCTTGTTACCCGAATCCAGTTTGTACGTACTCTCGGTCATTTTCGGTGAGAAGGTCCACTGAATCGGTGAAGCGGCCATCCCTGTCCGGCTCTGTCAATCAGGGCCCAAATCTGGCCCCTGCAAGTACCACGGTCTCTCTGGAGGTACCACGTCGTCATTGATGTACCGGACCCACTTCTGTGTCAACCTGGTTCGTGCTCAAAAAGAACAAGACATGCTTCTGACGAACATTTCTTTCTGAAACCTCTGTACCCTCCGAGCATATTGTCCTGTAGCACTGTCCATGGGCCCAATGGACGCCGTTAGGTAAGCCTACATATCATGGAGTGGCCGAGAGAATGGAACATGAGAGTACTCAGACATCGGGCAGAGGTCGGTCATAGCGTCTATTGCTACGTGACTGCCATGCTTTGTTTACTTCCATGCATTTGTGCTTCATTGTTACGGCGCCGATGAGTTCCTACACGAGTTGGACGGCAGTATGAAGTCCCTCGAGACAACGCCGAGAACACCGCGCGACTGGTGAAACTGCTCACGGAAGTGGTAATGTCCCGCAGCAGCCTCATATCAACAACAGGAAAGCCAAAGGTAGAATCAACGATAGGGGCTTCGCCGGCACCGCCTCGCTCACGACAATCCCTGTGGTAGGTAAAGGAATGTAGCCAGTCTCCATGATGCTATTCGAGCTATGAGTCGAGTTGGCAAATGGGGGCCTTTTCGTGAGAGATTGTCGATTGATTGGCGCAACCGACGCAGCAGCGCGTTGTGTGGTGTTGCAAGGCTGCGTTGACTGCTGAAATGATGCCGGAAAAGCCGAAGTTTCCGCAGATACCACACATGTACAAGAGGTAATGCGCCTCATATCGGAACTTCCTGACTGACTCGACCACACTGGACTCGTAGGCATCGCAGTTGCTTCGACCCGTGCCGACTGCGTGTACTGGGTGGAAATGGTGGAGTTCTGCGTGGACGGCATAGAAATCCCCGATCCCCCACAGACTGAACCGAAGACGGACACAAAGATGAAGCAGAAAATCCAAGAAGATTGAGCCATTGAAAGAGACGTCAAAGTAGTGTGGTGATAAGGGTGGGAAGTGCTGGGGAGGAGTGGCCTTTGCATAAACTAATACTGAAATGATAGTCCCGAAGCAGGTCCTTGCAGTTTTGCCCGTGGTCCCTAGAAATGTCCTACCGAGTTGCCTAACCCCCATCAGGGGCCAAGCTCACTTCATCCCCGCTCTAATGTTTTCGTATCGGCTGTCAGGATACTCAAGCTGATTCAGGCCAAGTCCTGCATCGAAAGGTCCCAAAAGCTCAAAACTCGTAGAGATCAGGCTATCCTTGTCCGTTCTATCGCCGCTAGCCTCCCAGAACATAGATCCCGCCAGTCCTTTGTCCTTCAGGTAGGAGATCTTTCTCCTTACTGAGCTCGGAGTGTCGTAGGAGACAAGTTCTCTGCTCTGATCGTCGTAACTAAACGATGCCATAGCCACGTCATCATATGTGACTGTAGCCCCAGGACGAGGGAGAGCCTTGTAGTCCCACACGCCGTTTTCCCACGAACCCCCGCCTATCCCGGAGAATGGCTTCCCTAGTCCGTCCGTATTCTGGAAGGTGCGGCCATACAGGGGCATGCCAAGGGCTATCTGGGAAGCGGGGACTCCGGCTTCCAGGTAGGCCTTGATAGCAGCTTCTGTGGAGAAGGGAGTCGCCGTACTGTTCGCCGTGTTCGCGTAGAGATTCGCCTGATGAGCGGCGTAGGAGTCCCACGAGCCGGAATAATCGTAGGCCATCAGATAAAAGGTATCTACAATACCGGAGATCTTCTTGAGGTCCAGCTTCTCATAATGGACCTGTCCAGCGGGCGACGCGATCGTCAAGAGAAAGTGGTAGTCTGGGGAGTACTGTGACCGATAAGCATCAAGCTCATCCCGTACCGCTGCCAACAGGAGAGCAAAGTTTTCTGCCTCTCTTTCGTCCGCTGGGTATTCCCAATCAATGTCAATGCCATCGAACCCCCAGTCTTTCATGAGAGCCACAGAGGACTGAGCAATCGTTCGTCTGCCGGCATCAGTGCTTGCGGCGACGGGGAAATTCGTGGACTGGGTCCATCCGCCGATGCTCAGCATGGTTTTCATGTGGCGATTGGATCTCTTCAGGACGAAGAGCTGCTTGACACAGCCGTAGGCATTATCCCCACTATCATTCCACGCTATCAAGCCGTCAGCGTTATGTCACGACACTGGATAGTGACCTACAATCGGTCGGATAATGCTTTTCCAAGTCGGCGTAAGTATCTACTGAATAGCTGAGAAGCATTTAATACGGTGATTTATCCCTTGGGATGTATGATTAAACCTACACCTCCCCTGATGGTCGTAAATCTAAGAAAGCGTAGAGAACATGCGAGACTCTGCTTGCAGGAAGGTCCTGGGGATGGTAGTCTCGCCCGTAGATTGCCCTAATACTGCATCAGCACTCGATTATATCCTTGAAGCCGGATTTGGCTCACCAATTCGGATAATAGACTGCATTTTGGTAGCAGCTGGACAATCCGATCAACGCCAACAGTAAGATGAGTGTATGGGACGCTGCCGCCATCGTGACTGATAGCAATACAGGGCCAGCAAGGAAAGTAAATGGGCATTTTTTGAAATGATAGATGTGATGCTGGCCGAGATAAAGATCGCAGACAGTCACAACCTCAGTCAAACCCCCAGATGTTGGTCCCAAAACTTGGGCCTCGATTAAGTCCGAAATACGGACGCCAGAAGTTAGCGAATGAAAAGACCTTACTCTTGGCCTCTACTTACGCTCCTTGGCTTGCACGGGTACAACCTGCATCTAGAACTTACTTGACAGTATAACGCTTTGGATCTCTCATTCGGCGGGTAAAACCACCTCAGAGACGAAGCACAGGCACAACGCCAACATCATACCTAAGCGCAATGCCGCATTTCTAGGCTTGGACACTGCAACGTGTAATTCAGAAGACAGATAGCTTGCACACAGGTCATATATGTACTATTATGTGACATTTTAATATTTCTAACGCATTACCAGACTCGGCTTCGTCCAGAGTCCTACGGTCGGAGGGTCTGGTGAGCCGGGGCACGTGAAAGGTCTGCAAAACTGAGCATCCGTACGTTGACGCGGCCGAAACGTATCCGCCAGCTCCACCTTGCCTGTGTCTGGCATTTCAAACCGACGTCGAATCATTTCCACCTCCTTTTCGAAACTCCCTAGGCACTGTTCTTCATATGTGAACGCCTCGTCGCCTGGGAGCTCAACCAATGAGCTCGTCAAACTGGGTTTGCGGTCCGAGTTGTTGCCGTCTACATCGTGGGTATTTTGATGATGGTAGCAGTGAGTCGGCAGGACGCTTCGTATCGGACGCAGGAAGCCCCTCAAAAAGCTCTTGACAACGCCACAATATGGCCTAGAGCAGATGAAACGGTCCAGAGTGTCATCTGGACCGGAAACTCGCTTTTTGGGCGACCTGCGCTTGCAGCACAGGAAGCATTCTGACCAGACTAAGCGACGAGTCTTCATGATAAAGTGTTTCCGGAGCGCGCTGGAAAGTGATCCCGGGCATGATACCTGCTCAGGGTATGGTAACGTCTTATGTAGTGGTCGAGAAATGACCAAAATCTGGCCCTGGCATATCCCTCCCCTGAGGGCCTGCATCCAGGACATCGACCCATGTCCAGGCAGAAATTAGACATATATTACTGGCCCCAATGCCAGAAAGTTTGTCTCGCGCTCTATCCTCTTTTGATGGTAACTCAAAATGAAGCCCCGTAGTCCTACATTATGGCTAGGGCTAAGTTCCTGCGAGAACAACACCGACCTCATAGTCTCCAACCGACTTCGCCTGATAACGACCCACACCCCGCGACCAGATACTCAAAGACCGAGTCTGTTTGTGCTGGTTGGTGGCAAGGCCAAATCAATTGCTCTCCATGAATTGTTTGGCGTGAGAAGAGCGCAGCCATCAACTGGGCTGCCAGGATCGGCCGAGATTCACTTGCATCTAGCTCCGCAGAGCAGCTTTCACGAAAGACCTATATTGATAGCCGAAGGCCGTCTACACGATGGCAATGCGAAAGCAGTTCCCACAGCCTACCCACAGGACGCCAGAAGACGAACGGTCATAAGGCCAGCACAGCCAGCTATAGAGAGCCGTATTACCGACGAGCTTTATAGTCGCCTGCTTCACCCCTTTGCCGACGTTTTCTGTTTCTTTTGCGACGACCTCGGGGGTCTGGAGGGGGTCGCGCGTCACCTGGCGACGTGGTTGGACCACGGCCCCCAAGCCCAGGGGCTGGCGAGCATACACCCGAAGATAGTAGTCGCAAGTTCCACGATTCCGCATGGCGCGAAAAGCGAGGAGAAGGCAAAGGTAGACCTGCTAGTAATCTTGGAGAGAGAGACGGGCAAGGACTCATCAACCTTGGCTGCGCACATCGATATAATTACCCTCTTTCCCCGGGCCAATGTGTCTGCCGCCGCCCGTCACAGAGCGCTGAAGGAGCGTATAATGAGAATCTCCGATGAAGTGCGCCAAAGCAGGGTGGATGCACGATGTTTATTTTCGGTCACGCATTTCGCTGCATTCCTGGACGGCGCCTGCGATCATTTTGCAGGTACTTCCGATGCTCCTTTCGACTTCGTCCAGGGATCCAGACGCCGTAACCCAGTGCCCAAGGATTTAGGAAGCCACATAACAGACTTTGTAGGCCATGTCAAGTCACAGGCGGAGCTGATCAATTTCGCGATGCCAGTCATTGGATCAAGTCTTTTCCTGGATGCTTATCCGCCGGACGCACACCGTAAGTAGGTGAAAAGGCGAATGTAGTATCGCGGCTGATGACGATCTAGTTTTTGATCCAGTCGATGTCTTTGAGGGCCTCTACAACAATGTGCTCCACCAGGTGTTTTCAAATGGGACAATGGCTGTCGATGGGAATGGCAGCACGTGCATGCCAGGCAATGGGCTCATCAATCTAGTCAAGGCTCACTTTGTGGGATGCTTCAGGGAACTCGCTCGGGAGCCCAGCAGTTCAGCTTCAGAGATTCACCTACGCTTGCTGAAGAGGTTCAAGTCCCGCTGGCTTCACATCCACAGCACCCGCACCTGCCTGTCCTGTTTGTCACACATCCCTCAACATGGTCTGCCTTGCGGGCACCTCCATTGCGACGATTGCGTTTGGGACTACGGCCGCCCGTCTGGTGAGGATCCCTGGGTCACCCTACATAGTAAATGCCACCTTTGCGACAGCTTGCTGCCCGAGGAGGCTGTTATCCGAAGACACCCACCTACGGCTGGCGTGGGCGTGTTTTGCCTGGATGGCGGCGGTGTGCGAGGAATCGTGTCCCTGGAGATACTGAAACGCATTCATGAGTCTATCAAGTTGCCGATCCCGTTGACTCGGTTTATCAAAGTCTTCTTCGGAATCAGCTCTGGTGAGTGTCCCTGCCAGATCCCGGGATCCGACTGACATGGACTAGGGGGCCTGATCACGGCTGAGATTTGTCTGAACGGATCGCCGATAGACCAGGCCATCGAGAGATTTGAGAAACTAGCCAAACGGGTATTTCAACGCCGTCGCGGCATCAGGATTCCTTTCATCCCTTCCTTTTTGAGGCGGTGGCTTGCACATGGCCTCCGTTACTTCGTTCCTTTCCCTCAGCTCACTCGGTTCATCGACTTGCTGATATGTCTTTGTGCGGATGGATTATACTCCCCCGCCAACATAGAAGAGGCGCTTCAATCCACGTATCATGCCAGAGGCATATTGGACGTTTCCCACGCGAGCTCCACTGGTACGCGAGTAGGCTTGCCTGTGGCCACGATCGACAAGAAGCCCTTGGAAAGGATCTTCACCAACTACAATGGCGTTGGGGAGAGGCCTAAGAATCAAGGTAATCCTTCTAGCTGCGCAGGGTCCCCGACGCTGACAGGCTCCAGACTATGCAGTTCGACCAAAAGAGGGATTGGGGAACGTGCCGTTGTGGGAAGTGTAAGTCGCTCGAGCCGGTGCTTTGAACTGTTCTATGACTGACGCGGCTGCAGAGGGCGAGCCGCATCTGCTGCTCCTGGGTATGTCGGCAACGTCAACAAAGTTCATTGCGTTTGTCCCCCAAATTTGACTTTTCGTTAGCTTCTTCCCCCCGAAACACATTCGCGGTGTCGGCTCATTCCAAGACGCCGGGCCTCTCGTTGATCCGACCCTCTCCGCACTCTGCGAGGTGGCTGCTCTGTTCCCTCTCCTGGAAGAGCCCGATTATGTCGTCTCTATAGGCACAGGCGAGAGCCAGCCGAGTAACTCCGCCGCAACAGATGATATACGCAACGTTGTGGGAAACGGCGCCGTCCCAAGGCTCGGCAGACTCTTTTGGGAGAAGATGAGTGACAGGAAAGTAAAGCAGATGTTTCAGATGAAATCACGGCACCACCGTTTGAACGTCTATTTTGATGGAGACGAGCCGATGCTGGACAATGCGCCGTGCATGTCAGAGATGGGGAGACAGGCACGAAACGACCCATCGCTGGCAGAACCGATAGCCTACCTACGTCGCTGTATGCTTGCGTCCCTATTCTACTTCGAACTCGATGCTCTGCCAGAACGTTGCGGAGGGCGATACACCGGTACCGGAACAATTCTTTGTACCATACGAAAAAGCGAACCGGGATTTCAGGAACTGTTTCTCCTAATGTCCGACAGCTCGGCGCAAATCGTAGTAGATAGTAGCCCGATATCCGCGGTCAACGACCCGACATGCTTCGACAAAGAGGGAAACTTCCGAAAGCTAATCAAATTAGACACCCATGGAAGGATCGAGATATCTCTGAGAGAAGGGTCAGCAGAACCTTGCCATATCAGCAGATCACCACTCACCATTGAACAACTGGTGGCCCTGCAGGGCCTTGATGCGGTCTTCGGAAGGCGGAGTTGCCGCAAAAGGAAGAGTGTCTGTCTGGAGAGGAGTCCGAAGAAACGGCGCACAGGGCTGTGAGGGACTAGAATGATATAGCAGTATTCATTTCCATGGTTCTCATGTCTGCATAGTTTACAAATCTCCATCCCATAGAATGCAACATGTGGAGGGTATGGGATCGTCAAGCCATCATCTATTATTTTAAACTCATGCTACGCATCTCCGGGCTCGAAAAGAACAGCCTTGACCCGGTCTCGGAAACTTGTCTTTCCATCCGACTTCTCCTCCAAATTGCTCCTCATGTGCTTTGCAACGTGATGTACCTTTGGCGGTGGTGGTGGCGGCACCTGGTGGTCCTGCATTATCTGTTGAAAGCTTGATTCGATGTCTTTCATTCTCACGTACAGGTCGTCATGCTCTCGCGGCCCTCTGACAGGGTTGACCCTTTGATCTCGTCGATGGTGCTCTATCATCACACGGAGTTTCTCATTTTCCATACTCAGAGCTCTGTTTGCCTCCAATGTCCCTTGAAGCTTCTGCTGCGCGAGGCGCAGCTGTTGCTTGTAGTCCTCACACTTGCAAGACGGCCGTTCGTACTCGCCCACTGCATTGTAAACGTCGAGGACCATGTAGGATATTTCGTAAAGCTTCCTTCTAGTGTCATCGAGACTGGCTTCACCTGCCCAGCCGGGTCGCAGTGGGCGTAGATCTGCTACATCCGCACCATTTCCTTGGGTGGTCTACATGTGTTAGAGCGACTTCAACTGCCTAGTGTCAGTCGTACCTGAGATTCGTTCCGGTTCATCGTGAGGTTTTTGTGTGTCATGTAAAGGCCCGAATGATGCCGTGGTCGCCTTCATGTACTGTCAGATGTCGGGTAAGCCAAGTGGTTAGCGCGCTGTCGCATTTTCGCCAGGGCCCGTTCTAGGGACTTGCTCCGAAAGTGGTCGTTGTAGGGCCCGCAAAGCGTCCCATAGGCTGCAGGGGGCCAGCCTGAGCTTTGTGCCCTTTTTTGGGCCCCGTTCACTGCAGATAAAATATTTGACAGCCGATGGCCCAGTGTAATCAGAGTTGATGTACAGCACAGTCCTCGCCTTGCGCTGTAGCATCCGTACTGTTCCCAAGCTATGAGTCTCCGCACCATAATTGTTGCAACGATTCTCTTGCGTCTTGGTCTTGCCGCACATGATAGAAGGACGTTTGCCCTCCTCCAGTTCAATGGCAACGAAATTGTCCGCGGCCGCATAGATCCCATCGTCTTTCCCGGCCGTGTTTCTGAGCACGTACATGGAGCCATGGGCGGTAGTAATTTTGCGGCCGATGCCACTGGCGACAGCATGGCTCAGTCGACATGCACGAACGCAAAAGCCGCTGACGATAAAAGCGCTTACTGGTTTCCGTGGCTCTATTTTCACGATCCTGCGACCGGAAAGTTCGAACCAGTAGACATCGGTTACGTCAATGTGTATTATTTGTAGGTGGCCACGCTCGGCGACTTGGCACCGAGACTGACCAGTTGCAGTTTTGAACCGACGGACGACAGCATCACAGCTTTCCCACAAGGCCTTCAGATTGTCAGCGGCAACGCTACAACCCGAGTTTCGCCGGGAACTCACGGTAAACTCAACTTGAACCCCGATGACGGAAATATCCAACCAGTGCAGTGGACCTGCCCTCGATGGCAGAACCTCTTTGAGCCTCCTTCGTGGCCTCCGGAGTCTGACGGTACGACGGCGGGAGAAGTGGACCCGGACAACACCGAAGCCGGCACTGGTTTCCCAGACGTCGACTGTGACGGTTTCGCGTCCCCCTTACGAGCGGATATTCACATGCCATATTGCTACGACCCTAGCAAACGACTTGATGAGTACCAGACCAACATGGCCTTTCCCAGAATCCAAGGCACCAAGTACAATTGCCCAGAAGGGTGGGTTCACCTCCCACATATGCAGATCGAGGTCTACTGGAACACGCCTGTCTTCAAGAACCGATGGCATCACGATCAGGGGGTCCAACCATTTGTCCTCTCCAATGGCGATGTGTCAGGCTACAGTTCTCATGCAGACTTCCTGGCGGCGTGGGATGAGAATGTACTCCAGAGCGTGATCGATGCCTGCGATGCGGGGTTTGAGGGCATTCATTCCTGCCCAGGTGTCACACCGAACACCGTTGACGACTGCAAGGGAGAGAGAAATCCCCTCATTCATGAAGTTCTGACGGGGGCTCTCGACGCGCTGCCTGGTGATAGGCCGCTTGGGGGGTGGGGTTTGTGATTTGAAGATAAACCTCGGTAGCTATTCGTGTGAAGGGGCGAGGCCGGTGTCAAAGCAACAACCCTTGTCCCCGCTGCCGGGTTAGTCGACGCCCAGAACGTAAAGCTTTGAGCTTGACTTGATGCTACCACGCTGTGCCAGCCTCTCAAGAATGTACCAGAGATACCAAAGTTCGTAGAATGGTGTGCGCGAACCCCTTTTATCTTACCTTTCTCTCGTGCTTCACAAATGCTTGTTGTCCAGTGTTATCAGAATAGTCCATATGTCTACAACATTCATGCCAAGCAAGATGGCTGCAGCTGCACAATACAGCATGTACGTGCTTGAGAAATGCGATATGTTCTGGTATCGACTGCTTGTCCTGATTCCTTTGCGGAAGCAGTCTTGTTGTGTCACTGCTTGACAAGCTCTGAGCCAGAGCCCGGATCAGGGTCACGACATATGGGTCCAGAACTGGCAGAGTAACGACATCTGAGTCCCAAAACAGGGCCCTCCTTTCGTGACGGGAAGCACATAAAGCGCAAGCAACCTCAAAACTGGCGCAGGGCATATGATACCGTAGTAACAAGAACCCACGACTAGAAAAAGCCCAATGGAATCCTGGAACGCAGCGCGGAACTTTCAGCAAAGGCTTTCCAGAGCCATCCAAACCCTTGCTGTTTCTCAACAGCACTTAACCGGATCTAGTCATGACCCGGAGCCCGTAGGAAAGAACTCAACCAGCCGAAAACGTGGTAACTCTGATGACATCGACGATCAGCAGGTCAAACGTCAGAGGCCCGACAACCCTAGTCTCAAGCGGACGATCTCTCATGAGGACTCCGAAGAGCAGCAAATCAAGCGTCAGCGACATCACGAGGATGTCAAATCGGGTCTAGATGCCAGGCTGGAGCTATTTTCGCTGCTCCAGATGTGTCAGACGAAGTCACAGTTAATTAGTATTCTGGCTCAAATACACCGGGACGAACTAACCCTGGCCATGGCGCTGAATGACGCTCCAGAGACCTTCAGGCGCCAAGCCCTTTCTGATTTGGAACAACGACAGCCCACCGCGTATGCCCGGATTATAAAGAATATGCTTCAACTACAGAAATCCCCAGAACGATTCGATCCTCAGTCCATTTTCCCTCTTGTATTCTCGCACGAAGTCTTCGGTGAAAAGAAGTGTATTGTCTGTCAAAAGGGCCTGCAAACCTGGGAGGATATTGTCTTGAAGCGCTGTGGGAGATGTTTGATGCACCCGCGCTGCTTGGCCAAAGAAATCCTGTCCTCGAGGCTCCCTCTACACGGAAAGTGTCCATGCGTTGGCGACATGGAATGGCAGTCGGATTAGACTGAATACCTAAGAGATTTCGGCCGCAGGTGGCGTAGGGACGGATGATACGACCTCCTCTTATTTACTACTACAGCTAGATACTGGAAGTCTCCATATTGTTCATGAGGGCAGAGAATATATCGCTCTCAAGCGGTCTTGCAGCAGTAAGCAGAGGTCTATAGTGAACCGAGAAATAAGTGAAGGGCAAACGTTAGGAACACCTCTCCAGCCAGTGCCTTGCTCTGAATATGTAAAGGTAACTCACTGTACTCTCTGCATCTGAGTCTCTTACCTCCTACTTGGTTACATTTTGCACCTTCCTGGTACCTGTGTCTGGGAACACTCATATGTTAATTCGATCATCACATATCAGCGGTCGAGTGGAAAAAAGGAACGTATCATTTAAGTATCAATAAGCAAAGAATTACGAGACCAGACGGGACTTTATAGTGAACCATATACGGACTTCTCTCCTGTGCTCTGACATGGGGTGGACAAAACCGCATAGCTAGCAGGAGGACTCCCTAGCAAAAAGCTGTATGATCTCCTCTCTGGTACCTTCCGAGAGCCATCGACTAAGAAAGCGTTCCTGGGCAAGCCGCGTCCAGAAAAAAAAAAAAAAACTTTGATATAGCAGAAACAGTGCACAGCTCGACGCTCTTCCTCACCCATGCTTCGCATCATATCTTGTAGCATTTGACACCTGTGACATTCTGAGGCTTATCAAATGACACAGGGAATCGCGTGGTGAAGGCGGGAACTGTTTCGTAGGTGTATTGGCCGTGATTTATCTCCACGTTGCACTGAACAAGACCGAGGCCGTTGTTTCCGACGACTCTGCCGCTGAACGCCATGAATTTGACCTTTTTGGGTTTGGCACTGGAAGCCTTAACTTCAATGTCCTCTCGATACCGTGTGTCGTCGAGCGAAAATTCAACACGCACAGAGCCGGCCGGGGCGTGAGAAGGAGTGGGAGGTCGTGGCGAGGGGGTGGTAGACTGGGTCGGGGATGAAGGAGGCGAGGGAGGTATTGTCGAAGAGGACATGGTGGTCCCCTGGGACGTGCTGTCATCAGAGCGCACGGTTGTGCCCGAAGATAGAGCAAGCGGGTCTTCCGCAGGCTCACCAGGGCAGTCGCAGCTCGAGGTAGACGTAGGAAGAAGTGTTTGACTACTCCGATCGTGTACATCCACTTCGGAGGAGATGGTGCTACAGTCAGGCTGAGCCTGGACCCATGAGAACCCTGCGGCAAAAGCCACTACACCGACTATGATGGATCGCATTCTGACTGGGTTTGGATATTGCTACTTTGAACGCTGAAAGACGTGGTGGGAATGACAGAAATCCAACTTAAGTATAGATGGGATAGGAGGAGGACAAATACTGGGCCCTGAATGCGGCTCAATAAAGTTAACAAAGCTGGTCCTGGTTGAGTCCAAGTTTGCGTCTCACCACACACATATACAAGAACGTGTACATACTGCCTTTAAGATAGATTGGATGTAAGTTTCCTAGCTTTAAAGAAGCGCCGTGTAACCATACCGCATCCTTACCGAAATGGCGCCTGTCCTCCCGACTTCCTGTGGCCAGCTCGGCGAAGCATCACATCGGCCACCACGTCTGTCGGCTGTGGTCATAACTCCTACCGTAGCCGGAGCTTTCTTAGTAGGCATCCTTATTGCCTATCTTTCGAGATGTCGGGCAAAGAAGAAACTGTTCTTGAAGGCTCGCCAGAATGACCCGTGCTTAACGTGGGAAGGGTTCAGTCGCAATCAGGGTTTGACCCAAGGTCAACGCTGGGAGGAGTACGAAACGCAGCGTAATGAGCTGATCCATAAGTCTGTGGAAGTAAAGATGTATGATAAGGAAAAGTCCCATTAACGGGTACCTCATGTCAAGAGGGACCAAAGAAAGAGTGGTTGTTCTCGGGCATGTTCATAGGTGCCGCACCGTCGTCAGCTACACCTTCAGGTGCCAGGTAGGATTCCCTCGAATCAAGTTCCACTTCCTATTTTGGGTTGGCCAGAATTGGCCCAGAGTTGGTCCCAGGGATCCACATGCTCTTTAGGTCCAAGATGTTGGCCATTAATGGAAACCTCGCTGTTGCCCGCGGGGTTGTAGACTGCCCCCAGACCCCAGCTTGCAGACGGCCCCCAACGCTAACCGAAAGACGCTACTGGTGTAGGGAATTGGCCCACCTTTGCACAGCCCGTGGCCGCCTGAACAGGAAATGTTATAAATAAATACACACCATGACTGGCACTTCCCTTTTTGGACTCACCGGTCAGATCGTCGATTTCCAGCAGTCGGATGGTGATAAAACCATGCAGCCCTCAACGGGCTCACTGCAACAATAATGATTCTTTGGTTTCTGATATCCAGATACAGATCTGCCTTCCTGTCGAGAAGTCCTACATTCTATCCTCCCGCTTCTCCATCGCCATCAATTTCTAAACAACTACCGGTTTTCATCGATGGCACCATCCCAGGTACTGCCAGCACCAAGTGCTTCCGGCTTTGCAGCCCGGTCCACCACGTCAAAGCCGCCGAAAGAAGAGAGAGTCAATTTTGTCCCGTACCAGACGCTCGATAATGTGACGTACATGATCAAGCGGCATTTACTAAGAAAGATTGAGGCCGATGAGATCATACCAAACCGTCTTGCCGCTGGACGAGCCAGCAGCGGATACTGGTGTCGCGGGATTCCATCCAGGGACACACTGCCAAACACGACTGTAGACGAGAACAGCGGAACCCAGGTCGAGTCGTTCGAGCAGCAAAACCTGCAGGAGCGCATATCATTTCCTGTCGCGGCAACCCGAGTAACAGACCAACCGCCATTGCCGACACCTCTCAGTCACCATCACCGACCCACGCAGCCAAGCGCTTCTACTTCAAAGAACCTCGCGACACTCCCTGCACCACTACCCCAACCTCCTCGCTCTCTACTGAAAGATCAAGTTTGGCCGACGCACCGTTTCGCACCCTCCGACAATGTTGAGTCACTCTTCTTTCACTCGACACCCTACAGCATGAACATGCCAACGTTCCGCCATGGCCGCATCCGAATCCCCAAGCCTGACTCCATCCTCTACGCAAACATCATGCCTGATAAGACCCTAGACTGGACGGCCTTCCAAGTCGCCATCCTTGGCGGGGCAGGCGATTTCTTCTCGGGCAGTTCGGACCTCACGCGCCGCCCCGATGATGATGAGCGAGAAGATATCACAGCCTGGTTCGACGACTTCGGCTTTGAGTCGGCGGGTAGACTCGTGCGAGCCAGGCATTCCGCTCCAGCCGGGTCGCTTAGCACGGCGCACTCGCGCGAAAGATCTGGTGGAATCAGCTCCATCTCATCAAGCGCCGTGAGCTCGGACGTGGGCTTTCCTGTCCTAGTAGTAGGCGATTCTCCGTATGGATGTGGAGGCGGGGCGGCAGTTTGCTCGTCGACGTCTTTCAGGGATGACTGCACTTATCAGATCAAGATGTTGACGTCAGAGGGACAGCCAAAGCAGACGGCAGGTTGGAGTGACCGAGATGGCGGGTGGAGCCCCCCACTGAGTCCCATGATGGAGCTCACGTTTTTAGGGGACGCCGGCGACGGGGTTATCGTCCCGATGGGGTACAATTTAGGGCATGATCTGAATGACTTCTTAGAGTGGGCATCGTATCAGACGTGCGGCTTGGGATAGAAGTAGGATGCACGTCGCATCTGTAGGAGTCGTAGCGTCACGGGCATCGCCCAATTCAATTATCATGCATCCCTCTCAACTGCCCTTCTATTAGAAATGACCTAAAATTGCCAGGTACACACGTTGACCTAGATTGGCTGATGCATGAAGATGGCGGCTACCAGTGGGGCCAGCATCCAGAGGACCGGAGCGTGAAGGTCTGCCGAGGCGCCAATCGCAAGAGATGGCACTGCAGCCGTTGGCTGCTCCTCGACACCTTCACTCTGCCTTGGGCCAGTGCTGTCAGGATCGTCTCCAGGCCCGAAACCATCACTGGGGCTTGCTGTTGCGGATGAGGGAAGACCGCTCAACCCAGTACCAGTCGGTTCTACGGAGTCGGCTGTCGAGGTCGAGGAGGGATCGCCCAGGGTGATGGGCTTTGAAGGATCCCCGGTCGAACTCGACTGGGCTACATCTGTTGAGCCTTTGGGCAAGGTCAGCTCCTGTGCGGGGTCCCCGGTACTAGTTCTGGAGGTGCCCAGGATGGTTGACGTCGTTGTTAGCGTCAGATCGATCGGGTCGATGGATGTGCTCGTCTCGCCGGGCAGCTGGAGACTGGTTTCGGAAAAAAACTCTGACGTGGTAGTGGCTGCGGTAGGGGCATCCGTACGCGACGTGGAGTTCACCGGGATTGGTTCCTGGCCGTTGCAGTAGCGCAGAAACTGGTCAAACTTCTGGTCGATATAGAGACCTCGAATTACAGGGCCGTTCTCCACGTTGGCGTCGATACAAGTAATGCACTGTTGGTAGTCCTGCCGGAACTGAGAGCCGGCCCTGCAGAGGGTGGGAGACTTGCCGACCGCCAGTGCTTCTTTGTAGCAGTTGTTGCAGTCGTCAAAGCACACCGCAGGAGCCGTTGATGCACCATTCTCTTGACGCTGCTCAACACTTGGCAGCCCATGCTTGGGAGATGGTACGCGCCGCCCTATGAGAGGCGAAGGGGTCGGGAACACCGAGAGATCCGTCGCTGAAGCCCAATCTCCGGTCGTGATAGTGTAGGTCTTCCCATATCGGCTCTTGACGATTGTTTCGTATTCGAAGACGGAGTATGGGAGACCAAAGGCATGCGCGTTGAGGTTGAAGTAACCCTTATCCGGCGGGACGTATCCAGTCTCGCCCTCCGGCCAGTGAACTCTCGAGTATGGTGGAGAAGGGATGCAGTACTTTGGTTTGCAGACATAGTCGTCGGCAGGAGAATCAGCCCAGATGTTGCATCCCCGAGGCTTCGGCGGGTCGCACACGAATCGGGGTACACAGCCGAAGGTTCTGTTAGAGTTTGGGTCGTAAGGAAGCCTAGTATAGTCGTCCAGCGCATTGGTCGGAGCAGGACATGCCGTGACGGAGGCGGAAGTCGCGTACACAAAAGGCGTGTACGCGTTTGCAGAAGACTCGGCTGAGGGGGTCAACACGCTGGTTCTGGAGCTGACTTTGGTGACACGATCTGTCGAACGTCCCGTTGATGCGGAGACTTGGACGTGAGTTGTCGGCAAAGAGGTTCCGGTCATTTCCACCGTGGTTGTTTTCCAGACCGTGGTGGTATAATAAACGCAATCCGACTGTTGCTCCTGGATAGCCAGGCCAACGTCGATGAGCTCTAGGTCAGCGCCCAGGGAGAGGCCATAGCTGGGTTTGGGTGTGCACCTAGCCCATAGGTTAGACGGCTTGATACCCAAGATTCGAAGCGCCGCCTTGAGACTCACAGAGATGTAGTGATCGTGGCCGGATAGGATGTTATCCCCGATTCCACGGCGACTTGGGTCTCGTCGTCTGTAGAAGCGTACTCGTATGTATAGATGGTCGAAACTATGATAGTGGTGACGCGCTCCGTGGTTGGTTCGCTGGGTCAGATGTAAGTGGTTGCGTTCCACCGAAGGCCGTGATATGTCAGCTTACTACACGGTTGTAGCGATTTGCTTAGTTTCGGTGACTACTCTGGTCTCGGTAATCGTCTCCGTCATATGTATTGTCTCAGCAGAGCTGGAAAGATCAGCGACTGCTCAGCTGGTATCATTGGGCTCTTGTAAATGAGGCCCTGGGGCTCTACGATGGACTCACCACGTTGTTGACTCGGGCATGGGAGGGCAGCTGGCCCTGACGGAGCAGTACCCGGCGCACAGGTCATATTGAGGTGTCGAATCGACAAGAGTGGCGAACACGCCGATAGCAAGGACGTACCACCTCATTGTAGAGAGTTTTATCGAATACATGAAGGGTTGAGGGTAGCGACGAGGCGGGACGAACTGAACAACTGTACCTGAGCTTTCCAACACGGGTGTGGACGTCCTACGGAAGATCGTTGCGACGTATATAAGACAAGAGCTGCCAAGGCCCTGGCGGCGTCCCCGGAAATCAGTCCACACACGAAGTCCACACGCGACAGCCTAACTCGGGTGATCACAATGGTCAGGGGACTTTTGTCCATTCGTCATCATTCTTCTCGGCGCTGTGCGGTTCTCGGCCTGCGGCCCAGGCGTGCCGGGTCTGAAGTCGGGGTGCCGACCCATGTTGACTGCCTACCTGGCGCGGCTCAGAGAAACTCACTCGCTGAGGGTGATCTGAATGTGATGGGGATATCCCGAGATGAGTGATTCCGGGATATGCGATGCCGTGGCTAGCGTTTTCCACGCGGGGTTTTCGTGGAAGGTGTGGGACGCAAGGAATAGGAACAGGAACAGCCATGATTTCTTGACTTGAAGCCCATATGAGATTGTGGGGATCACATCAGTATTCCTAATGTTCGTCGCAGGTGTCGAGTTCGTCAACAATAGCCGGGTGGCGTCCTTCATGCCGCCATTCGCGGATAGATATCGCCCCTCCCTGTTGTTGCCCGAATCAGTTCCTTTGGACATGGGTTGAATGAAGACCGACGAAGGCAGGGGTCGAATCACCTCAGGCCTCAGCATCGCCGCGATGGACGCGAGCGAGGATGACGATGGTAGAGGACCCTGCTCCATCACCCGAAGGGATAGTCGGCCTGGCCCAAGGCTATTCCTAACCCTTGTCATCCGGCAAGCGAGGTCACTACTCCTCTCACGCGAGTCAATACACACTATCTTGCGCTTCGGGCTGCCTGACCACCATATCTCATCGCCGCAATCGAAATGGCAGTCACATCTTTGCGTTTGCGCCATCCGTTTGGCGCGAGGGTTGACAATGATGAGGGCCAAATACGAGCCATGATGGGTTCCCCTGTTCCATTGGCCGAAGATCGGCTATTCATTCTCAAGAGAGAGAGGCCAGGAAGCGTCAGCAGAGGGATTGGAAATTAGACGAGGTTGGTTGTCGTTGATATTACGATGCGCACTACTTTGGACCGTTGTGACAGCCCCGCCATGCTCTCAATAGCAGCTGGTTTGGCGCCAACAAGCGTCGTTTTCCTGACAAGTCCCACTCTGTCCACATCGATCTTATCCTTCTCAGGAAACGAAGCTACTGTCCCGTGACTTCCGCGATGCACGTCCGGGGCCTTGCGCCTCAACGATAGCAAATACAAGGGTATGTTGTCCTGACTCGATCCCTACGAGCACTTTTCGGCCCTGCCCGTTTCTCGATCTGCCGAAGCTCACAATGACCAAGGGTTCTCGTCCAAAGGCTCTCAACCTGATTTTACTTCATCATACAGGCTACGATCCATCAAATCTGGCATTGCTCACGCAGAACAGTGCCACGCGGCATGCTCGTGGATCTGCCAGGATCATGAGCTGCTCTCGCTGGTCGTCATGTTCCATGTCCAACACATCTCTCCTTGCCCAGTACGATCAGCAGCACTCTGTACCTTCAACAGCCGCTATGTCCGGCGGATGGTTCTCGACCTGGGCCAAGCGGGTTGCCATGGTCTCTCACGATCTTCTCCAGTCCAGCAGTCCGATTCGGAGATGGCCGCATGGATGCTCCCGGCAAGCCTTTCCGCGTGGAGTGATCTTCCTACCTGGCCTTCCTCCTCCGCAGCCTGACATGGTCTTGGGGATCTACCGAACACTATCTCCCACCCGTTGGTTCGTGCATCCTTAGTGTTATCAACGGCCCGAGTCGGCTTCCGCAGGTCCGATCAGAAACCTTCTGATCACCACCTGCACAACATCGGGCGCATGTAGCTTGGTTCAAACCCTCGCAGTGCACTGATCTTTCGGCCACTTCTGCCACGCGCCCAACACAGGGGACTCGTCGCCACCATGGCTCACGTACTGGCCGTCTGCTTCCTCGCCGCCTTTGCCAGGGTGGTTTTCGGTCAGTTTGAGGGGTGGGTTGAAAATCAAGTCAATGCTTCGATGTGTCTATGGGCGCAACCAAGAGGTATGTCCTACTGGGTGGACTGAGTCCTCCGGTGGCTCGTTGCTTACCCTCCGCATAGGTGCCGTTATCAGAGACACGGTGTACCTCGACGGTGGCTTTCTGTACTGGAGCCAAGGGCTTTCGAATGGAGAATATGGAGCCCCAGAACAACAAGGTCGGTGGCGGTATCTCTTTACCATCATGCTTGTGCCGATGGCCTCCTTGCGCTAATGGCCTGCTAGAAAACCCCCTCGGCCTCATGTATACTCTCAACTTTAGCCGCCCATTCCAGTCGTCTGACAACTTGACGGCGCTCTTCGGGACGATATCCAAAGCCCGCGGCGGTATCGGCAATGCCAACAACGACGCACCCAACTATTATGACGGAGCCATGCTCGTGAACGACGCTCAGCTGTCGCTGTACGGAGGCTTGGTCAAGAAGACGGATGCCTTTCCACCCCCTCGCGCAGATGATGCCCTGACCTACCAGGCTTACCAATACGGCCCCGTGAGGGATCAGTATGCTCGTGAACGACGCTCAGCTGTCGCTGTACGGAGGCTTGGTCAAGAAGACGGATGCCTTTCCACCCCCTCGCGCAGATGATGCCCTGACCTACCAGGCTTACCAATACGGCCCCGTGAGGGATCAGTTCGAACCAGGCTTCGTCTCAAACACGCTTCCGGCTGGTATGACGCGGTACGTTGCCTACGGTGGAGCAGTCAGCGCACCGTCCGAGAACATGGCATGGTATTTCGGCGGACTTCGAGCACCAAACTGGGGGCCCGTGTTCCAACGAAATACGAACCTCACCGAGAATGCCCTCAACACATCGAATACCCTTCTCACTCTGGACATGGCGACCCAGACGGACCTTGTGTGGACGAACAATACCTTGCCGGGTGGGGTGAAAAGCCGGGCGAACCCTGAGGTGGTCTGGGTTCCCGTGGGTGAACAGGGCATCCTGGTGGTTATCGGAGGGGTCACCTACCCCGACTGGTTGACAAGTACTCGCAGGTCGGAGAATCCAAACCGAAGCGTACGTTTTTATGGCCTCCGTTCGAAAAGCGAGACTGACAGCTACATAGAGAGAGGAAGGCGACGAGTTCATGAGTGCGATAGATATCTACGATATCGCCAATGACACCTGGTACAGACAAGCCACTTCGGAGGCCCCGACGGCGCGCACGCGAGCATGTGCCGTGGTGGCTTCAACCCAAGACCGGTCCAGCTTCAATATTTATTACTATGGAGGCTATCCCGGCGTGGATCCCAAGGTGGAGATGAACGATGAGGTCTGGGTTCTGTCCCTTCCCTCATTCACCTGGACAATGCTCAGCGAGGGCAGGCCGGGTTATGGTCGGAACGGGCATAAATGTTTTATGCCCTATCCCGACCAGATGATGGTCATTGGCGGAATGACCTCCGAGGCTGGCGACAACCTCGAATGCCTTACCAGTCTCATCCAGATCTACAACCTGACGAGTGGCCAGTGGATGGATGGCTACGACCCGGAGAGGTACGCTGATTACGGTGTTCCCGCAGCTGTCAGGGGAGTCATCGGCGGCAGTGCTGCAGGAGGAGCTACCTTGACGACTCCGAGCCCGTCAGGATGGTCAGACGACAAACTGGCCGACGTCTTCGCAACGCCATATTCGACGTCGAAAATCCAAACTTGGTATCCCTATCAAAGAGTGACCGAGGCCAGCCAACCGACAGCTGAGCCAGGGGGCGATGGAAAGAACGCCAGCGACGATTCTGGGGGCGGCGGTGGCATGCCGAAATGGGTCGGACCAACTCTTGGTGCTGCCCTCGGGTTTGTCTCCCTGGTTGCGTTTCTCGCAGGCTTCTGCCTCTGGCGCAGGCGGAAGCTTCGCCATCAGGGCGCTCGCACCGAGTATAACGGCACCCGCATTCTGTCCTGGATCAAGGGCCAGCCAACGGAAGACAAAGCTCTCACCCTCACTACGTTAGAAGAGTTGCCCTCCAACGCTGACACAGTGGGGCACGCAGCAAGCTCTCCTTCAGTCCCAATTCTGCCTATCGTATCACAGTCTGAAATGATGGACACCACAATCGCAGAGCTACCTGGTCTATCTCTCCCTCCCAAAATTAGCATTGGCATACTAACATCCACCACCTAGATACCTCAATGACCCCCGAGCTTTTTGATACAGGCCTTACCCCCATGGAGGTGATTGACAAGCACACGCATTTCGGCAACTCATCCGACCCCTTGTCCATCCAACCGATGTACCATTATAGCTCCGTCTCGGACAACGATATTTTGTCCGCCTCCTGTTCATCAGGTGTCCTTGGCCCCTACTCCCTCGCCGACTCCCCAACCCGTGGCGTTGTCAGTCCCATTGACGCTCCCGACCCGGCCGTCAGAATGAGGGATCGCATATTGTCCGTCGTCTCCGGCATGAGCGACCGCGACACTGGCCATCTCCGTCAAATCAGCGAAGTCACCTTCAGTGCAGCTTCCGACACCGGCAACTCCTCGCCTGCGACCCTTGTTTCTCCTTCCGATGTGTCAGCTGCCCGTGTCACACTACCAATTTTGACCCCAATCAGCCCATCCACGGCGGGCTTGTCGTTTGAGGACGAGGGCGACAGGTATTCGTCAGGGTTCGGCCGGAGGCAAGCTCACGATGATTTCTCGCCTACCGTAGTTTCGGCGATTGAGCCCAAGGACCAGAACTAGGCCCTGCAAAGGTCGGCGGGTCATACCATCTAGATTGAAGCTTGGTAGCGGGACTCTAGGCCTAGAATAAGGCCCAGAATAAGGCCTAGACCAGGGACCAAACCGGGTTGATGTAATGAGCATGCCAGCACTGAATGAACTTTTCCTCACTGCGTATCCCTTCGCCTCGATATCTTGTCATATTTTCACGTTCGCTCACTCGTCTCGTAGAATGGCGCCGACACCGACCGGCCTTTTCGAGCTGCTACCCAACGAGCTTATTGCGCTTCTAGCCAGTCTGTTGCCAGTTACCGACGTCGTATCTTTGAAACGCGCGACACACGATTTGCTGCCGGTTCTAGATCAGCGCATTGATCCTGCTGAATACCTCCAACGGGTCGGCCCCTTCACAGGTAGCGATGAGCTACTAGAGACAATGGCGATGCATGGTGCTGTCCTCTCAGGGTCCAGAGCGTTGGAGTATTTTGTCCCAGGATCGGCCACGGATGCATCGGATTGGGACTTCTACGTTCCTCCGGTGCTCTCCTCGGTTGTGGCTGTCAAAAGTGCTCTGGAGCGGTCAGGCGTGACCTTTGAATCCAGCCTCGCACGGGCAGCTCGCAAGTTGAGGGACCAGTCTTTCGTGACTCTAAGCCGGAATCAAGTCATTTCCATCGCTTACGAGGCATACCCGGAAACACGCCAGTGGCCTCCCGGGCATCGATGTGTAATCGCCGCAGTACACAAGGCATATCCAGAGTTACAGGATATGGCTCCCCTCATCCGAGCAGACGGCTCCGTTCGTTGGTTGGAGACCCTCGTTCCTATTCGAATCGACGACGGCGGCTCTACATCCTTTCCTATGCCTGAGCGGCAGGGGTTCCATTCTTATCCCAACAATATCGCAACAAAAGTCTTACGCGGGACCGCCTGTAAGAACAACAAGATGGTTTCGGTTCAGTTGGTGATAGGGGTCATAGATCCTCGAGGGATTGTGATCTCCGAGCCGCTCCTCCAGACGGTTTTCAGAAGCATATTCTCCTTCTATGGCAGCCACGTTCAGAGCTTTTTGACAAAACATGCTGCTTTTCACATGTACTACAAACTGGCTCTGGAGAAGACAGCATACCAATGGCAAGTCCCTGAAAGTATCCGAGAGAAGGCGGAAGCCGCCGTTCAGAAATATAGTTCCCGCGGATTTGAGTTCAAGACGGCTCCGGAAGGCGGCAGATGGGAACTGCGCACTGCGAAGGACAACAAATCCTGCCTCCTCGTACTGGATGCCCACAACCATTACCAGCCCCCTATTTCACTGGTCAGGGAACTGCGTTGGCACCATTCGGGTCAATTCATTCGGCCATGCCTGCAGCCCAACACCATAAGTGCACGGCGCGAGATGCTGCGCTTTGGAATGGTTAGCAGATATAACTCTTTGCACTGACATCAGTACGGGCTATGTGACTGCGTCGGATCAACTCAGCAGGGCTTCCTCAGTAGTATGAACCCGTTACGCTTCGAAAGATACAGCTGAATAGATGACAAGGCCGTTTCCAAGTTTATGACCTACACTCAGGTGCTGATATTCTTTAACTCCTTCTATACTTTGCATTACATACAGAGTGGTTACTGTATCACGAAGACGTATGAAAGTTTCCCAAGAGGTTGTACATCGGGGGGCCTTGATTACCGGCGTCAAGCCCATCGCGTCGTTCGAAACCGGGCATACCACGCAGACGCTCCACCCCCTCATGAACACATGACTGTGGGGAGATCGGGCCAGAGCGAAACCGTGCCCGATGGACTTCGAGTTGAGCAGTAGTGCATCTCAGAGGTCACCCTCAGTGTCGCTGCCTGCCGATCTCAAAGGTTTCGCCTCAATAAAAGAGATAGTCATCGCTCACCGTCAGCCAGCAGGAGAACTCTATTTCGTATGTGGGAGGGGAGGGGCTTAACAGGCTAGGGGGTAAGCCTGGACGACGTATTTCTGGAAGACTGGCTGCTGGAGGTGTTCATCAGCGTCATTAGAAAGGCGGAGTCCAATGTTGATTTAAGTCGGGGTAGGGGTTGGAGCAGTGTTCCGGTAACCGCAGGCTGCAATAGTGGTCTGGAAATGGAGGCATTCCTTAAGTGCTGACAGCCTGAAGGCCTTGGGAGGCATCAGAGCATATGGTGTTGTCCTAGAACCACAGCACATTCCAGTATTGCCGCTTCCTGGTTGGGTGAGTCTTGAAGTCGCCATCCACTTGGCTCTTCGTAGTAACGTCTAGTTTCCCTTGATCACCTTTTCAGTCCATCCCTTCTTGTTCGCAACGGCTCTTAGGCTCTTGCAGAACTTCCATCCTCTGGCGGGCTTGGTGTGATATAAACATCCCTTCGGCCCCAGCGAACGCTCACCGATTTCAAAGGCTCGAGGTCCTTTTTGATGACACCTGATCCACCTGAGGTAACTCCAATGAAGCCACCTGTCAGAGCGGTTTGGTCAATAGAGTGAAGAGGTCTTCCCCAAGTGCGGCCGCAGTCAATTCGTAGGTATATGGTAGAAGAACATCTGAAATCTGATCTCCTCCGCCCTTAGAGGGGTTCTCCGCAGTCCTTTATATGCCCACGCAAGTGCCTCCGCGTTGATCGCCCCCGGGGCGTCGCCCTGACCTCCGTGGTTTCAGTGCCTCCGCAGTTCGGGGCCCTGACACCACCCCACTCCTCTGCGCTAGACTACATTCTATTCCTTCGTCTTATTCTTCTTCTTCTTGAATTCTCTGAAGTCGGACATTCGGCCAGCATGACAAGCTCGAAGAAAACAGTCATCGACTCTGATTGAGTGTATTGGTCCTACAGCTGACTGCGCATATGCACACATGGCCGGAAGTTCTCGGCGTCTGGGTCGATTAAGCGGGTAACTTTGCGAAACGTCCCGATTACGCCAGCCTAATCAATGAGTAACAAGAGAAGACAAGCTCGTTCTCGGATTTGCAGCCGAAGGAAGGAATCCATTTTGGGTGTGGGAATGGCAAGAACATAGGGAATGTCTGCTTCGGTGACGCTTCGGCACAATGTCGGCAAATAAGTACGAAAGGGTCCACTATAAGCATCGTAAAATAAGCCAATCAGGTCACATCTGCACACGTGATGATCATTGTCTGTGCCCTTCGTGATGGATGGCTCCGAGTTGGACCGAGTCGTGCAGCTTCGGCAACGCCAAGAGGCAAGGCTTCCAACGCGCTGCTTACCATCTGTACGATCTAACCAAGAGCAGATATTCAAACTTGAGCATGAGGACCTGCGTCACCGTCTATCACGTGTCTCACCCAGCTGAGAGCTGGGAGTAAAGTTTTGGATCAACGGCCACCTGCGACCTCGATTGATGCCATCACTACCGCTTTGCAATACTATCTGCCCGACGTACCCTCTCTGCGTCGACAGGAAAGTATCCCAAGCATGTATCACAACGACGACGCATTGGAAAATGACACTGGAGGTTTCGAGGAGAACAGTGGCCGACACGGGCCCTTTCTCGCGGGATCGTACATGTTCCCCGCTGACGATGTGAGCCTTCTCTGCAGTCTGCTGTTTAAGCCCGTCTAACCCCAATAGGAAGAAAAAGACTTGCTGGACCTCCTAAACTCCATCCTGCTACAGGCACGGGGAGAGTATTTTAGCGATGATTTGCCTCCGCAGCCTCGCATACTGGATCTCGGCGCAGGCACTGGCTGGTGGGCGATCAATGTCTCAGAGTGAGTGGCAATTAAAGACAAGAAGATGAACAAGGTTGGTTAATGTCATCCACAGCCGGCTTTGGAAAGGGCCACTGAATCACGCTTCCGTGGACGGTTTGGATATCTCGCTCATGCAGCCGCCCACGTTGGTCATTCTATGCTGTTTTCTGCCCTCTCTGTCACCACTAACCGACTGCAGGATCCCCGAGTCGGTCTCATTCATGCAAGCAAACATCGAAAACCCCTGGCCGAAGCTGCCACAGTATGATTTGGTTCATATGCAGCTGCTCTTCGGGTCTATCCGTGATTGGAAAGGCATTTATAAGCAGGCTTTTAGGTGAGTGCGTTCCGGAAGTCTCCGAAGTCATTGCTGACCCGTGACTAGCTGCCTCCAACCCGGTGGCTACCTAGAGCAGGCCGAAGTCGAATGGAAGTTCTTTAGCGATGATGGTACTCTGAAGCCTAACTCATCTCTCGTCACATGGAGCGACACACTGCATCGTGCTTTACGCACAGCAGGGATGCCACTAGATGTCGACGGGCAGACCAGAAGCAAGCTCCAAGAGATTGGCTTTGTAGCTGTTACCGAGACGGTCATAAAACTCCCTATCAACCCCTGGGGCAGCCAGGAAAGCGAGAAGGAGCTCGGCAAGTGGTTTAATGCCGCGTTAAGCCAGGCCGCCCACTCGATGAGCATAGCGCCCCTCACGAGAAGCGAGCGATGGTCAAAGGATGATGTCCTTAAGCTTGTGGACGACGTGAGGCAGGAAGCTTGCACACTGTCAACCCATGCGTACTGCAAACTGTGAGTCGTCCGGGCAATAAGTGGATGATGAGTATTAGTGATACTGATGCTCTGACCAGACATGTATGGACGGCAAAGAAGCCGGCCTCAAATTGCGCGATCGCACCCGCCGAATGAATTCGAGCGGCACAGATGAGGAGCTGCTGCACTACTGAAGAAGAAATTCGGACTCAGAGCTCTCGGGATAGCTACTTCGTTTATGCCTATCTTCCACCCCTATCAAGGCGAGTCCGTAATGCTATCAAAGAGACTATCTGCATGGTCTTCCCAGTCCATCTCATCCCCGTCCGCCAACGTCCCGTGTTAGCCACTCTCTGCATCATCTCCGCCTTCCGAAGCCCACATAGTACAGTCTAAGAGGACCGATTCGAGGCTTGCAGCTAAATGGAAAGTCGGGCCTGACCCTTCGTTCCCTGTTGGCAGGGAACCAGGGCGGTTTGATGTAAATGCAGTGTTATTGTTTTTACTTTGTCCCAGGGAAGCGACTTTGCCTTTGCAATAAGCTCCGGAATGTTCCCTCTGTTTGTCTTCATATTAGGACTCGTAAAATCGTAGACGGGTCACAACATACCAGATGTGGCCATCGATGATCGCCTGTGACTTAGGGGTTGTGTTGCACGTTGTGAGCCAGGGACCGCCGAAAGCGAGCAGCGCAGCTCGTTTCTGTTTTCCCTAGAAGAGCTTCCGCAATCTCTACCCACTTCCGGCCCTGGGCTAAACGCTTAAGAATGTCGCATCCTCATCTGGTCGCCACCTGCTCCTTGGCTGAGAGGTGTAAGGCGCAAAGCCCGAACCGTTTCACTACAGGCGGCTCGACAGGTGCAATTGGTACCGGCGGATGGCCTCTTGAATGCATCATCTTGACAATAAGACGATACGGAGTCGGCGCTCGACCATTTCTACTACACGCTTCTGTCGCCCGATGCCGGCGCAGCTCGGTCCTTCCTCGGCCCAGCCAGTCCCATCAACCAGGCATTGGACCCGACAAGCGCGTATCTGCTGAGGTCCTGCTGGGACTGGTGCCACAAGGGAGCGGTGGCACAATGCACAGATACATCACTCCGCATCGAAAAGCAGGAAAACCACGAGGTTTGTGTCTTCCTCCGCGTCGGCCGTCTCTATTGACTCTTCGAAAAGGTCGCAGTCAAGAACCGTGGATGCCTACCTGCATTTTCCGCTGAAAACTCTGTGGCAGGAACACGAGGCACCTCGCCACGAAGCCCATCCCCGCCCCCGCCGGCCGTCTCCCTTCCAAAATCAACGTTCAGCGGGAAGCCGTCGCGCACCAGGTACAACCTGAGCATATCGTTCCTCAGCAATGAGGCAGGAGCGCCCCGTCCTGGATGTGATCTGCCAGTGCCTCATTGCTGGGAGTACCCATAAATGTTACTATGAGGATAAACGTGAATCAAGCGATATTTGCCATCGCACGCAGACTTGGTTGGTCCTTTTCTGAGCATTTCAAAACATGTCGAAGCAAACTGTTTTGAGTGATCTCCGGTCGTCTTATCTCGTTTCTTTCTCACAAACTACAACAGGCAATAGAAAGCATGGAAAGTGGGGGATTAAAGAGCTCTTGGTTACAGATTGGGCTGATCAAGAAGGAGAACGTAATCTGTCCCCTGAGAGGAGATTAAAGCTCATAGGGGGAAGCATCCGGGCCCTTTCCCGTTCCACATGTTCGTCTGAAGTTCTTTGAAGTATGTACTATTAAGCAGGCGTTATCTACTCTATACAGAATCTAGAGAAGCCAAGCTATACACGGATTTGAGGATGTCTGTTTATGCCTCCCAACATGCCTCCCGTACCTTACTTGCGCTGTAGGTGAGTCGGCCGTGCACGGACCATATGCGCCACTATGGCGCCTGTGGCCCGTGCACCACCAGTTGGTCGGCTCTGGACCACAGCGAAGACACAGTGATCTGGTCGTTGTCAATAATGCTCCGTTGTGCCTCAACTGCCATTACCCATCGCCCGGCTCTTCTTCTTTGTACGAGCATGGCTGATGGCTCCTCCGCGGTTCCTAGAAGTCTGAAGCAGTTGCCGACCTCTGTCATACGAAGTTGGCACACAGCAGGGTGATGCTCCAGATCTGGCCTCTCGAAGTCAAATGTCCAGTGCTCGTCTTCGTACGTGCCAAGGGGGTAGAGGTCGCCAGCAACCACGCCGATGAAGTTCCCCTTTTCATAAGCCACAGCGCAGGCGTTACGAGCAACCGCCTGAAGCCCTCGAACCGCCCCGTACCTCTTGATTCGAGGCACTACCTCAACGATAGTACTCAAGCATAAACACTTGTCGGCATCACAGTAATCGCATTGTTTTTCGTCGGCTTGGATCATCGTTGGATCAGCAGGCCAGGGTCTGTCTGTGGGCCAGGCTGTAGGCTTCGGTGCTTCGAGGAACCTGCTCTGATCCCAGATGTTGGTATCTGTAAAGGATAAAGGCTGCAGTTGGCGTAGCATTTCAATCTCGTCGCAAGTCTGCAGGCAGATGCCCGTCGATTCCCATATGAACTCAATTGGCTGTGAGCCAAGCTGTAATGACTTCTCAAACTCACGAGCAGGAACGCATATGCTCGCCATGTAGTCATCGCTCAGCAGCTCATGCAAACTCAGCAGCTCCTTTGGATCAAGTTCGAGATAGTCCTTCGCCTGGACTTCAAGAGGTTTTTCCTGGCTAAAAGGGATGAGGCAGAGGAGTCCATCAAGAGGTCCCCCAGGGGGTCCTCGGATGGCACTCCAATATTTGCCGTCCAACTTGTATCGTTGATATGTCCGGAGGCTAAGTCCAAGCTCCTGTCGAGTTTGGCGGCTCAACACCGAGTCTGGACGAATCCGTCCTTGCCCCTTGAACTCGATTAGATGATGAAGGTCTGCCTTGCGTAGGCGCTTGTGCAGTTCGCCGAACTGGACATCTTTCCGCACCTGCATGATCCCCATGAGGCATCGCCGGACTTCATCTTTGTCTTCAGAGGCCACGGCCGGTGGACGGAACACGTGCAACGCCCTATGTGCATCAATAAAGTCAGCAAGCCGACAGACTGCGGATCTGCCCCTGACAGCAACGGCACATTTGAAAACCTTCTCCGACGGTGGCGACTTGATGCTGATCTGGGGGATATTACAAAGCGGATCAGAGCTGCGGGCCCGCTTGCCAACAACTTGCAATTCCCAGACAGCTCTCGACTGCGGGCGTCCTGCAAGGTCCTGCGCCCTGGTAGAGGCCTCGATTCTGGACCTTTTGGGAGCCATGTTATGCCTGGTTTTGGCCGTTCGCCTTCGTTTTCGTCCAACCTGCGGACTTGCATCACGCTCATCTGCATCCTCCTCACTGTTTGCCGAGTCGTCGTCCGTGATGACATCATCATCCGGGGGGGGAGGGACTTTGACGAAGGATTCGTGCGCAAGAGGCAGTATTCCACACTTTTCGCAGACTTTGAGCTTGTCCGGGAAGGTTGGCTCGCCTGGTTTCAAGTGATTGATTGCCACGGCGAGGCAGGGCGTGACGTTGGCGACCTGGTGATATTGCTCGGTATCCGTCACAAATATTTCGTTCGCCCCTAAGCAATGGACCTCGAAGCGAATGTCGTTCTCTTTGAGAATGCTCGGTGCGATGAAGAGGCCCGGGTGACGAAGGCGCTGGCTACAAGCGCCGAGTTTCCAGTGACGCCTCATGAAATCCTCGAGTTTCGCATTGTCGTCCTTGTGGATTGCCAGCCAAGCCTTGAAACCCGGGCCAATGACGAAGTTGTAAGACCGCCAGCGCGCATCCTCGCAATGGAGGGCAGTGCCAGAACCCCGAACCCCAAGATGCCAGTATGGCTTGTTGATCCCCTTGAGTGGTTGGAGCTGACATAGTTGCTCCCCAGCATGAAGGTACGAATCGAAGTCGGGTAAAAGAGGCTCTCCGACATAGTACTCAAGTGGCCCTTTGGCGGGGTTTCGGGCCATATCTTCAAGAAAAGCGACACAGTCCGCTTCCGAGGGCTTGTCGACCGGGTGAGATATGTCCGGCAGCACCCACTCAGAGAAGGGAGTATCGGAAACTCTCAGACGAGAGACCCCTGCCACATTGGTGCTCTCCCATTCGACGAAATTGAGGTCGTGGTCCTGTGGCGGCGCTGGCATCCTCTCCTTCAGGCCCTCCCAGTCGAAGTGCACCTCTTGCATACTGACTCTACCGTTGAAAGCCGAGTCCTCAGCGAACTCGGCTAGACGGCTGGCTATGCCCTCTCCCATCTGCTCAAGTGATAGGTGGAACGTCTGGGTTGCTGTGAGCGGCGCAGGTTTGGGCGCAGCCGCATTGTCAACATAGGGTGTGGGCTTTGCTGACTGGGGGTGTGCTTGGGAAGGCGTGATCGGGTTGAGCGGTTGACGTTGCCGTCTTGTCGTCGCAGCATCTCGCCCCTCTGGGAGAGGATGTCTTGAGTTCTGGTCGACGTCGCGGTGTGTGGTGTTTGGTGTTTGGGTGCTTAGCTTCGCGGCTGTTGCGACCGAGCCTGGCGACAGTACCTTTGGCCTCGTTTTGGCATGTGGCGCGCTGGGAGAAGGATTGCCGTCAGCGGATTGATGGATGAGTGTCTGCTCGATGTTTTCGAGCTTGGCGAATAATGTATCGAAGGTACTGCATAGCTCCCGAATGTGCGTGTTCCCGTTGTTGCTTTGATGGGCAGGGTTACGGGCCGAGCGACGACGAGATGACCTGGATTTAGCCTCCTCGGAGCCAGAAAACTGATCTATCTCTTGGCGGAGCGAATTTAAATCTTCTTTGAATCGCGCTAATTCGCGAAGGACGTCGGTAAACATGATGAGAGAGTAAGCGTCAATCAGGAGAGCTGGCCGGCATTGAGGGCGTGTTGGTTAAATGTCAAATTAAGGCTGCTCTCCGGCGCGTCGTGGGTCGCGAACTCCCAAACACGACGCCTGAGGTGGGGTCACTTGATGGAGTGGTGGTACGTGCGTGTGTGCATGCACAAATGGGGGTCAGCAGTGCACCACCCTTATTCAAGTCAACCGCCGCGGCCGCTCTCTTTCTTCGGGGAAGCTCCTGCTCATGGCCGGCAGTGACAGAGGTGAGGTCTAGACATCGCACTAGTGAGATTTGTCGTGAATTGTAATGGCAGTATGTCCTTTCCGGGCCTTGTTTGCACCCCAACTTCTCGTTCATTTCAGCACTACGCGACGAGTGGAAATGCGAAATGGGCAGATACCCTGCAATTCTGCGATCAATCTTACAGGCTACGAGCTGTAATCGTCGATGGTTCGAATCATCTGCTTCAAGAAGCTACAAAGATGTTCAAAGTTCTTTTCCTCCTCTTCAAGTACTTCGAAGGCATCTTGACACAGAGGCTCAATCATCCTAAGTACCGCGCCGAATTCTCGGCCGAATTCTCGAACAATCCTAGGTAGTAGTTGCTCCCATAAGTCGTAGTAGTCCTTCTCGAACTTGATGTCGGTATAGTAGAGGTCAGTTGTATTTCGGGAAGGGTAAGGACTAGCGACATTAATAAGATTTCTGATAAACCTATGGCCACAAACGTACAATATCGGTACGCCTCGTTGACGAAGGTTCCCGTGTGGTCTGGAAGACTCGCCACAAGGTCAACGCAGTCATCCCAGGACGTCTTTTTGAGCTTTATGGTGAAACTCATCTTGATATTGTAGAACGGTGTCGCGCCGCTGGAGAGCAGTGTTGGGTGAGAAAAGAGCAAACAGAAAAGTGCTTTGAAGGTGATACCCTGGGTCGACAGCCAATTTATGGGTTTTTTTATGTGAACTTCGCGACTGTGTCAGGTACCTCCCGTAGCGTCCATAGCAGTTCTGGCTCAATCAAGGGGCCAGGCCGGAGCTACAGCCTCACTGCAAGAAGGGCTATGTAATTGGCCACCACAAAGTGATGGCGGGCTTCCTTCACTATTCTTCTGGACTCAGTCACCATCACACCTCACACTATCTGGACCATGACGACGATCTAGATGAAGACAGTGAACGGACGAAGAGGAGAACCAATGAATAGACATGGCGGAGTTATGTTCAATGAGCCGAATAAGGCCAGCGAGGATGGAGCGGGCTGAGGACCAGGGACATAAATTACGAGCTCCCAATAACCAGAGTACCCTCTCCAAACTGACATCATCACATCTCACAACCCCGAGTCATAACAACCGCGCCAGCAGGTAACATGGACAACAATACACACGAACAGGTCAGCCATCAGCAAGACGAAGCCATATTCCTACAAGTGTCAGAAGAAGTCCGATATGTGATTCACGAAATCTATTCCGAACCTGGTGACGATAATCTAAGAATGGGTGAGTCTGCCATGCGTTGGAAATCTATCAACTCTGACAAATCAAGTGTCGAATCATCCGACGAAAAGGCAACTCCTGAACTTCAAAATGAGACTTGAGAAAAAGGGGGCGACGGGGTCTTTCTTGGCAATGTTCAATGGGGACAGAGCAACATACCAGATTCAGCCATATACTGAAAAGGGTTAACCTTGTCATCTCAATAAAAATAGTGCGGATACAGATGAAACCCTGCCCAAGGACCCGACGGATGGTGCCCATCTCTTTGGGTCGAGGTCATCCATCGGCTTCTTCGCCTTCCACCCTGTCCAGCTTGTGTTCTCCTAGTGGCCCCAAATTCTATTCCTTGTCCCGTAACATTTCATTTGATGAGCGTTTGACTGCCCGGGGTAATGCCTCAGGAGTAAGAAGTGTCAGGCCACGTTTCGGAGCCTGAGGTTGTTCCTCTGGTGTTATCGGCCGATATCCCTCTCGGATCCTGGGTGAGGGTATCATGGCTGGCCTTGTCGCTCCCGTCACGCAAGATCCCCCACCCACAACCTATATCAAGTTCGCTCCCATTTTCAAAGTCCGCCATTGGTGACCAGAGAGACTGTGTTGTTTGTGCTGCTCAGCCTCGTTCCGGCCACGCCTCTCCTCGCGCTGCTTTGGATTCCTCATCAGCTTGTAGGTGACACATCGGGTGTGTAAGCGACTGGATTTGTTCAAGACAGCATTCGATGGTTACTTGCTCGACCATCACTGCTGGTTGTCGGAGAATGGAACGACAGAGGTAATAGAGACCGAGGCCCAGACCAGTACAGACACCGACGCTGATGAACTGGAATACGAAGATCGGGAAGATGTCCGTCCTCCTATGGTTTCTTTTGAAAGCGTCGAGGACCAGAATGATGGCCAAGGGAAGAGTGGTAAAAATTAATGCGATGTGGTAGAGGATACGACGAATAATACCAGGCTCCGGACCCAGGACCTTGTCGAATTTGAGGAAGTCTGTGAAGTCGTTAATGGAGATACGCATGTTGTCGAAACTGATATCTGGCAGTAGAAAGGAGAAAAGTATTCCTAGGAGATGTAAAGGTATAAGGCATGATCAGGACGCGGGGTCTTTTGTCCAGATGGCAGCGCGCCAGGAGTTGGAACTGCAACTCCTTCGGACACATGGTGACTGCACTCGACTTGAGTACCCCAGCGAAGATCGAGACAAAAGACCCGCGAAGCCACATCCCATGATTTCGATGCCAAGCAAGCAAAGCCTCTTGAGAAATTTTCTGAAGAAAGAGGCAGTGAGTGCTCTGTATCTTCCCAACAACAGACTCCAGGATAGTCCTCGACTAGCCATTTATGATCCTGCCGCTTAGACGGGTTATCGGATTCCCAGATGCCGGACCTACCGGCCGCTGGAAAGCGTGAGGCCCTGTACGAGTGACTTTACTAATGTTAGCAGAGGTAAAACGCCGCCTCCCTCGACTGGGATGAGTTACAGACCTTGGTACATTTAGTATCAACAACCTGTTTGAGCCGGACCACTCTTGTACAATTTCCAATGTTACAACTATCTCCCCTGTGAGCATCCTGGCACAAGCACCAAGACCAATGCTTTGGCAGCCTCCCAAGTACCCTCCTCCCACACCTGTGCTCGCGAAAATGCCTCGCTCACGATGTCTTCATTGCTGCCGGTGTGAGGCCCCATGCCAAGGTCGAAGAGAGAACCAAGTCTGTCCATCTTCTCCTCGTTCGAACAGGCGTCGTCGAAGCAGTGTTGCGACGACTCAGGATCCCTGTCAAAGCCGGAGTGATCCATGATGTAGCGCAGAACGGCTATATCATGAAGTTCGACAGTTCGAACTCCAGAGGGCCACGTTAGCCTGTCGCCTCGTATTGAACGAAAGAATTCCCTCCACGAAGTTAAGCCTCTCAGGATTACCTCCTCCGCAACAAGACCCTCCATGTCTTGAAGCAGAGACAGACACAGAGCTACACAATGCTGCGCAAAACGGCGGAAGAGCTTGTCATCAGCCGTCTTAACAGTCAGTGACGATACGGCAAGGTTCAGTGGGGGAGCATACCAGAAGCCGTCTCATAAGGATGATCCATTCCACCGTGACACGCAACCCAGAGGGCGCGAGGCGACGATAAAATTCGTCAAGACCTGGACCAAGCCCAGATTCCAAGGCTTCCGAGGCGCATCTGATGTATTCCTCAGCGTGATCAACCACCGTCTCCTCTGCATGCCGCATTCCGTGCACGAGGATTTCTTCGTTACTCGGGACCGTCCAGTCGTCAGGTTCGATGCTTACAGCTTGCAGTTGGAAGCCGTTGGACAGTACCTGACGCCGATATGAGTCGCAGACAGCAATCTCGTCATAGGTGCGCTCGCCTGAAATGTAAGGCTCTAGGTCTGCCTGCAGGCTTCTGACGACGTGGACTCCGGGAAGTTGTTCTAACTGACGCCAGTCCGGAGAAGCTGGTTCAGTCCCCTCTTTCAAAACCCAGCAGCAATGCCATGCTTTTTTCCCCAGTGCCAGCGCATTCAAACCCTCCAAGACGCCCCGCTGACCCTGTGGGACCGTTAGTTCCTCTACTTGACTTCCCGTAGAGATGTACCCACCTGTGTCACCCGCGACGGCAATAAAATCGTCCGTCTTTGGGCCAGAAACTCCGACTTCAGTGCTTTCAAGGGCCGTGCTCGTCCTTCAGTATCGGGCTTGCCGGCTTCTTCACCATCAGGTTTCTCCTCTCTCCGAACGTCCTTGTCCTGGAAACGCTGTCTTGTGTCGCCCGCCGCCATACAGAGGTCTTCGCAGGATTGGCGTTTGAATTTCCTAGAGTCAAGTCCTGGACTGAGGAGGTTTCGGTGCCGTTTCTGGTTCTGGGGTGTTGCAGGCCGGTGCCTTGCCGACGATGTATGTTCGTCGCGTCTCCCATCGCTGTTTTGCTGTTGCGACGGAGCTAGAGGTTGGCAAAAGGCAGGATCCACTTCCAACGTTCCTCCTAAGATCTCTCCGGTATCGCCAAGCGCCGTGCCGGAGCCAGGTCTCTGTTCCTCCTCCTTCTCTAGTTCGGCTGTGACCAACCCTTGTACCTTGGTTAAGCCGTTTCTCAATACCGTAATCCGCTCACTCTTGCCCTCACGAAGGAGGTCCGAGGCAACTGCCTGACAAGATTCTTCCACCGACTCGAGGGTACTCTTGATCTTGTCGTAATTCGGTTCCGAGTCGATGTTACGTTTAACCGCGTCCATCATCGCCTTGATTCTAAGTGGCCTGATCTGTTCTAAGTAGTAAAGCGCAAACGTTGAAATCTTGTGAAGCGATGATTGGTCCAACTTGTCGAAGAAGCCCTGCCTAGTTTCAGGATCTCCCAATCCAGACGCTGGCAGTGATTCCTGCAAAAGGGTATGTGTTTCGCTCCGCAACTCTGTGAGTAGCTCTGTTGCGCTGCGTTTGCCACGCCAAGCACGTTTCTCAGCAGCCATAACCCAGGACTTCTGATCCGGACGGGAGAATAGGATCCTAGGATGATCGCTCGCTCGCTCGGCGGTTGTTGAGAGTAGCTAGTCTGGCAGTGCATCAGTTTCAAGACGGCCATGAGAATCCACAAGGCTCAGCTTACATTTGGGACCAAGAATGGGATTAGGCACAATATTGACGGGGTAGGCGAAAGATAGAAATGCAAGAGGAGAGCCACAGGGGATGGTTGTGTTATATATTCACGCTCCGGAACTGAACTTGCTGCCGGTTACGAGCAAACAGCCCTTTGGGCAGCACTCAACCAACCAGTGGCCATTTCCCTGCAAGGAGTAATATCCCCCCCCCCCCGCCCCCCCATGACCCCTTACTCGCACGGTAGTTGTTGGTTATGGGATGGGCGACTTCTCATGAGTATTTCTCGATCTGCTATCGAGCCCTCATCTCACAGTTCGCGCACCAACATGATTAAGATATCGTCAGGTGAGGTCGTTCATCTTCATATTAAAGCTCCAACAAGATACAGCGTAGGAATCTTTGCATGTCAGAACCAGAACGCGGGACCATAGGCCCGCCATCAATTTCCTTATCCTCCGTATAACTCATACGCCATGCCGCCCGGGTCTCTCACAACCACCCAGAAATTCGGTCGCGGAAGTGTTCGAGGACACGCCGGGGGCTTCCACCGGATCCAAAACCAACGGGTAGCTTACTAGTGGAGGGTACCCAATGAAATAGCCATCAGGCGTTTTGGTGCCTAGTGCTGGGAAGGCGCCTTCCAAAAGCAGGCCTCGGTTCGCGGAGAGTCGCTCAAAGATTCCCGTATGCCGATACAACGACGATTTCATGAGATAACTCTCAGTTGGTAATCCTTTGAAAATATTTTCGCCGTTCTGCACCAAGAAATCACCCAAAGCCCAATTCGCCATAATGTTGAGCGCCGTACGAAGAGGTAATTTCTTTGCGCAACACTCCTCCGCCGTCCTCCAGACCGTGACACATCTGTGCCGTGTCAGCGCCTTGTCACAATCCGTTTCAAAGATACAGCCGCACGCCTTGACTCTCTGATCACCATGGTAGGTTTCGGCCCTAAATGGTTCGTGATCCTTTCTTGCGCAGACTTGGTCGTCAATCCAGAAATGCAAGTCGTGCGGAGGAGAGAAAGGTTCTCCAGCGCATGGTGACGCCATTGCAAATGTAGTACACAATAGCGACGCATCGGCGTCGAGAAGGACGTAGTCATAGTAGTGGCTAGGAGGCATGGTGCCGATGGCGTTTCGTGGTCAGATGGAATGCACATCCAAGTTGAGGGGAAGTGTGTTCCCTAAGGTCGAAGGCGGGACGGCCGATCTTATAGGTGCTGTTAGGTCCCAAATTCAACCGAATATGGCATGCCAACCGCGCACCTCAATCGTACGCCATCATCCAAGACAGCCAAAGGGCTGCCGCCGGACCTGCGGCACCTGCGGCACCCGATAAATGGACCCTCAACTTGGTGGCCCCTTCTTCCTGGCATGTCGGATCCTACAACATGAGCCGTCAGCGGCATTGGAGGGGAAGCGATTCCTACCAGGCTCTGTAATAGCAGATTCGGTGAGTCTCCGCTCATGAAAACCGCCAGACGGCCTGTTCGATCCGCCACCAGTCCTGAAAACATCCGAGCGGCCGCCACGGTAAGCCCACCTCTTCAGGGCGAGTTGCATTGGCCAGATGATACGTCCGCTCATAAGGGCCAAAAATTAAAAGGAGTCGAGAGGAAACGATCGAGATAAACAAGGTTCAGGTGCAGACACGCACCAGACTTCATTGCACCGCGTTCAGAAGCATCTAAAAGTGAGACTGCCCTAGTATACAAACATCTCCAGAGGCTCTGGACTCTTGGCGATATGAGTCACGGATGAATAACGAGACACCTCGTCCTGGCCCCTGAGCAGATAGAGGAGTTATCTCGCCGCCCCAGGCTTCAGCCTCGCGGTGCGCGCACCAACAGGCTCAGCTGGCATTTAAAGGAACTCGTTCCATACAGGGCTTCTATCAGGTACAGAGTAATAAGATACGCAAACCAACACCAGAACACGAGACCTCAAGCTCATCATCAGTCTCCCATTCTACAAATATTCTTCCCTTGGCCCCAGTCACCGCCCGCTGGGCTTTTGGGCAATGATTCGGTTCCTGTTGTCTGTCAGATCAAACCTGCAACATCTACACTGGAAAGTTCAGGAAAAATGCGAGACTTACACTTCGATAATGAGCCCCTTGTTGAGAATTTCCGTCTCCAAACGGCGCATCAGGTCATCTAGGCTCGCCGACCAGGGCACAAACTCCATGGCCCGGGCCAAGGTTCCTTTCATCTGCTCGACAACACAAACGAGAAGGCTGTGGTCGCCGTAAACGTGCGTTTCGTATCCTACCGGATATTGGCGTCTGGACCGCGCTGGGAACTGGTAGCCAAGCTTCTCCAGCTCACGTTGGCCACGGCCATCCTTGTGAATTCCAACGTCGAGTCCGGTGGCATCCGTAAGGACTTCCAGTATCCTGTACCAGTCAAACCAAACACTGTCAGGAGCCACTGAACCCTCTGGATAAAACTCCATGTCAGAAACCTCAATCCAACCTCCAGCATGCAAACAATCGAATGCTGCCCGAAGTGTCACTGTCCACTTCTTGATCCCGCCATTCAGGCCTCGCATGTGGACAAAGTCAAAACGATTGTCCCATCCCCAAGTGGGATAGTTCGCGTCGTCGACGTAGAATATCACGTTGCCAAGTATGCTGCTGGGTTGGATGGCCGCTAGATCCGTACCAATGATCTCGATATCCGCATTGGCATCAGATACGTCCCTGTCAAATGTCAATAAGATACACGTCGAACATTCGATAGTCTCTTACAGTGCCCAGTCCCCCGTTCCTGTACCAACATCCAGCACATTCTTGGCGTCACTGGCCTCCATGGGCAAGAGCCTTCCTTTGTCGATGTCCGTGAGGAAGGCGTGTCTGCGAATATGGTAAGCTTTTATTATAGTGTCATATCTCGTTCAAACCAACATTGTTGTCATGCCTCGCTGCATTTCTGTGTCTATACGAAATCTGACCTCGTGTTAGTCCTGATCCATCCGGAGCAGAAAGCATTGTTACCTACATGCTGTCCTTGGAATTCAAAAATTGCATCTCTCCAACTGTGTGGTAATCATACATGAGGGAAGGAACCGTGGTTGCGGAGGCGACGCTGGCTTGCGATGATGTGCTATCTCTTAGTGTCAGACAGACTGCCGAGTCAAACCTTTGAGTAGACGATGGGGTGGTTGTCTGCGAAGGACCCGAGCCTAGATCTTTGAATTCATGGCCGAGCCCTTCCGCCAAAGAGAGATCCTTAATCTCCCACTGCGGAGGAGTCTTCCGCCCTGGAAACTCATTCCAATCCTCATCATCCTCATCAATTGTAGCATGAAGGCAGCCCATCCACCCTAGAAGAGAGAGAACTGCGACACACATCAACTTTAGACATTGACTAACCAAGGACACCACGGCAAGGTTGGCAGGCCAGTAACCGGAGCTGAAAGGATCTCCAACGTACCTCGAGACTTCGCCGAGCAGTAAGCGGCCTCAATGACGACCACAGCCGGGCCAACGCATTTGCCAACCGCTTTGTAGTTGTCTGCAGACCGATTCATCTCTTCCCCGCCCACTCCTTTTTCAACAGCGCTGAAGTTCGAGCCATGATACTCGGTGGCTGGAGATGGTGGTGGGGCAGTGGTAGCGAGAGTTGTAAGGCTCGCAAATGACGATTCGGAAGGCGCCACTTTCACTGTGTCTGGGAGAAGCGGCGGACTCTGCCTACCGAATGTTTCCATTGAGAGTGAGAAATGGGTGTGCATATTCAGGACCGGAAATATGAACCAAAGATCGGGTCAACGTGACGAGCGTCAGCTTGGTCTGTATACGCCGGGGTACTGCAGGAAGGCAACCAAGGCAACCAGATGCAGCCTCAAACCTGCAGCTTGAGCTGCGGCCTACCGGGATATTTGTATTCGGAGCCTCGATGCTCCCCCCTCTGGACGTGATCAGCCATGGATAAGAACATCGGTGGCGCACCAACCGGCAGCTGAGAAGATCAACATTGAGCCATTAACCAGAAGGGTCGGCTGCAACGGAAGACAGGGTAAAATACGAGCAGGGGGCTAGCTTCAATGTCTCAAGATCACATCGCAAGCGACAGCGCAGCTCCTTGTCATGGAGCATCTGCGAATTGCTGTTGCCAAGGATGAACAAGACGGTAATCTTGTCAGGGGTGTCCGTCTGTAGGACCCGCAGTCAGCTCTCATTCCCCATCTTTACCCAGAACAGAAAAGAAGTGGGGGGGTAACTCGAGCGAGTTACCCCCCCACTCTTCTGCTTTGTTGATTTGAGTGTCTCCTGTCTTCCCCCGACCCGCTCCCAATCAAGCATGTCATCCCAGTATCGCCTCCATGGCTGAGGAGGCTCCCCAGCACATCACCGCCGCGGAGGTGAGTGAAGCGCCAGATCTCAGGAGGATCGGACAACAGCGGCTTCGCGATATCTCCGATAAAGTTCCTACCCTCTTTGCATTCAATGTACCACTGGCTTTACCAGGGCATGACGCCTTAGTAACAATTGAAGTCAAACCACTCGTCCGCGAGAACTCTCTCCACCCTTTATACGATATCCTGGTACACTGCGAAGCAGGTCTTTCTGGTGATCAGGTCGACGAACTCGCCAAGAAGGTCCAAGAAGTCTACGACACCTACATTCAGGCGGTGCGGTGGAAATTTGACCGGCATTGGTATGCACATCTTCGGCGACGACTTCAACGCTGACCAGCGATAGCTTCGAGTCAAATCCAAGTTGTCTGCGGCATACGAAATGCTCGCTCCTGGCGCCGGAGGGCAGTGTGGTGCTTGCGGCATCGCAACCCGAACCCGTTTGCTCTACGAGTTCCCGGAGCATTGAACCTACGCAGTCCTCATCGGTAACACCTACGCCTATCCCAACGGCCTCATCAACTAGTGACAAACGAGGGTCCCCCTCGAGTGTACCCGACGTTGGAAGGCCCGAAAAACGATTGAAGTCAAGGCAGACGGTCGACCAAGTCATCCGTGGCCTAATCTCAACGATTTTTGAAGGCTTGAAGGTGGTGCAAAAGAAGAGCATGTCCAACTTTGACCAGTTGAATATGCACCGCATCTTCTCCAGGTGCTTGCAGGCGAAATTGCAGGGCAAGCTTCTCGATCAGTTCTTGCTCAAACTTGCCAGCGAGTTCCGAAAGAAGATGAGACAGGGAAAACACGAAGCCAGACTTACGATATGGTCCGATTGGTACTTTTCTGCTTGCCTGCAATATGCGCGCCGTCGGGCGGGCATCAAGGAGAGGGACCACGATCAAGATCGTTCATCCACGGCAGTTCATGTGCTTCATTCCATCGTGAACAACTTATTGTTCTCTGACGGCATAAGTGCTCTCTCTGTCATTTCTGCCATCGCAGGTAAGTGCGACATCTCTACTAGCAAACAGCTGCTAAGTCGTCTCAGCGCGCGGGCAAGTTCTGTCAGCAGCAGCACACAGAACTCCCCAGGAACAGGAATTAATCATTAAGACTGTGACAGAAGCGCTACGGCGGCGCTTGCATCCTACAAAATGGTATGCGGTTCCTGTCCCGGTGGTTTGGATAACCTTGATTATGAAACTTAGGTAGGCAAGTCCTCTCGGCTTTGGCAGACCTCTACTCACTCGAGGCGCAGTACTGTGGAAGCATGCCACTACTTAGGCTTGCCGAACTTTGCTGTCCTGGAGCTACAAGCAACGCATGATGTTCAGAAACTGCCAACGCAGACCATCCCATTCCCGGACCTTCAAAAGTGTTGGGAAGTCTTCGAAATTGAAATGGCGCCACAACTTGATCTGGTACGCCGCTTGCTGTGTTCGATTGAGGACTTCGAGGTCGGCACAGACGCCCAGGCCCTTCAGTTGCGCGATGTCGTGGGTTATCTCGAAGCCGGCAGTTTCGATCAGGCATTGCAGCAGCTGGCCCTGGATGCGCACCCCAACGAAAGCCCGCAAGCCGTAGTTTCCGGGCCGTCGATAGTCACAGAAAAGATAGCTATGGTTAGGAGGTCGTTTGAGATGCTCTCATCCCGCTTTTCGGAGTTGGCGCGCCACTGGCTAGATGCAAAACATGTGGTCATCCACGAGAACCCTGGAGATGGGGGAGAGTATGCCTGGGGGGAGGATCTAAGCTGGTCTGCTGAGAACTTTTTCACCGATGTTTCTGATCTGATCGGTTCTCGGGACAATGTCACCTTTGACATTTTTTTAGAGAATCTATGACCGGGAATGCCTTACCCACTCTCCGCATCCTGCGCACGAAATTTATGTCCGAACAAGATCATACACACGCCTTCAGCCCCTGGGCGTACGCATAGTTCCTCGTGCTCGTCAAGTTGCAATACACAGCCGGCTTGCATGTCGACCGGTGCCGGCTTAGTTCCCTGGCCCTCCCTCACTGCAGTCGTTGCGTCCGCAAAGCCTTCCGCTGCCCAGTCAATCGCTGTTCCACTCATCCGTCCTTTCCGCATTCCCGGCGACGGCGTTTGTTTGTTTTCGGAGCCCTCGTGGGATGGTGCTACAGTCTGCACCCGAGAGGGAGCTGGGATGACCAAGCATAGCAGGGTGGTCTTATCCACGTTATTCCTGAGGAGATCATCTCTTAGCCAGACGACTTCAGGGCCAACAGTCAGGAGTTCGCCTTCTATGCGTATTCCTCGGGACGCCGCTCTTTTGTCGATCCTTGGCTGCTGCGTTATGAGTAAGCGTGGGGTCGCGTTCATTCTCGCCAGTGCGGCGTACCTGGTCGGTCACATAGTGTTTTAGTAGATGCCTGGCCGCGACAGTCTCCATACCACCTGGAAAATTCCAGAAATTTCTGGCCTTGTCGTTTCGAATGAAGTTGTCGACGGGGAAAGAGGCTTGAGCGGCCAGCTTCATAGACTCCTCCGTAGGCGGAATGAGAAACATCGTGGCGGTTGTGGGAATCTATGTGCTTGTGAAAACAAACATGTTACGGGGGGTTCACCACGTATTTATACACCAAATAACACTGTAAAATATGATTCTCGAGCATCTCATGATACCGTCAAACGTGAAAGGATTCGGCTGTTTTCCGTCGTACCAAGATCCACACCAACCCGATTTTGCCTTGGTCACATGACTGACTGATTTATCCGTGCATCATTGATCACGTGCCTAGCACCCACCTCAAAGAGCTCAGACGAGTGTGCCGTTGCTTAACCCTTCACAATATAACCAGCAACGTTCGGATGGACAGAGAAACTGGATGAGACTGTTCGATTCGGCTCTGCTTCTTTTGACTCTGTCGTCAGTGAGCATTCCTCACACATATTACCTGCCTTACTTACCTTACGATTTATCACCAGTCCAATGGTTGATGTCGGATGGAGGACGAGGGGGGATGAGCACGCTCACTCTGGTTTCGTTCCCGTCGGTCGGTGGAGCCGGAGCCGGAGCCGGAGCTGGAGCCGGAGGTTCAGTTTTCTCTCCGTTGCGAGGATCTGATGATTTGCCCATGTTGGCTTTAAGAAGCGGTGTACTCTGAGTGAGAAATGTGTAAAATCGCTGGGATGCTTCTCATTGAACTCCAAGCCAGGCTCTGTAGATTTCGAGAGGGAAACAAGCCCGTTCTTATACCTGTCAACCCGAGGAGAAGAGCAACATTGCAGGGGCTGAACACAATTGTCCTGGTCGGACTCTTACCATGGCCTTGGGTTTCACCGTCGTCCTGTCACAGTTGATCACAACCAGTGACCAGTAGAACGACGTGAGCAAGTCGGCATCCCACCCTGCACCCCTTTTGGAACCAACCTGGACACCCAGGTATGCATGTTGGCTGCGACTCGTTCTGACTGCGGTAACCTGAAGCTCCTGTTGAAGTGGACTCGAACGATCACCATGATTCCGTTCAAGGGGGGCCATACGAGCAAGCCACCAGCCATACCGAATCGGATGTAGCTCAGGACATCTCATGAGCTGAGGTATGTAACACGCCCCTCCATCAATACAATGACAAGATCGGGCCAGAGGTGATCCGGTGCACTTGCTTCTATAAGCAAGGGATGCATGGCATTCCCTCACGCACATTCAACTCCGGAAGCCTGCCCGGGACACTGAATTCACCAGGGCATCCAGGAACATATTGGCGGGGCAAGGACGTCAGCATCTAGTACTCTAGAGGCGCTGTCATCTCTCCCTCTACGAACTAACTTGGCCAGACTTGTTCGGCCTGCATATGTATCGGATCGACTCTGGCAGTGGCTGACCCTGTCAAATCCCCAAAGCGGGCCAACATCATCGTACCAACATGGGCGGATGAGGTCTCGACTGAATCGTGTTAGAAAAGACCTAGACACCACTGACGGGTGGCCGGACATGTTGGCCACAGCAGCATTGACTTATACAGCCCGTTCTGGAGCCCCTGACACATTGATACTCGAACATTGTGATCTCAGATGCATGAAGTAGACCGAGAAGAGGTGGCCGCACCGTAGCAATGACGTCTAAACTGTTCTAATTCTTCCTTGTACAAGCTAGGCCGGTCACTTTGCATCTTTCCATGATGAACGAGCAGCGCTATTCTCGCAGCTCGGGAGCTCTTTTGACATGAGATATCCCTGCGGGAGGTGGTCAACATGAATGCGGCCGTTAGGACAGCCCGCAGCTCTCGAACGGACACATGCTCTGCGGTCGAAAGCGGGTAGGCCGGCTGCCCCGCTTCTCAGTTTTCTCAAAGACACTCATTAGGCTGTCAAAACAAACAACTTGCTTCCATGTAGGAATTCTTGTGCGACACGCGGCTTGAGGACACATGGCAGGAGCAACGAGTTGACTGGCGATCCATGTATGTGACGGCTGGGCACGTCCAAGTTGGGAGTGGGCCCACAATTGTGAATAGGTGCCCAAAGCCGTGCACCTGCACCTGGAGTGCACACCCCACTTAGTGGGAGTGCAGGTGCTCAAAATCGTGCACAACGCACCAAGGCGCCTCGGTGACGCCAGTGAAGCTTGAGGGTTGGACCTGGGACAGCCCTTTGAGCATCCCCAGAACGGAGCAACAGTTGGTGGGACAGTAAGTCTTTCATCTGTTCTGATTCCGTAACATTGCCTACGAGATCGCTGCCTCCAAATCACCGATCATCCCTCCAATCCATCACGCTCAAACCATGGTTTGATCCTCCCCAGCAAGTCTTCGCCCCCACTGACTACGCTTGGATGCCAACATCTGCGACATTCTTGCATCTGGTGCAGATGAAGCCTTCAGGTGTAATGCCCTCCGTGCAATATGGACATGCAGGCATGTTGTCTTGCTCTCGAAATTGTGATGAGGGCTTACGATCGGGTTAGCGCTGTCCCTCACGGTTTAGAGGAGTCATACCACCAGATTCCAGATACTTTGTTCGAGCTACTTGTAGGTAAGAGCAAAGAGTTCACGGTTGGGCAGCACAATGTTTATATATGGAGGCCTTAGGTGGCGAGTTCAATGCCTCGAAAGTTGATAGAAGACGGTCCTTTTAATTGCATTTCTGGAACATGTAGATAGCGATGCATGTACGTCACTGGTGCGAAACTGCGTGAATAATCTTGCGAGCAAGCCCAACTCTGCCCCGCGTGAGCGTGACGTGACAAAATATCGGTCAGGATACCTTACTCCCCGCGTTAACAGCCACCATCTCATGGCTTTCTTTCCAGCAGCCGCGGCCGACTCGCTTGATTATTTCAAGGAACATGGAGTGTTCTACTTGGAAGATGAAGCTATCGGAAGTACTGTCCAAGAGGTGGATGATCAGGGCCTGTCTACCAAGGTGGACAGCTGGGCATATTTTCAAGACCGTATTCTTGAGAACGTAGTGAGTCATACCCAAGAACTTGCGCGTGCTGATGTCTAATTAATTTGAGCAACTCCGACGGATCCTCGAGCCATTCCTCAATCAACCGAACCCGATGCGTTGCCACACGTTTGGCCCCGAACCCGGCCAGATCTTCTGTTTTTGGCCACAACCGGGACATTTACATCGTCTTGTAGTCTCCATGTGGAGCGCTGGGACAGAACTGGAGCTTTATCATGGTTCCCATACTGGCACACTGAAGGCTGTTCCAGCATCAAATGGCTTGTTCGAAGTCCCACCCTCGTGGAAGAGAAAGGAGACCAAGCCTGTTCCTGTCAAGATGGAGAAAGGTGGCATGTACGGTTGCTTTATTCCTTGTCCTCGGAGCTTTCTGACATTGAATAGCGCAATTTTGGACGTCCGATCCGTTTTTGAAAGGAAAGCCGGATTCATGATCGCATACAGGATGGAGGTCCCACAAAAGGCCATCACGAAGCCAGACTAGTCTTATCATGTGATGTACAACATGCTGCCCAAAATCAAGTTCAGGATCAGAGCTAGTAGTCGGCCGATGGATATTCGATTGTTACCGCACCGTCCTGGAGTTCCTGACTTGCCTTCGACGCTTCGGCAAGTTCCAGCAACGATCCACAATTCGAAGAGAAGAAAGGCGTCGACTCCACCGGCATGGACCACAGAGGCGTTGGGAATTCGGCCACTTGAGATTGCCAGCTTGTGTCTAATGGTTCGAAAAGTGGACGAACTTGGTTGAATGGTTCGAAATGAGACAGGAACATGCCTTCGCCACCGGCTGGGGCGGACTGGCCAAAGGTATCTTGGTAAAAGCGAAACTGGGCTTGGACGGAGGAGGCAGACTGTTCAATGCCGACTCGATCAGTGAATGTTACGTCGGTGAACTGCGAGGGCGGCCCGTTCAACTGTGTTTCTGTTGAGATGGCTGCCGGAGAAGGACCAGGCAAGGCAGCGACTTGGAATGGGTCGTCCGGAGACATCGTCTTAGGTTTCTTTGGCTGGCCTGTACCTGTATGTGCCGTGTCATGAACCCGCTTGCCCTTTCTGGAGTCCAACTCTCGCTTAGCATGGTCGCGTAATTTTTCGATGCGTGTCTTAATGTAGCTTTGCTGATTGTCTGGCCCGTTGGTCGTGCATCTGTGTTTTATGTACTTGCTTGCTTTGGTATATGTGGTAGAGCAGTACGGGCAAAACTCTTCACATTCAAGGTCTAGAGTAGAGTTAGGGCTTGGTCAGCGAACCGTACAGGTAGTAGTATCATAGAGTTGGCAGTTATACGTATGGTGAAGTGCCGCACAAGTTCCTGCTGCCTTCCAAAGTCCTTGTGATGGCCCTGGCATGCGCTGTGAGGACATTCGAAACGCAAGCCGTGTTCTGCCGTAGCACTCTGTTGAGTTGTGTCTGGCAGATGAGGCAGGAATCTCAAGTCTTCCAGCTTCCCATCCTGAGGGCCAACGCCCTGGTACACGACTTCGGACTGACACAATGGTTCATCTGCTGGCTCATTCTCATTGTTGGTTTGAGACCGTTCAAGCCCCTCAGGCTTTGGGCCACGGTGCGCAAGAAGCTGGTGTAGTCTCGTAAGTAGGGTCGAGATCTCGGTCTGTGGCGCACGTTAGGCAGTCTCAAAGCTGGCAGCCATCCCTTCATACCTGGTAATACCAAACATGTTGCTGGAGCTGCTCTGGTGCTGAGAAATGTTCAGAGCACACAAAGCATTGAGTAACGTGTGGATCCATCTTGAGCAGTGTTGGAAGAAGAGTAATGGAAGAAGTCGCCCAGTCCCTGCACCCGACTCTTGTCAGTCTGCCAGTGCCCCACCTCAGGCAGAACTGTGCTTATCTGGTAGCGCAATCCATCATTGGCTGGTTATGTGGAAGTGGCTCCATTACGCAGCGTTACTTGTCACCTGATACGCGAGCTGTGGCTTATGACGCGATGACGCGACAATGTCGCGCCTGTGAAGGGGGAGGCGCAACAATGCAACACGGAGCTCCAGAAACTATCCAAGCGTATGATGGAACAAGATATGCGTATGAAAAGGAACGCCACATTTTCCCCATTCAGGCAGTCAACAGACTCTAAACAACAAGTCGCTTGAATCGGATTCGAAACCAGGCAGCATGCCAGGGGTAGATGATGTCCGCCATATCTAACAGTACTCCATCTATCCAATACTCTTTCCGAAGAGGGACGAAGCAGAATCCTACTCGCCAGAGGAAGTCCAGTTCCCGTTGCATGGCCTCGGGATTGGTCACAAGCTCGCTTTCGGGGACGAACTCGTAAACGATAGCGTAGTATTCTTCGTCTCGCAGAACATGATGTCTGAGGCCGTCCAAAGTGATATCAGGGGGTCGCAACTCCTGACCCAAAGCCCATAGTTCTTCACCGCTGACCTTCATCCAACCAAAACACTGTCTCAATCGCGGCGTAGAGGTATATGGGATAGCGTCCGGCTGCCCTTTATATCTGCTCTTGTGCCGGTCCTCGTCTGAAAATGCGTGTAGGTTCTTGATAGCGTCTTCAAATGTTTTCGGTTCTGCCTTGAGGTATATGGGCTCGGGAGAGTTGTTGACAGCAGCCTGCATCATCTGGAGGAGTGCGGCATTGTGGCATTCTCGCTGGACGGCCCAGTAACGCCTGTCGCCGGGAGCCCGGTTATCCCAAAACTATGGCAATGTAAGATAGTCAGCTATGCTGAAGAGTGCGCAGGAACACGTACTACCTTGATAGCAAAGGTACCGTCGCCGATGCTAACTCTCCAAACTGTTCCGTCAACGCCACAGCCAAGTTGGTTTCTCCACTTGATGTCAGTTTGGAGATGGCATGATCTCAACAACAGGCGACGAAAATCCTTCCAGGCACAGGCAGGATTGCCCACCATGGGCTGCTAGGCGAGGAAAGGCTCCTTATTAGCCTTTCGACAACGTTCGTCGAAGAGTTGCGAAACAGTGGGAGGACGTCTCTCTGCGAGTTGGGTTCCCCGAGATGGTAACATGATTGGACAATAGGTGCTGACCGGTCGCAGAACCAGGATCGGGTTCCCTGAAGATGTCTGTCTTCAGTGACTCTTGGATAGAGTGGACAAGAAGGAAGGGTGACCAAGAATGGAGGTGGTGCAAGGTGTGCTCTGAGCATGTACCGCACAGACGACGGCCCCAGTTGAACCTCAGCTCCAGGGTGTAGGGCCACTGAGGTGAGGCAAACTCCACATGTAGTGTCAAGCGGTGCATAAATTTGAGTACCTCGCTGTGCCCATGTTTTGTGCCCAGAACGAAAGTTGGGGTAAGCCGATCTAACATGCAGTGGTGCAAAAGTTTGAGCACCTGGGGTGCACGATCTACAGAGTGCCTTGGTGCACAAATCAGTGTGCTCGGCCAGTAAATGTCACCACAGACTCACTTTCAGTACGGTAAGATAGAGAGTATGTCGCATTTGAACCAGCATATTGGCGATCGTACAGGTTAGCTAACTAGTACCAACAGTCGCATTCCTGTCTTTCCATTTGAGAGACGTGGGTGACCATAATACCTGATCCACTGCATCTGCGGCACTCATTCGCTAAGTAGCTTCCAGAAAACCCCCCACAACGCCTGCAGTTGGGGTTTGGAGTGCCACGAGGCCGCGTGTCTCGAGTACAGCACCGTTTCTGTTTGCGCCACCCTCTAGTGTCATCGAGGTCGAGCTCGCCGCGCCCATGACATCCGTCGCAAGTACTCGATATCTGTTTGTCAACGCGCGCATCGTACCATCCCCTTCCGTGACAGTATTCACAGAGGGGGTCGGGCATTGGATTGCGCGGATGGTCGCTGCCGCTGCTGGATCTGGATCCTTTGGAGTGCTTGGAGGTACTCGAACTTGTGTTGCGAGAGTGGCCGTGGGAAGAAGACATAATTGCTCTCTCCTTCCGACAGAACGTCAATGTCAGTCAAGGCTTTCGAGTGACAGGTCTTCAACAGTACTCACAGTGGCGTCTTGAGGACAGGCTTGGAAGTCAATGATGGCAGCCAAAGATATGACACAGGGATTTATTGATCGAAACGGCGATGCGAGGATGGTCAGTGTGGGTAGATATGGACCACGCAGATACGGAGATGGCTGGCCTTTTTATGTTTGGGATCTGCCATTGCTTGGGTCTTACCCGAGGCGTCTTGTCCTGAACCGATGGCATTGAATCATTTCGATCTTCCAAGATTGCGACGACTCCTGTGCCATAATCCCCAACCGGCGAGGTTCATAGGTCATGTAGGCGCGCGCATTTGGGTCCAGAGCAATCCTTGGGTCTGGCAGTCTAGTTGAGTTGCCTGAAAGTGCCAACGCTTGTTCTCTATTGGCCGCAAGCGGGCGCCACGCCCACCACGTTTCAGGGACCTCAAACTCCAGCACCTTCCTCAGTCAACATGACATGTTTGAGGTCATCACAAAGCATGTTGGCTCGCCGACATGGGCGCACAGGGCTTGGAGTTGGTGTTGGGCGCGGGCGCTAACGACAGATTTTGCCAAACGGCCCCAGCTGGCTTAGCGTCGCGAAGGTGACCCTGTCTCAAGTTATCCTGCCATCTTGCGCTGCCTGTCATGCGGCACATGAGGCTTGCGCACCCTGTCCTACGACTAGAATAACCCACGTCGAGGACAACGGGGCACTTGGTTGTGAAATCGATCACCCAAAAGCGTGATGTAACATACCTGGAGCAGGGTTATTTTGGATTCACAGGGAACGGTTGTTCAATAAAACAAGATGTCCGAACAGTGTCCTTCTCAAGACAATCACCTTGTGACATCCACTGCCCGAACAAGCACTCCAACTTACAAGCACCGTTTAGTGCCTTGAGCTGAAAGATCAGATTGTAACATCGTCATGACGTGTTAGCCCATTTATCATACCTACTGGTAGATCGTTGGCAAGACACTGTCCGAACTATCCTTGACGTTGATGTAAAGCAGCGAGTGACTCGAATTTCAGCCAAAACCGTGTCTCCAAATGCTCTTTGAGCCATATTGCCTCCTCAGGATGTTCCTTTATAAAATTGAAATCATCTTCCGATGGGCTCATCTCGCAGCGGAGTTTTGTTTGAATACTCCGGCGCCGAGTCACTGCATCCAATGGGCGTTTTCGGGACCCATCTTTGACTGGTGGCCTCGTGAACGGGTAGTCTTTGAGCTTGGTTTGTATGTCCAAAGGTAAATCCTGGAGGATACTTTGACTATGCCAACGACTGTTAGTTGAAGGGCGATTTCAGTCATGGGGACGAGGTGGACCTGACAGTGACTCCCCAGTCCACTTGTACCATAGGATTGGCACATCATCGTCGTTCTGAGATTGACCGTGGTCAACGAGAAAGTAACAGCGGCGATTCTCATAGCCAAATTGAGCACCATGTACGCTCCAGCGGTCTTGACCAGGGTCGAAATCGCGTTTCCACTGTTGTTGACAGACCTGATCCAACAAGAACAGGCATTTCCGGCGATAATCGCTCCCAGGAACAAGATGCGTGGTTGTTTGGACAAGTATTCTTTGAGGTTCTGTTTCGCTCAAGTCAAAGGATTGTGCCGTGCGTGTAGGCTCCATGCCGAGGTTCGTCAATCCAGGTTTGATGTGTAGAAAGAGTAGTGAGACGGACACAAACTGAGGTGAAATGAAGATCCGTCAGCCCGATCGGGCCTGGGGTTGGTACCGGATGAAAGCTGGCCCGCGCCGCTTGATTCAATCCTTGTCCCGTCCTTACATAATCTGAAGTGGCCGTTGATGGACATTCGTTGTCTGTGTGGGGGCCCAATAGGTTCACGGGTCGTACACTCACGGGATTTCTTTTATTAGTCAGCAACATCCACTGTAATTTTTCCCGTCTCAGCGGGGGCTGCCGCTGTATTTTAAGGGACAAGATTTTGCACCTCTTCGATGGCCTTTTATATGACATTTGCTACATGTGGGTACTGTAGTCGTTTTTGTCCCTCGACTTGCGGCCTGTCAAGAGGCTCATATTCAGGGCCTTGCAGCTCGTTTTTGGTTGGCCATGTGTCACATCCCGTGGCTGATCTTGAGGCTCCTGATTGTCATTGGGATCGAGATCGTCTTGAGTGTTGTGGTTGTCTTGGGTTACGTGGTTATGTTGGGAGAATCTAGCTTCCCGTTGTTTGAGAAACCAACCTTCACTCCATTCTTCCTTGCCCAATACAGAAAATTGGCAGCCAGAACGGAATCGATTGCATGAGTATGTAACTGTTGATCGACCAGACTTTCCGATAGTCGACCTTCGTATGATGAAAGTATAGCCTCTGATTGCTGACCAGATATTGATAGCGGCTAATACTTCTTCTTGTGATGAGTACCACTGTTGAGGAGGAAGGTCATTAAAATCCATTGCGTTAGGAGAGTGGTGATGGTTGTGATGGAGCGATGTCCAGCGCTGAGACGGGAAAAATTACAGTGGATGTTGCTGACTAATAAAAACCCCGTGAGTGTACGGACCCGTGAACCTATTGGGCCCCGTCTGTGTGCCTTGGCTGAATCGCTCCATCTCTTGACGAAGAGAAGTCAAATCATCGTTGAATCGTGCCATTTCAAGAAGGACGTCTCCTGACTGGACTTATGTCGATCTATCCCATTAAAATGAGCTTATGCAGCAAGCATGCCTCATCAAGCACTTATTCAAATTGACTATTACACCCTGGTCTGTTTGGGTATCAATTGACGAGCAAAACAGGCCTTGCATCACCAGCCTCTCACTTTCGTCGACAAAGCTACTGCTCATAGCCAGGCATGGTGGCTAAAGTGGTCGCAAGTGGCAATTCACGCAATTTTTTAGTTAGATGTTATCATGGACGTCAATGAGCTTGAGTGTTAGTGACCGCGAGGCCACGACCAGATCCTTTGTTGCCGGTGTTGAAGTTCGAACTGATCCACTCGTGCGGAGGAGTGTATTCTCATCCATTGCTGCGTACGCTCCTGGTGCGTACGCTCTTGCGCATGGTTTGCAATCATCCATGCCTCCGTGCAGAGATCATGGCAGGCGAAAACAGCCGAAATCATCTATGTTGTCAGCTATGTTCGTTAATCGACCGAGTCCCCTTACCGATATTAAGCAAACATCTGGAAGCCCAGAAGAAGACTTTCACCCGGCATGATCTTGCTTCGCCGTTCTATGGGCATGTACCCTAAGATCTGGTCTCCAAGTATGGTGAAACCAGCATTCAATGGCTGAAGAGTCCTTATCGGCATCCTTTGGCCTCGGTCGGAGAGAGTGTCTGATTCGTAGTCTTCCTCAGCCGAGCTTGCGTCGGTCATGGAGGCATCCTCCTTTATGTCATGTGACTCGGACACCTTAGGTTTCTGTTCGTCCTTGGACACTCCAAGGGCAGCTAGGCTCTGGCTCAGTGGTTCCATGATCAGCCTGGTCCAAGCCTCCGGCCATTGGTAAAGGCCGCGGGATCGAGTCTTGGCGAAGTGATCTTGGAGCCAGTGGGGGGCTCCTTGGGTACCATAGCAGCATCCCAAAAACCAGTCTCCAATGAGACCGCGATTCTTCGTCGTGCCAAAGGTACATGCAGATTAAGAAAGGCCATAGATGTTGGTTTATTACATACGAGTCTTGAAAAACTCCTGTACGGATGCGTCCGAGGATGACAAAATGACCTGCGTTGCCCCATCACCTAGAGTCACTCTTTTCGCCTCGAAGAGATGATCGAGCGATGTGATCAGCGACTGTTGCCCGCCCATCCCCGCCTTCACGTCCTCCACCACGTGGACCCCGCGAGACGATGCCCGTGCAGAGGTGTTAAGGTTGGCGAGGCAGTGCCTTGTACGCTGGGACTCACAAAAATGTCTCCAGTACTCATGATCGACTTCTGTGGCTGCTGTAGAAACATCTGGATCCGCTGCAGCGAGGCGTCCTGTGATGTATACCTCGTTTGCACATAACTGATGAAGCATGTCGTTCAATTTCTGGCTACACTCCCCCAAGACCCCAAGGGTCGTGGTGTCAACCCGAGATTTGTCTTCCGCCAAAAGCCCTGTATTGTCTCCGTCGGACTGCTTCCCGCTCGACAAAAGCCGGAGCCTCAACTTGTTGGTCAGCTTGTTTATATCGGCAAGCCCTTGTACACATATCTCGAGGCAGCTCCGTGTGCTTTCAAGTTCCTTCTCGAGCCGGTGGGCGTGAGCAGGTGTCAAGGCTGAGCGAGTGGTGCTTCGGGTAGGTGTAGTCTGTAACTTGGCGTGGATGCTCTCCAGATCATCGTCGAGGCTCTGTATCGTAGATGTCATCATGTCTTTGCTTACGTGGAGCATCCGAGCGTACTGGACTGCCTCGAGTGTCGCCAGCTAGACTTTTGGCCAGCGCAATGGATTTGATCGCTTTATACCCAACCAGGATATTCGTCAACCCCCCGACGAAGGTTTCCATGAAGAGTACCGCTGGCGAGTGGCGGAAACCAGCTTTCGGCGCCATCAGTGTAAGGTACTGCTGAGGACTAGTGTCCTCTCTTGGGTGTATGTTTGGCAGTACTGGCTTGGCGGAGGCTCCAGCTGAACAATGAACGACCCGTCCAGCAAGGTGAGAGATGGACTGGCAAGCCGGCCAAGACTTCCGAACTACTCTCGTAGGTGGCAAACGTCTCGTGGGCGGTCTTGGGGTAATTGAACGGTTAGAAAGGCGTTTTGAAAAGCTAGACCGTGGCGACAATCAAGCCGAGCCGCCATGTTTTGCATACAGCGGGTCTATGATCTTGCGCCTAGAACAATGGTGTAACCTTATATGAATCTCGTGATCGCAAAGAACACGTGTATGCCGTTTTGAGCCTTCAGCTGGGCTAAGGAGGATGAGGTCTGACAAACGGAACAAATGGGGGGGGGGGGTTCGTGGGACGACAGCAATTGTATGGAATGCCCTACTTCAAGAGATGTACGTTGTGTCGGACTGCCCGATACTGGGCACAGGCAGGATTATAATCAAGGTCGATCGAGGAGGTTCGAAAACTTGGTTCTGGTTCGTGATCACAATTAGCAGATGTAGAGGGTCGAGATGCAGAGTAGATGCAGAGTGAACGCCTTTTCGGAACTTACCGAGACTAAACGACCCTGAGGCTTAGCTGTGAATGCTAACGAGAATTGCTAGACGATCCGAGTGGAAGCGGACGGAGGTTTGGCGCGTGGTGCAAGCCTGGATGCTAGATTGTGAGGGGGCGCATTTTTGAATCAGCGAAATGCGCGGCGGCAGCTTGACGCGCGATCATGTGATTGTCACTACGTCACAGCGTCAGCATCAGCCTTGTGGCGCAAGCCTCCATCAGCCCTGATTGTGTGGCGGAAGCATCAGGCGCATCGAGACCCCACTGGACGACATTTGGCGTCATCTCCATCGCGCAGTCTGAAACACATCGCTGAGCTTGCGAGCATTCACGGTGTTCAGCGGCACATATGATGCGCATCGGCCGGAATCGATCGTGTACTGGCGGCCGCTCATTTCGGCATGGCGAGTTCTGGTTGTGAGAGTCCGTCGCCAATGCAACGTGCTGCAGCACCACGTGACGAAGATGGGATGCGCTCGACTTGTTCCGCAGCTTGCAACTTCTGACCAGGCTGTCGCTGAAGCTACGGAACATCGTTCGGGCTGCTCCCTGGCCACTCTCCTATGGTCAGATGGCGGACCCATTGAGCATCACATCGGGCGTGGTTGGTGTTGTCGTCGCCACGGCGCAATCCACGAAGGCGCTCTACCAAATGGTGCAAAGCTTCCGAGACCAACCCCGCTCCGTGCGACACCTGCAGGATGAACTACAGAGCCTCGATGGCGTCCTCGACTCTCTCCACAAAGCGGTCGAGGAAGAGGCAACGTTCTTTGTGTCCCTTCAGCTCCCACTACGCCAGTGTGGCGAGGCATGCCGCGAGTTCAGCGCGCTAGTTGTCAAGTGCACAATCCACTCTGACGGCGTCAAGCCTAGCGTCCGGGACTGGGTGCGGCTACGATACATGGACACCGATATCAGGGGCTTCACCGAAATGCTGGCCGGGTATAAGTCCACGATGTCCGTGGCGCTCGCCGATGCCAACCTGTGAGGCACACATCCCTGGGCGAGACTCCCGACTAACAGTTAACCAGACGGTCGAGCAAAATTACACGGGCCGCCCTCGACGAGTACCAGGACATGATCAAAGCTACGACCCAGGACCTTGAGAATCATCTTGAGGAAATCACCGAGAAATTGCGCTCTTTGGCCCCACTTGGCGGCGGATCACCCGAGCTGGGAGAGAATGAGCATTGGTTCGAGAAGGAACGCCAGAGCACGGAGCAGTGCCTCGAGATCTGCGCCCAGGGCCTCGCCCGGCTCGACGAGGTAAGGCTAAAGAAAGGCGACGACACCAATAAGTTTGTGCCAGCCCAGAATTTCACGCTCGCGGAAATCATGACCCTTCTCGCCTTGAGAAAGTGCAGAGACGACCTGGCCCTCCACCTCCGGGCCAAGGAAGAGCTGTTTGGGCGCTATGCCCCTGTAGGAGCGCTCCACCAGGAAGCGACGGACTCGGTCTCCCATGATGACGCCCGGAGGCTTGTGAGTGAGTCCCATAGCACCGAGCAGTGTCTAGCAGTGCTTCACCGCGCCGCCGAGCAAGCCTCGTCGGGGGGGGTTCATGTGGTAGAGGACGTGGATATTGGCAACGACGGACAGCAGATGCTCATCACATCGCGGGATCAGCTTTTTGAGGCCAGGCGCATCAAGCTAGGCAACCGGGCAAGGCAGTTTGTCATGTCGACAACCTCGGAGGAGTTGCAAGAGTTCTTAAAATCGCAGAGGCGAGCATAAGCCTCTGTATGAATATATCACCTCTAGCCAGCTTACCCACTCTGCCCAAGAGGATGTCCCGTACCCCGAAAGCCACGTGATTCAGCATCTGTTGATTGCGCAGGAGATGCAAGGGTAGCGACCTTCTTGTCTTCGCCCATTGTCCGTATGAGAAGTTGAGTGGTTTCGGGGTCGAATGCGCCACCGGCGTTCCAGGACCCCTCGTCGACATCCAAGCGCTCAGTGAGTAACTCTTGGCGGTCGTACATCGTCGCGTGGAAGACAACCGTATTTTTGGCCTGTTTGATGTCTCGTGTGATATGCTTCAGAGGCTGTGGCCCAGTAGCCGGGTCGAGCGTCTCGCTGGGAGGTCGGCTGGCTGCGTCATCGGGTGTTGCTAGTGCGTCGGCAGAGAGTCGCGGCGCACTCGGTGGTTTTGGAGCGTTCGGCGATTGGCTCATGCCTTGAGGAACGAAGCGAAGCGAAGAGACGAAAGGACTTCTGCC